>JARDWC010000437.1:2400000-3000000 GCA_029032895.1 Troides oblongomaculatus
ATTTCTATATTAAGTGGTGTAGTTAGATAATAACTAAATATAGAATGCAATTATACTGTACGCAATTGCAGATAACATTTTGTAATGTTGCCAACAGTAAGATAATGATGGCCGTTGCTTCCGCTGCGAGACCGACAAAGTATAAACAAAAAGAAGTATATAGTTATAAATATTTTTTTTTCTTTTATTGATTATGTTTATTTAAATAGTCGCGCTGTGAGACATGTTTAAAATATTTTGAGCCTGGTTTATCCATGTCATAAGTCAGTTTAAATTAAACCAAGACAAAGAATTAATAAGTGATAAACCTCTTGAATCTACACATTTCACTTTAACGTTACAACGCATAAAGTTAACATAAATAACGTTATAAACTATTTGGTTAATATGAAAGCCGCAAGAACAGAAATATATCACGATGCAGAACTTTTAACAGCATTAAGGTGATAAACAGAAATAAACCGAGAATTTACGATCGCACGTCACCGAACATTCTCATGAGGAACCGTGAAAGCATTAGAATATTAAAAAAATATATCACGCAGCGGTCTTCTCACATAAATTACTAACGATGCGTACACACACGTATGAATAGGTGACTAAACAATGGAGCGAATCTTAATAAATGATCGTATTCAAAATGAGAGGGGAGAGAGACGCAAGACATTTGAATCTCATGAATTAACCCTTTCACATCGACACCTGGCCGTTACGATACGGAGTCAAAAAATCTCCTTTATCGCATTAGCATAATATTTATAATGTTATACAATGGGATGCTTTATTCAAAGCAGTCTGCGTCGCTCATGGCACGGTAGCCCGTTATTGTGATGAGGATAAGGGACGGAGCAACAATAGCCGCCACTTTGTTGCGGCGGCTTATAAGATTGCCCGCGACAAACGGCCGCGATGGATGGGAGCCTGTATCAATTCGATCACAATCAATTGGCATACTCAACCACCGGAAGCTTTGCTTGTAATGCCATCGGCGTTATACAACTACTATTTTATATGCGGGCGAGACGCAAATTTTGAAGAGTAACTCTCCAAAGCAAACGGTACACAGAGACAACTGCAAATGGCTAATAACAACAGCTATGCAAAGGAAGACAGCTTGCAAATACAGTAGTGCTAGTTAAGATAATATACACTGCACCACATTGTACACGTATCATTGAGATAATGATAAATCTCATTACTCAAGTAACTTCTATAGCTACAGCGGTGCTAGCCGGAACAGTAATATCTGTACGCCACTGCTAAGCGACGGAAATATAAGCTGCGGTGGTACCTACTTAGGCGTTCACGATGAATTTCACCACCAGTGCAGAGGGTATCTATTTCCCAATTACCAAAACTGGTTCATGAAGTCTTGATCTCCGAAAAACTAGCATCCGGACGAAGAACGTGGTTCGATGATATAAGTATAGAAGCATTTTAATTGACCTGAAAAAAATCACATGATCGAAAAAGGATTTCAATTGATCGCTTAATTTTAAATTAGTCATGGCACTTATTGATTAAGATATAACGGAATACTTTATAAACCCCCCACCTATAAACCCTAAATAGTCAAAAATAATAGTTATGCTTAGCAGTAGGAGTATTCCAGTCGATATTAACGATCAATATTTTCACAGCTTACTCAAATTATCACAGATAAAAAATTCTACCCTTAAACTTCATATTAAATGTTGCCAGAGTAAAAACAATCAGATGTATAATAATCTTACAATTGGAAACGACAAAAAACTTAATCTATCAAAAGTATCAGTTGCATTTTTATGATCTACTTTCGAGGCGGGAGGAGAGAGAGAAAAAAAATCCTTTTAACCCCGTAATAGATATCGACCTTTTGTCTAGAAACCGTCAAATGATACGCATTAGGTTGTTTTTTTTTTGTGTGTGTGCCGCGTTATGAATACATTTAAAACAGGAAGGATGTGAAAGTCGAGGGTATTAAAAGACACCGTATGGCTGGGAAGGGTTCGGTGTATGGAGCGGCTGTGTTGTATGTACAAAGAAATGCGGATAATGGGGTGAATCATTACATTAAGAAATGAATTATTACGGTTCGTCCATTGTTCCTAATATTTCCAACTTTCTTTTATGCCCCGGTCGACGTCGGACGTTTCGACATTTCATACTACTTATATTAATAATACAAAAAGTTTCAACGGGTAAAAAGAAATAATTTAGTTTCTTATCCATCATAATATTTAAAAAGTTATGCTGTTGTCTACTGGTTGTAGATACTGTTACCGGAAACCGTCTATATAGGTACCACGGCAGCTTCAAGCTCCAAACATTAGTGTGCAATTACTGAGGGTAATGATACTTAACATCCTATGTCTCAAGTCGATGAACGCAATATGATGCAGTGTATACCATCCCGATTAGTACCACGTTATGGACAGGCGTATCACTTACCATCAGGTGAACGTTCCGCTAGATTTGTCGTCTCATTGAATAATAAAGAAATTTAAGTCTGGTTCGTTTCCCTAGTAATTTCTCAAGCGACAGCGCCCTTCAAATCGGAACATACTAATGTTTGTATACCTAGACGGACTTTGACAACAGAGACCTACCAATAGTAACTTCACTAGATGCAATCATAATCAGCTCGCGGCAGTAAAGCTGCAAATAGGAGTCTCCCAAGGGACCCTCCTTAGCCCAAGGTGTATTACGGTACATTTAAAGTACTAATACCAAATAGCTGTAGTGTATGGACGGACCTCCTACAACATGGACACGTGAATTTATTTTTCGCGTTTTTATGTAATACTTCCTGTCCCTTTGCTGGCTGCAAAACTCTCGAAACTTCGTTTGGGACATGAATTTTGTAAAAGTCATTATTACCTAACCTTTACTTGGCAAAAGAAATATTCCTAATAAATTTCAAGTCTCCATACATATTTACTCTTTTCTTAAAGACACGTTTTGTCATGTCTGTAAGGGTACACCGACACCGGCAAGTTGCTCCATTCTTTTGCCGTTATTATCAACGAGTTAATAAGCGTCTTTGTGCGAAAACAGCACTCGTTATGTAATATATCTGTGTTTAATAGAGAAATTTGTCGATGTGTAGTTTATATCTAATCGTGTAGTTTGATAATACCGAGTGCGGCTGCTACACCTCGCATTATCCCTGCCATCAATCATATCGTTTATCTGGAACTTTCTCCTTGAAGTATCCACGCTCGTAACACAGGACATTCGTCATTGGCCACTCTTAAAGGTTATCGCGTGAGATGATTTCACCGGATAACGCACTTCGCGAATGGCGGCCCTTATCACATATGTTTTCGTTTATCAGTACAACCTAAACACAAGTACAAAAAAATATATTCGACTTAAAGAGCGAGACATCCGTTCGACGATAAGTAGCCCTACTCAAAAATGGCGTTAGAATGATATACACTGCACCACATTTTTTTTATGATGAAGTTCGTTCTGCTGGTTATTTCAACAACCATTCCAGCTTCATCGGACTGAGGACTTGCGGATCTGATATCCGCAAGATAAAATTACACCACATTGTGCTCGTCGGCTTTAAATCGTGTTAAATCTCATTACTCTAGTAATTTCACTAGCTACAACGCCCTTCAAACTTGGAACATAGTAATGTTCGCGACCTAACCTACCTTAGACAGTCCCCGGCAACACTAAGCCTAACTAGTCTAACATAAGTAAAATCTTGCATATATTATTATAAATAATAAAAAAAAATATTGGTCCCGTTGGTGATACGTTGAAGACACTGCATGTCTAAACCGCGACCGTATAGGGAACAGATTGATTTTGGCCTTTATTTGACTAGCATATTCAAAGGAAAGTAATACGTAGCTTCGATAAGGCCCAAAAACTCGCGCTCCGCCGAGATCGGAACTCGGTGCCGCCGATCGTGATCCCAACAGCGACACCGTTAGGCTACGCACCACCATTATAAACCGGCTGAATTTAGTAGCTGTATTTCTTTCAATACGTATTACATCTGACCACAGACTACAGTCTAGTTATATCGCTTTATAAAAATAATATTTACCTTGTACATTACATATCTTCAAATGCAACGGAATGACCTTCACTATCTGAAACAATATAAAAAAAAATCCTTTATAGCAATTATTTCGTAACAATTATTATAGTATTTAATTATTTAAGCTTACTAATACTAAAAGAATATTGACAATATATATCTTAAAAATTGTATCATAACTATTTCAAAAAAAAGGTTACTTGATTCAAACAAGACCTTGTATTTTTTTATTCGATGAATAGAAGAGAGGAGCGAGGCGTTCACCTGATGGTAAGTGTCTGTAACCACGTGGCGTTAGTGAGTATGATATACACTGCATCATTGTACTCATCACTTAAAGATTTGACATAGCCTTACTTCAGTAACTTCAATTTCAAACCGGTGCATAGTAATGTTTCAACCTACCGGTATATCCGGCAACATATACCTATCACCAGTAAATTCGTGGAATAAAGACCTGTCCAGCAGTGGACGTTCATAGGAGAGATGATGATGATAATTTTACGTATGCGCTACAGATATCAGCATATACTCTTTCACGACTCCCAATCAAATATTAATATAGACAAAACTAAACAAGCAAGATAAACCATGTATATAAATATTCATTATAGCATTCTACACTATAGATTAAAAAAGTTGTCAACCGAATTGACATTAACATGAAACGGTGGTTCGCTTTTAAAACTTTTTTTTTAACACGATATAAACACGACAGCGGTAGTTTTATATTACTGGCAGCAAATATTTTTAATCTGTGAGCGTGTCAAAAATGATTAATTGTTGTGTTAGACAATATGATAAATTTATTCCTTCCAACACTATTTCGCTTTCAGCCGCGGCAAAATACTTTAAAATATCTTTATATTTTTATTATTAAAATACATTAGTTGATATATTTTTATATTAACAAATAGTTGTATTGTTTAGTACTTAATACAACATTTTATATTTATACAACTTTTGTGTCTATGGTCTACCATAAATTTCAATACTACAGTAGTATAATCTGTAATTTAGTTAAAGTATAATTTTATGTAATAAATAATGTATGACTGATATTTATATTATACAAAAAATACTAATAAATTCTGACCGGAACTTAGTTACTGATCGATAGGTTTCTGTTGTCGGAGACCTAGGTATTACCGTAGTTCGTATTTCTGTTACCAAGTTAACTAATATAATATTCTTATTTTTTTTATCGAATAGACGAGTAAGACGTGACTTGATAGTGATTAAAACGCGTGCCAACAACAACGTAGCGCTAGTTCGGAGATATACATCACTACATTGCGCTCGTCGTAAGATATAAGATATTGTCTCGTTACCTCAGTAATTTCACTAGTAATAACACTTTTGACATTGAAAGACAGTATTGTTTACACAGTACTATTTATCGGCTGCAATAGGCACTGCGGTAGTACCTACGTAGACGGTCTGTAGCAATTGAGATGTATTAGCAGTAAATATCTCACTCGTCTCTGGTTCGGCGAATAAAAAAAAATCGATAATTGTAAAGGTTAAATGTTCTTGATGCTTCTTAGATTAATGTTCTCAAAAAAAAAGAGACTCGTCACAAACGTGGATGCGATTTAAAAGGCATCAGATGCTGCATCCAATTAATAACCGAGCCGTACAACATTAATAATCTATACCTGTCGTATGACTTATTAAAAATTTTATCACGCCGACGCGTCAACAAATCTTGTTTCGCCATCCATCTTTGTCTAACTCCACTTATCTTTAGCGGATATCTACTTGCCGAGTAGGCCCATGCATTATTTATTTATGCGACGTATTTGCATCGAACTTTTCAAAGGGGTTAAACTCGACAGCAAAGCAATCTACTATTTTTCATGTATAATATCTCACTTTTTTCACGTCGGACGAACGATTTCAGCATATACATCGCGTCCACGCCGTGCATCGGCCGAACTCGTAAAACTAGTATCTAACTTGTTAAAACTAGTATATATTTAGATAACAACCGTCCTTGATACCCGTTATCATCTATAATAACAATGAAACGATAATCTTTATTAATTGCATATCTTTTTACACGATTTGCTTGAATTGTTAATTATTTTTTTTAAAAGCGTTTACACGACGTTCTTATGTCTACATTAGCGATAATTTTTCCTGTAGAAATTTTGTATAAAGAAAAAACTTGATACGTAAGCCGATCACTTCCGTTCACCTTGAACTTGACAAGGCCAAGTGTTTTATATGTCACAAAAATTAAAATATCATATTGCTTTAATGAACTTCGCAGAAAACGACGCAACTGAAGGGAATTCGACCCGAAAATGTAAATTGATAACTTAACCATATTAAATCTTTTTAACATATGGTCGACGGTTTGAAATTTGGTTATTAATTGTGTTTCTGGTGGTAGGTATCCGTTACCGGTGACCATTTAGGTAGGTACCACCGCAGCTCCTATTTCTGCCAACAATCAGTAGTGTGTGTACTGTGTTCGGATATATAGCTGTAGGTAATATAATTACTGAAGTAACGACAATCAAGATCTTGTATCAAGGCGACGACCACAATGTAGTGTAGTGTATAACATCCTAACCAGCACCACATTGTTAAGGACAGGTTTATCACTTTATCAGGTGATCGTCCCGCTCGTCTACTCGCTTCATAGATTAAAAAACCTATGAAACTAAAACTGTAATTAACTATAATAATGTAAGAAAATTTAACTGCAGTTCAAATAAAAAAAAAATTACAAATAATTGATCCTATGATTCTAATCTCTGGTGAATGTCACATTTAATAGTTTAACACGATCGAACCTCTTAACATCGGGTTAAAAAAATTTACAATGCATCGGAGCCATAAAAACCACAAAAAGGCGGTGGATGAGTAAAAAAAAAAACCTTCCACCACAAACGGTGGTAAGTACAAGAATGGGAAATTAAATTACAATAGTTTAACAAGTATCGCAGCGATAATAAAAGGCGAAAGGAATAACACTCGCGTTTGTGTGTTCCCTTTGTGTCCCGACGGTGGGCTATGGATTCCTATTCGGCCGCATTGTGCATCCGGACAGTAATGAATTGCCTGTTACTTCACGACATACAACTTGTTGTGACAGCACATATTGAGACGTACGTATGTTCATATTGTTATAGTGAAACGGAACAGATCAAAAAACGCAACTGGTGCAGATAAAAAAAAATAACTAACAAAACTACTGTTCTGATGGAGACCGTCTAAGTATTACCGCAAGTTCTATTCGTAGCGATAAAAGTAAAATGCAAACTTTTCTTTGAAGGGTGTTATAGCTAGTGAAACTACTGGGATAATGAGGCTTACGTCTGCGACTACCACAATATGGTGCAGTGTATATCATTCTAACTAGCGCCATTTCTTTATGACCACGACCAACTACTATCAGTTGAAAATCTTGCTTGTTTCGTCGCAGCATCTATATATCTCTCACTGTCCTTTTTTTCCGGTATTTTTTACTCGTGACTTTAAAGTACACTCATTAGGAAACTCATTGTTTAATAAAATCAATAGAGGAAATTAATCAATGAAAAAGTCTCTATGTAAACTTTTTAATTAAAATTACTTCTACATATATTCTTAGTTAGCACTAACTCTTTAGTTACTGCTGTATACTTAATGGAGCTACTCAAAACTTTTCTTAGACAAAATTGAAAATATAACCACTGAATAATAGACTAATGGGATTTCTTATAATTTATTTTGATCTGTATAGTAAATATTGTGTAATAATAAACTCAAAGTACATTTAACACAACGAAATATCGCAGAAGACAACAAACACCCATTTATTAAGTGTCATGCGCCGCCCTTGGATAGAAATCAAGGACAATCCTCGACGTCGCCCGATAATAAATAAAATAGTCGCCTTACGATGCACTCCATGTCTTTTGTTTAATTACCTGTCAAAATGTCTGACATCTAACCTTTCCAAGTGGGCGAATAAAAATTGATAAATAGTCCCAAAAAAAAATTTACTCGCTTACTAGAATAATTTATTGTCGAGGAATGAAATTAATATCGAAACGATTTCGTGGTTATAACAAACGATAAAACGGTGCTTTTAATGTTCCCACTAGTGGGACTTTCTGGGAGAGGATCAAAGTTGCCTATTTAAGTGTCAGTTGGCGGATGTCACATGAAAGTTTTTTTTTATTCGATAAAGCAAGGAGACGAACGAAAGGTTAATACCATGGCAATGGTTAAGATTACGCTGCACCACATTGTGGTCGTTGCTTTAAGGCATCATATGTTAAGTATCGTTACCCCGGTAATTTCACCAGCTACAACGTCCTTCAAGACGGAACACAGTAATTGTACATTGCACACTGGTAGAAGTTGGAGTTGAGGTGGTACCTACCTAGACGGTGTCCGGCAATAGAGACTTTCTATACCGAGGAGGAGCTGTCTAAAAGATACCCTGCTTCTGGCGGGGAAAGACGATCATGTGGGGTTTGTATCCATTAAATACCCTTCGATTGTCATCCTTAATGTATTACGGGAGTCACCGGGATCTCCTACGGTACATACGAAAGATCATGCTCTGTGGGAATCGAACCTGCACCTCCAAAATAGTATAGCTTTAACGATTTTCTTACATGTTCTATCACGTCTCGTATAATGTATATTAAACAGATTCTGTATAGGAATGTTTCTATTTTTCGTATATGTTTTATTAAAATTTTTGCCAGATAGAGACGCCGTGGAATAAAATCGATTTTTAAGTAGGTGAATTATAAATTACAATTACCTTGGTAACAGTATATTGATTTGAGGTCTTTGAATTCTAATTGAATTTTTACCGGTGGAAGGTTTCCTTGGCCGAAGATCGTCTATAAATAGATACCACCGTAGCGTCTAGTGGCGTCGTGGTTGGGGAAATTGGAGTAATGAGATTTAAAATTAAATGGCTGAAGTCGACGAGCGCAATGCGGTGCAGTGTATATCATTCTAACTAGCTTACCATCAAGTGAACGTCTCGCTCATCCAAACTCCGAACACGAACATCGAGGGGTGAATAACCGAGACACACCACACGGGGTATCTTTTCATTTCTTCCCTACCATATAAGATTTCTATTGGTCATATCAACACGATTACTTACCGTATTGGTTAATATATAACTATTCCATATTTATATATATTTCACATGGAGCGACGATTTCATAAAAAAAATTGATTTGTGATTGTTGACAACAACGAAGCAAGTGCAAATTCGAATTCGTGTCATAATAATATTGTTCCTTAACACTTGCACGATAGTTTTATATACTAACAGTTTAATACGAGGTATGTATAATATATATATGTGTTGTAATTGGCAATGGGCAGGACAATTTGTCGAAATACTGAAAGCCGATGAAGTAGCAAGGTCCTTAATTGACTACCGTGTACCGGAAAATGTAGTGTTAGCAGTGTTGTAAAGGACCTATCGATGTGGAGTTCTTTGAAGGATGCCTATGTCCAGCTGTGGACATCTATCGGTTGATGATGATGAAATATAAATGGGCTTATTAATAATTACAATAAATAAAGTAGCGGACGGTAGGTAGGTAGGTAGGCAGGCGGTGGTGTCGCACCGTTTCTATTCCGGGCCGTGATCGCGTATGACTCATGGCCATCTAACGTTATTGTAACAAACATGTTTTCCTTCATGCTATCGTGTTTGTTCATTGGTTCAAATGTTTGCAATCCGCACCACGCTAATACATTGCTTACGAATTATTACAAAATATTATATTATAAATATATATACACAACAGATTTCCACCTACGTAGAGGCTCATCACGATATCTCTGGAAACAGGCTGAAAGACTTGAAATTTGGTTTCATTTGGCATTTCTCGCCACGCTGGTCCAATGCGGGTTGGTGGGCGCAAGACCCTTGTTTGTTGATTAGCAGGGTGCACCATGAGCAGCCGAGGTTGGCAAGAACCCACTAGATGCGAGCGACCGATCGATGTGGAAATATTTGGAGAGGTCTGTCCAGCAATGGACGTCTATCGGCTGATGATAATTCCTTTTGCCGAGTACAAAATTCCTTCCCAAAAGAAGTAGCAGAGGTGATATGGCCAGCAGAACGGGCGGGGAATACTTAGTCAACGTATATTTACACTATTACAAATACGCTATTATCAAACAATGAAAGTTATAAATTTATATCCTAAGTCGACCATGTTTTATTAATGGCAGGTCTCTATTGTTGTCTGCCCTATAGTCTAAGGCTATTTAGAATAGGACTAAGGTAAGCCTACTGGTCGTAGAACTCGACTAAAAGGGTTTTCGGGTTCATAGGCTTTGAAAGGGAAGAGGGCCCCCCTCATTGCCCATTAAAAGAGCATAGTGTTAACTAGAACAAGGTAGTCTCGTGCTTGTCGTGGCAAAGAAAGAGCACCCTCTATTAACCCTGTCTTCCCTCTTAGAAGCAAGATATTTTTTGAAGATTTCCTTTTAGACAAAAAAAGTCTCTGTTCCTGAATACAGCTGGATATCACTGCTGCTAATATTTCTATTGTCAAACTGTGTAAACGTTACTGTGTTCCAGTTTGAAGTAAAAAGCGTTGGAACTTAAGAAATTATAAGGGAACGAGACTTTTCTTCTTATATCTCAAGAAAAACTGTAATGCAGTGTACGTCTCAAGTATCTCTATATTGTTATAGGTAGGCATACCGATTACTATTAGATGGACTCTTCTATGAATAAAAAAATATAGCCTCCATAGCAAGACCGAAGAAAGTGTGGATCGATTGTGTTAAAGATGGAATGTGTAAGAAGAGTGGTAATTTAGATACGACTGCTGATAGAGGGATATGAACGTGATGTAGAAGTAAGTGTGTTGATCCCATGTAGCTGGTGTTGCTAACCGCTCGTGTTTTGTCACGGAGGTCATGTGAATTCAGGTTTACTACAAGCCTACTGAAAACCTACACCGTACGATCCATCTCGTGGAGGACAAGCACTGTCTAAAAGTGTGCTGTGTATAGATTTAGACGTAGATCTTTTAGAAACAATAAAATTTTACTGTTTACACATTTCCATCTTATCTTTTTAAAGTGCCTTTTCAACTATAGAAAGTTGGCGATCAACGTGGTACAGTCCCTTCTGTCTCTGGTTCGGCGGAACAATTCGGACGCCACAGATGTGCCAGTCCATTCCCTGATATTCCTTCCTATGACTATTTCCTTCTCCCCATCTTTCGTTTACCAGAAACTTAACTCATTATAATCGGCTGCAAATCATGTCGCTGATGACGGACACAACACACACTTCCATGCAAGTTAATCGTATATATCAACGGGTATGGGAAACAACATGAAATGTACGTACAAACATACATACTAAAATCTAACAAGTTACACGAGATTCAATTAGCGACCTCCGAAACTAATTGCTGCCGAAGCCGAAGTCAAAGCCCGTATGTAATACTATTAACTTCTTAACAAGTAGCTTAGTTTACGTTTACACGGCAGCTTTAACTTAAGCCGATGCTTACACACCTTTAATGTTTCCCTGTGTGGCCTCTTTAGACACCCAAAATTAAAAATGAACTACTATAAACTTGTATATAATCACTATACTGTTACTAATACTAACATTAAAAGATTTATGTTGTATAAACATCCTAACTACCACCATAATGTTATAGGCGAGACCTCTTTAGTATTTGAAGTGACGAGACTAAGGAAACGATCATTTAGTGTAAGCCCGCCAGCTCACGTTAACATGACTAATTAGGATGATATACACTGCATGGGATGTAAGGGGTCCCGCACAACAAACTCACTAGACCCAAGCCAACTTCACCTGTTCGTGGAGCATCTTGCTAAATGAGAAACGAGGCCCTGGAGTGGGAATCGGAATCCTCTCTACAGACGAAATGAACGGGACGGTTACCTAAAATTAAGTTATACCATCTACCCTTAATGTGGATTTAGTTAGGATGATACGCACTGCATCACATTACGCTGATAAGTCTCGTTACTCCAGTAAATTGACTAACTTTTAAACACGTCTTTGCAAAGTACTGCTTGGCGGCAGAAATAGGAGCAGCGGTGGTAACCACCACCAGTCGTGTCATCACTTCATGACCATTACTACACTTCAAGACGGGACACTCCTGATGCTATATACAGCTTAGTACCGAAATACTTAACATAGGTTTCTATATCCACTGTTATAGTAAGACTTCTGCAGTGATTGCGTCACTATCCTGCATTGTGGCCACTCGGTAACTCTTGACGTTGTAGTATACGTGGGCTGCTATATAATGCTATTATAATCACATACAACATACTATATATACACTGCCTGTCAAAGTGATATATAATACTTAGAAATACATAACTCGAATTATAAGTTTACTAGGGGTAGTACACGCAACTCCTATTTCTGCCTACAGTTCTAGCATGAAGAGCCTTGTAGCTGGTGATATTATTGAGGTAATGACATTTAACATTTTTCTGATGCAGTGTATATCATCTTAACTAACACCACGTTATAAGCAGACGTAGTACTACATCCTTTACGTCTCCTATAGGCACAGGATCGATTCTCACTAAGAAACAAAAAGGAAGAGCTTCAGAGGACATGCACCAATCCGCATTTAGTAGGTCTCTCACATTGTAAGAGAATGTGCCGAGTCCCAACAGTGGGAATAATAAGTGGGCTGTTTATTTATATATACTTCGCAATTTAGGTAATTTTCTATTAATTTAACAGCCATTTCAGGTTTATCCGAAAACTTATGGTTATTACTTAACAATTATTATTCATACAAGTTTACTTAATGCAGCGTCATCTAGTGACAATATGTAACATTTTTTTTTTTTTTATTCAACGAATCGACGAGATGAGTAGGACGTTCGTCTGATATGACATGGCGCTCCTTATGATGGTACACCACACCACATTGGGTCCGTCACCTTCAGACAAGAAGTCTTGATACTCCAGTAATTTCACTAAGTACTAGGAGCTGAGTTGGTACCTACCTAGACGTTCTCCGGCAATGGAAACCCACAACCACATTCTATCTTTACGAAAAAATGGATATAGCTCTAAATTATTATCAAGATCCTCCATTTTGTTTTGGAGATTAGCTTTCCCAAGTAAACGTTGTAAAGTAAACATCCATACTAACAATTTTGTAAGGCAATTGGATTATTTGATATAAGGTGAACGTCCTGCTATATCATTTACAAACAAATACATTTTGGACGCATAGTACATATATATATATTTCATAATTTGAATAGTTTATCTTTTCTGTTTTTGTTCGTTGTATTTACGCTATCGTCAATTAACGAAGGCGACCTTGGCGGTAGAATTATGTAAACGCATACGCCGATACGTATATATGTATTTTTTACCAATGTTGCTAGGCAATAGATGTTTACAAAGCATTATCTACGTAGTCTATCTTTTAAAGCAAACGTATACATTTTTAACAGCTAAAGTAGACGAGAGCTATAGAATAAACAATTCTCTATCATGACTACAATAGGCCTACAATTATCTTAATAAATCCAAACTCCATCGATCGTTATAAAATTGTATGTAAACACTCTAATTGTATATAACATAACAAGTATTATATTTAGTATATTATTATTATATATAGTATATTAGTTAACAACTCATTAGTAACCTATATTATTATTCTATATATATATATATATTAATATTTCTTGGGACTAATGCTATATAGAAAAAATGCAAGGCATTCAATTTTCTAACCAAATATCAATAGCCTAAGATTCAACTAAAATTGTTTCTTTACAAACTACTTTGAGTGAGATATTTCTCATGAGAACTGGTTTGTGTATTTCAGGAAATTTATTGCAAAAATGAAAAAATACCTTTTAATGTAATCTATCTTATTTAAACATAAGGAAAAATCACGAATGGTTGAATCTATGGGTGATGCGATCGAGAAAAATATAGGCGTGGTCACTTGGTCGAACGGTAATGAACAGTGATATCATGTATCTGGAATGTTGATGCATTGGTAGTTGTAAAAACTGTTGTTAATATTTATTAATTTTTATTACATACCTACAGTACATAAACATGGCCCTACAGCAGTATATAAACAGCTCAATATATGCTCCCATAGGCCTATTGTGTTAATCGATTATATGGAACATTTCTCTATGGCTGTAAATTACCTGAATATTGTTATGTAAATCAATTCCTCTATATTGCTAAGAAATTTCCTTTGAATCATACTTTTGGAATTTTTAACAATGGTAAGTAAGGCTTACCTAATACGAGGACGTCTATCTTTTGTCGAAATAGCTAGTCATTATTGTATCTCTTTCGCTTGTACTATATTATCTATACACGCAAACGAGTGTGTGAACGTTTTCATGTTTTTCTCGGACTTTTGTTCATAAGGAAAATATCAATTCTATTGTACCTTTAATTTGTCATCATCGTTTGAAGCATCGGATCTTTTGCTACTGGACATAAGCCTCTCGTACAGTACCCCACAAGAACGTTGGCGGCCATGTTTAATTCGTCACTACTAGAGATTTATTTGTTAGTCCATCTAGTTATTTGCCAACTTTCCAGCGATAGAAGGAAACAGACGTAGAAAGTCCTTAAATAATTCTAATATTGAATGTTGCTTTAGTACATTTAGGATCTAACCTACCGTCCATGAAGGTTTACATTGAAGTACATATATCATATAAAAAACATTTTAGACCGGTCACAATTTATTTTAAACATTTTGACAGCGATTTAAAAATGGAACGTGAATTTGGCGCCGCTTTGATTTCCGAACTGATATATCGTAGAGGTGCGGTTTCACGATTTTATTGCCCGGGGGTTGGTCACACGGCGATACCAACGTAGAGACACAAAATTAAATATTCAGACAAACAATTGGTAACGCGATATCAGTATATTTCTCGCGTGGAGCGTTAACTTTCACGGGGCATGCCTTATTAGCAGTGAAATGGATCGAAATATAATTGCCTAATGCATAATACGTACGAATCGTTTAGGTAACAGCGTAGGTATAAATTAAAAACCAACACGCGAGCAAAACGACGCGTGCAAGCGTTTCATAACGCTGATTGTAAAATTGAAAAGAAAGAATCATAATATGACATTAGCGATTAATTGGCGCGCGTCATTTCAAAGTAGCAATTACCGTTGCGCTAATTATCAATGTAATCCCTCGAGACAGAAAAACATTGATAATTATCAAACATTTAATACAATTTCTAATTACCCGCAATTGGCTAACGCAATATTTCAATGTCGTTTAGCTCCTATTCATCATCATCATTATCAGCCGACGGAGATCCATTGCTGAACATAGGCCTCCCCCAAAGATATCCACATATATCGATCATGTGCTGCCCGCATCCAGCAACCTTCACCAGATCGTCGATCCACGGTCGAAGCTTGCCAACACTACGTCTTCCGGTACGCGGTCGCCATTCGAGGACCTTCGAGCAATGTGTCCTCTGCCCATTACGGCTTGAAGCTAGCAATCTTTTTGACTACCTTAGTTCTGCGGGGGTTTCCCTGCGTGATTGAAACAGAAATGAGGAGCCCCCGCAGCTCCTACCTATGCCGCCAAATAGTAGATTGTAATATTACTGTTTGAAGTGCATTATTTTTAGAAACATATTATATATATATATTCTAAAGTCGACAAGTATAAGCTTCACTTGCCATTAGGTGAACATCTCGTCGAGTGAACGAACGAAAATGATCAAGCTCGTGATTAATATTCCGGTTCCAGTATGTTCATGAACATAGCAACACTGTTCTCTGATGATGTTGAGTGCTCGGTAGTCATATTGACTGTTACAGCTCATCTGATCCTGGGCTGATGGACCCGGGTCCACGGCTTGTTGATAGCAATACTTTTAATATACATTATTACAGCTGGAGGCTATATGGAGGTGTTAGAGCTAATAAAAACGGGTTAATAAAGCTTTCCGATAATTATTTGCCGTGGTTATCTCCTTAAACTGTTTTCAAGTCTAATTTTTCTTATAAGTTACAGTAAGTTTTAATGTCAATTAAAATAGTATCCAGTAAGTTAAGAAAGCTAGAAGACTGGATATCATAAAAATACATCCGGAGAGTTAACGTAATAAAAGAATACTTAATAATTCTGTCAAAAAATCAATAGAGAGACGTGGAATGTTAATCATCATCATCATCATCATCAGCTGATAGACGTCCACTGCTGGACTTAGGCCTTCCTCAAAAATCTCCACATCGTTTGAAGACATTTGGGCAGTTTCCCACCACACTGGCCTAATGCGGATTGGTGGGAGCCAGAGCCTCGTTTGTTGATTAGCAGGGTATCACAAGCAGGTGAAGTTGACTTGGGTCCCGTAATTTTTTGTACGGGACCCCTTACTCTCGTAATGTTTATACGATATATATATATATAAATAAAATTTTATAACAATAACTTAGAAGGCGTCATTAATATATCGCTTTCCTAGATATATATGAGTCATGTATCTCATGGCACAGTCTTTAAAAGTGTACAAATTCCTCAGAAACATTTACCGGCCATTATTAACCGTCGGTTATTTCTGTGGAGAATTCCTCCTAGATTCCGAAACTCCTTATACGTGCCCGCGGAAGAAGAGAGAGGTGCAATTAACTAGCATACTCCTGAACGAATGCCTTTCCATATAATTCCTTTAATAAGTGACCACTGGCGGCCGCCATTTGCACCGCTGTTATTAATTGACAAATGGAATTATTTCTCGTATCTGGTCCCGATAGTTATGGAGAACCGTTAAACTCCAAGTCCGGTCTTTGATTGAGTTGATAAAGATTCCATGTAAGCATCTACGATAATTATTTTTATTACTATAACGGAGGTCCCTGATTCGATTCCGGAGTCACGTATGGTGGAGTTTAGATATTAGTAAGTCTAATCCATCTAACAACTTATATCATAAATATATTCAAGTAATAGTATTGATGTGTTCAGAGGCAATATTTGATCTAGTTGATATTTATCCTAAGAAGATGTATAAATTAAAGATTAATTACTATTCTTGCAATTTGAAATATGCTAATATTAACATTAATTTTGTTATAATTATGATAAACATATATCAAGTTGTATATTAAAGTAAATTTATATACACATGATATAGTAAGTTAATTTTAAACTGTCCTATACATACTCGGAAGCAATAAAACCCGACTGTAAGCGATAACGCATAAAACATTCATCACTTTCGATATCGGCGTCAGATCTGACCGTTGCAAAAGACAACCTGTCGATTTTGAGACCCAATCACTTGCCAATTGAAAATTAAAATTAATCGATACACGAACGTATATAATAACGAAAAGAAAAAAGAGTTAAAATTGCATTTGTAGGACGTCCAATGTCAAACCGGAGTCGGACGGTGCATCATAAATATATGAGCTCAGATCGATCCAAAGGTTAACATGGCAATAAGCGATGGATATAAACAATTTTAAATGTTATACCAATGTAATTAAGTTTGTAATGGCGCTGAGGAATTATACACTACACGGTTTATTTATTCTGCCGAGCTCCGCTATGTGGGTGTGCCAACTAACTTAATCGTCGACACATAGAATGTGCAACTATGTAGTCCGCCATTATGCATTTGGGAATGATTTTGTGATATTCTCGGCCGCGGCTAAAATAAAACCAAGGCTGCTAATTACGTTAACGCATTTCTAAATCCTACAGCTAAATATCTAGATTAAAAATTAAACAATGACTAGGAGCAATTCTCTCTGTAAACCGTGTCAGCCGATTTGATGATAAAAAAAATTACGGTAAAGGTGTTTTGAAATGGGCGGTAAAAAAAAAAAAAAAATCGTTGCACACGATGGCACGCGGCCAAACAATTAACGTGAAATAAAGTTGTCAGCGTATGAAACGTATGAGCTAGTTTAGTATTGAAAGAAATTTATAGAGCTGAAGCTGTAACGCGTCATAAAACGCTTAGAATTACCAAGATGGCCGCGCTTGCCGTTTTGCAGCGGTCTGTACCGCGGGCAGAGACAACGAAAAAAAAATTAACAAGATTTATGGATTAATCGAAAAAAAAATCTGTTTTCATACACACGGAGTAGAAAACGTTTTGTAATTAAAATTAATTAGAAATGATAGATTATTTTACATTTATATAGAGAAGCTTCTAAAATTTGGTTCGAGCCGAGATTGATCTCGGACCGAAGCAATTAACGGCTGAAGTGTTCGAAACAGGCCGAGGCATGTTTAATATTTCGTAATACTTCCTAGTGCCGCGGGCGTGAGATAAGAGCCGCCCATAAATAATAATTAGCGGCCGGGAATCGAAGCGGGGCCTCACTTTGTGACTAACGATCCCCTTGTCGCCCGGGGCGAGATTAAATTATTAGTTCAAGCATCGACCGATCGATTAATATCTTCATATTTATCTCGTTACAGGTAATCGACTTAATAACTTTAATACTAATTTTTTTATATACAATCAACTACTTCCATTTTACATCATTTTATGTTTAAACGAAGCTTTAGATTAACAATTCTAACACACAATACCCTGACTGCGTTTCGACCATAATATTTTATTGGCTGAACGAGACGACCTAGACTTTCATCGAATGGTAACCGATACGGCCTGTCTATAACAATTTGACGCTAATTAGGGTGGTATACATTATCCTCGTCGACTTGAACCACAAGATCTTAAGTGTCGTTACCCCAATAATTAACTACAACGCCATTCATACCGAAACAAATAGTGCTTGGCAGCAGAAATAGGAGCTGCGGTGATACCTACCTAGACGATCTCCAGCAATAGAGATCTAGCAAGAAAACTAGCTTGGCTGTCATAGATATGATATTCAAGCTATTACGGTGGTAGTTTGCCATCGAGCATAATACATAGCTAATATCGAAAACGAACTAGAGACCTTCGTGTTACAGAAGCCGCCGTGCCACAGAAGCAGTTAAGTAGACAAAAGGATCACTTGACTTTGAGAAAGTTAGTCATCATTTAAGTTTTATTTATAGATATTATATAAGCTACAGGATCTTTGACTACTTTTCGCTGTATAATATTTGTTCAATAATTTTACTCTCACTACATAATTTACTACATAGTAACGATAATACTTAAGACTGAACTAAACGGACTCTTCTCATAAAGGATCATATAAAACTTTTTCTTTTATATCTATTAACTCTATTATTTTATATCTGATTAAATATGGCCTATTTCACGATCACCAGTTATTTTATATATATAGCATAGTTTGTTATTTTAGAACACAAGTGTTAAGTATTAATTGCAGATGATAATTGAGAACTTGATTCAACAAACGTATTTCAACAGGTATATTAATAAATTGGAAAAACTACATGTAGTAGGTTTTAACATATATTATATAAGACTAGTAAAAAAGTAGTTTTAACAAAAAAAAAAACGTGCTAAATATACTATCTGTAGTACAGTTTGTAGATAATATTAAGAATAATAATATTGTAAAGGAAAAAAAAACTAGAATCGTCAAGATAAACCACGGCCGTTAACTTACTACTTATTATTACTATTTAATATGTTACTATTTTAAACGTGATATAAGTATTTTTAAATATACCTGAACTAACATATAAAATGAATTTTTCAGTGAAATTTATTACCTGTTATCTAAATACGAGATAATAATTTGTTTTCATTGTAATAAGTCAACTTTGCTGTTATAAGAAAGTGTGAACCATACAAATTATATTTTTAACCTTCTCTATTTCAATAAAAGATTAAATATCAAAATAAACCGACTGAAACATACTGTTGGAGTTAATTGAGGAAATTTGTTTGGATGTTAACATTGTTAAATGTTTCTGTGGTTAGGCAAAACGTTTATATGCTCAAAGTAAACATGTAATGTGTTAATATAGTCAAAATTTCCTGAATAACTAAAAAGCAAAACAGTTCGATATAACGAATAAAATAGCAATTATCTGTCATGGCTGGCATTAGCCGTATTGTTGATGGTTGTTAATCATAGGCTTCCAGTCAAATGACTCTGAGCTCCTTTATTGCCGTCGACCATGAGATTTTCATGTTTCAAATACATTTCATAATTAAAACAAATTACGGCCGCACACAGTCAAAACACTAAATATCTTATTAATTTAAATCTACGAGTGTAATAATGGCATACATTTCCTTAATTATTTTTAGAGCTCGTTTTCAACTGTGTTTCTCAAAGTATTATTTCGAATTAATCTTTTCACAGTCACAAGGTGAAAAGTGTATCATAAAGAAAATATATAACTTGACAAAACATCGCATCTATGCTTATAACGTGTAATCATTATAATTAGCATTTATATTGTTTATGTAAATTCGTATGTCGCTACAAACCACATCTCAATATGGCGGCAATATATGTCAGCGGAAACGAGAATAAAATTAATACTAATAAATATATAAATCGTTGTGAGGTATTATAAGCGTATTTTACTTCTTTAAATTTTTCTAATGAATTCGAAAACGATCAACGTCATTATATTATTCTTCAAAACGTATTTCAAATATAAACGAAACAAATATTTTTAACTGAAGTCTGCATTAATGGCGAATGCTCATTAAAATTATAATTGTTTACGAAATTAACGTTTCTTGTTTTATCTATATTAACAATTTAAAACTGACATATTCAATGTGAAAGCGTATTTAGAATAAGTTACAATATTTAAACAGACTCGATAAGGGCTTAAAATATCGCGGCAACAAGATAATAAAACATGTAGCTCTTTTTATCAGCTATTTTTTGTTGGCAAGCGGGCGTGTTGGCTTAGCTACCTACCTGTTTGCGATAGTAAAAGAAAAAGTTAAAAAAAAAACCTGTATGTGCGTCCATAATAATTAGATTTTTTTTTAATTTCTGTAGAAAAAAATTTCCAAAATGTTTTCACGGTTTAGTTACGGTAATATTTTAAAATTTTTAAAAAGATAAAAAAATAACGAAAGTAATTTCAAAAATGCCTATAAAATCTATACATTCACCGTAGGAATGATTATACGCACTATATTATTATATAAGCAGTACTCACCGTGTCTGTCGGGATAATTAATACTTTTGGTGGTTCATTTTTAATAAATTTTTCATATTAATATCTTCAGCACTGAGTTCTTAGCTCTTTTCTAGCTTCATAAAATCCAACACTGTACCACTAGTCTTCACTGAATGACGCGCTTGTCACATTATGCCAACGTATTATTATTATATATATAATTTCTTTCTCGTGTTCTTTTAATAATGTTTTGTTTCGTAATGCGAGTGGTTTTTTTATATTATTTTATTAATTTGTTTCTTCTATCGTCACTATCGCGGGTGTAATATAATTCTTCAAAATCGCAAAAAAAAAAAAAATTTTTTAAAGTTGTCATCTTGAACCGCTATGTGACCGCCGAAGTCCGTGTATGTTAAAGTTTAAAAAAAAATTGAGGATACGTGTTCGCGCGTCGATTGTCGTCACGAGAAGGGCGCGACGCGACACAAGCATCGCGCGCGCCGAGCCAACAGATTGTGTAAACGCGCGCCACTCGCTCGGTTTGCGTCGGCGGCGGGCGGCGGGCTGCGGGCGGGCGGGGGGAGGGAGGTAGCAGCGCGCGGCGAGGGCGGCGGCGGTGGCGGCGGGAGCGGGGGCGGAGGGTCGCCAGCTCGCGGCACGCACACATGCACCCAGCTCCCATCCATTACTAACGCTCCTGTTTTAAATAACGCGCCACGCGAATTTAGCTCTTAACGCATAGAGCATAAGGGTGCGGTGGATCGGTAGTGTGCCGAGCGCTTCGACTCGCTGCGTAGCGGCATAGTGTCAGTGTCATAGTGTCATACTTTGTAAGTACGCGTGGAGGAATAGTGTCGTGCCTTGAAATTTTAATAAAGGAGCCCCTGTCATCCACACTTCGTCTTGCATTTAGAATCTGATACATGAAACCGCGACATGTGGCGTGTAGATTTTAGATAAGAGTTACTTACTGAAATTATCAACTGATATAAACTCACGCAATGATGATTATAACAGACTACGCTCAATTTAGACGCTCACAGTTAGCGTAGCGGTGGAAATGCTTCAAGGCAATCTAATTCGGTTGATGATCTAATTTCATAACATTACAGTACTATTATATTATAAAGAAAATGATGATAGTAATAACGCAATTACTACTTGCCGACGGGAATTGTCTATTCTATATAGCCTACGGTCTATATTCAAGTTTAAAACATTTCAAATTTTATTAAATTTATATCTAATTTATTGGTTTTGGAATAACTAAATATAAATTATGCCGTCTATTATACCAATAAGTAGATACATAGAGGTAAGAAAGATTTTACTGTTGAAATGTAATTTAATGAGAAATATTATAAAACTCGCATGTTTTGAAAAGGTTATGTAAAATAGTTAATTTTTTCTTAACTTATGCCACAAATTTATTTTATAATGATATTGGAAAAATTTATGATCCATCATATTCTGGCAAATGTTAATCAACTTATATTTCTAGTAATGATTTATGTGATTAGGCCCACTTTCATTCACTATAAACATGAATATATTGAATAAAATTTGTTTCTTCGCTACAATAGTATTAGTCAAAGTAATCATTAACATAAAAGTATTTTGTTGAACGAAAAATATATAAACGTGTATTCAGCCACATGTTCCGCAATTCGGGAAAATATTATTGATGTAATGAATATCATGTAGTTTTATATTTAGTTAGTTTTTATAGTTATTTAGTTAACAACCTGTTTCATATGTATATTCTGTGGTTTAAATCATACGAGACGATCATACCCGAACATATGTTCACGAAAAATATCTATAGATAGGTAAATATACTTTTTCAATAATGATTTGCTTATGCAGAATTTCCTTTTGCTCGTAAAATACAACATTAAAATGATTTCTCACCCCGAGAAGTAATTTAAAAAAATTAATTTCAAATAAGTCAAAATACTAGATTTTTAAACGAATTATTCAATCTCGCTGGTACGTGTGAATAACTTTAAATATTTTTTTAACCTATTGGTAACTCTTTTTAAAAAAAAATATACTTAGTACTTCTTAAACGATATTAAAACTTTTTGCATATCGCTTTAAATTTAATGCTGGCAATCACGAGTTGCAAGCTGCCAATTGAGTTATAAAGAAAAAATAGTGTAACTACAGACAATTATTGTTGTAAGTCAGATTTAATTTTGTTCTATATAAAACTAATTAAAACATTAAAGTAAATTTTAAAGATGTCTCAAAAAGTTTTTAAAAACGTTGAATATTTTAAAGTGTGCATAGTTATGTGTATAGGTATATATATATATATCTCACCTGACACCCGCTATCGGGTTTATCGTGTAAGATAGACTCGGCACTGACATTCGTCTTTGATAAAGCTTTTATTATTGTTAAAGGTGCGATTTGTGACAAGGCGTTGACAACGTTACTTTCTATTGTAAGATATCAGACATTTTATCATTTTATTACACCATTTTCGAAATTTATGTCACAGGCTTTACACTGATTGCTTTCTTCGAATGATTTACTTTCCCAATATAGCTGGTTCGCAGATATATTATTATTGTCATTATGCCCATTTGGTTTTAATAAGTTTCTTCAATTAAACTGAAGAACAGTTGTGATATGGTGGTGTTTAAACTTAGTAATAATTTTTTTCATTCGATTAATGGTATAAAATCTTTTATTAATTTATGTTATATGAGAAAGTATGTTTGTGGTATATCTAGCATAAAATGCATTGTATAATAAGTAAACAATTCAGTCACTTTAGAGTCCGGAATTGGGGAAACCGTGATATTTACCTTCCATCGGCTTCACTGCAAACTTTCCGTACTGAACACAAAACACTTTGGATATTCAGTATACGTTAGGGCAACGCCTGTCACAGACCATTTGGCACAACGGTGTTCGGTTGTTAATCGCAATAATTAGCGATTATTGTTTTGTCGGTGCACGCGAGTGGCGGCCGTGCGCGTCCCGCCGTCACACTGCAGCTCCACACACAACGCTCACTAACTCTTTCCCCCTTTACTTCCGCGCCGGCTTTTTACCGACGCGCAGGCGCCCCGGGCGTTTTTTAAACCGCGCCCATGTTTCTGTAATTTCTATTGCGACGAGCGCCTTCCATGAAAATGGCTTTTTTCGAGCATTTTTTTCCGCTACGTCCCTGTCTAACACACAGAGTGCGAGTACTCCGCCGTTCCCCTCCACCTAACGGTCTCGTGTGAGCCCTGCTCTAACCACAGAGCCGCTCGACTGATACTTTCTCTTTCTACAGACGCCGCGACGCTGGTGACGCCAATTATTTTGCAATTTTTCCAACTTTCAACCGAAGTTCGTTAATTTAATAAACAATTCTGAACCGTATAGCTTTGACGTTAAATACAAATCTCGTCACACGCGATGTAGTTAAGACATTTTGATCTAATGCAAAACTTGTAAAGTTCCGGCCATTTTTGCGATAAAAAAAAACGGTTAAACGCACGTAACCACGCCTTTGTATACACGTATTGCTGTCTATTTTACTCCTTTTTTATTTTCTCTTGCGTTCTCGCTCTATCACGCATACTAGCGCAACTGCTAAGCGAATGCTTCGGGACGCGGCGGAACCATGCCACCTAGCGGGCAGTAGAGGAACTTTGTGCACTCCTGGGGGTTTGTTTCTCACGTCACATTTTTTTGAGGGTGGCAGCACTGAGTAAAAGGGGTTGTTTCGGAATAAAAAAATAGTTCACGAGTTATCCGCGCGATCGGGGCGCTAGTGCTTTGTTGGCCCATTAAAATATTTACAATGCTAGAAAAGATTATCTTAACGTTTTTCAATTAAAAACTCGCTGCACTGCCAAGGAGAGCACGTAACGTGTGTATTTACAATTTAATCAAAGCAGATTTTGCAGAGCATTAGCATTTTATTTGCTTGTTTATACGGAGCTTGCCAGCAGGGGGCTCTGTAATCCGGTCAGACGGGGACAGCGGCGGATTTACCTCGAAGCTGCAAAAGAAAAATTACTACAGAAAACCTTTTAATGAGTTCTTTTTCCGACATCTGTTTGTCAATTACATGTTATATATCATTTAAACGATGTGTACGCGATTAACTGGCGCTGTGGGAGCGGATTCCTGAAGAACAAAAGCCTATTAAGGTAGGGTAATAAAGTTTAATTTGTGAAACTTTAATGTGTTTTTTTTAATATAAGTTAATTTTGTGTTGCCTTTTTAAAGGTGGATACTGGCTTTTAATAGATTAATAAAGACTTAAAATTTTTTTAAACTTCAATTGTCTATCTGGTCCAATATCAACTCTTTAGTAGTATACCGAAGTTGGTGAAGCATAATCCCTAGAAAATGTCTCTCGTAGATGAAAACCTATCACCATCGAATTATAACAAATAATTAATAAAAATATGGGTCAGGCTAGAAGTATACATTTTTTTTACAATTACCACGTACACGGACATCGGTTCGGAGTTCTTAACGCGAATAGTGGTATTCTCAGGTTTTCTCTGCTTGACCGAGAAAGAACTTAGGTCACCGACATAGTCCAAAAGATTCCTAGCCTCAAGAGGCAATGGGCAGGACACATCGCTCGATGGACTGACAGCCGATGGAGCACTAAGGTCCTCGAATGGCGACTGCGTACCGGTAGACGTACTGTTGCCAGGCCCCCCACCATGTGGTCCGACGATGTGGTGAAGTTTGCGGGAAGCAACTGGATGCGGGCAGCGCAAGATCGATCGATGTGGGGATCTTTTAGGGAGGCCTATGTCCATCAATGGACGTCTATCGGCTGATAATGATGAATTATGATGATGACACGGAGACATCATAATAATTTTTTTGTTCACTATTTAGTCATGAATTAGTTCATGTAATTTTATTTTGATAGAAAACGTGAATGTATATTGAAACAAGTTACAGGTTATTATAATTCTCAACAAGCTATTTTTTCAGAGGAGTGAAAAACAATTTAGGGACTAATTAAAAGTGTTGCTTTTTCCAGATTTTCTACAACGGCAAACACTTGTCTACAATTTTACACGATAGTATGCACAATAGGAAGACATAGGCTCTTATAAGTTGACAGTCGGAACACAACAATGCTGGGAATGGAATGACCACAACTGAAGTCCAAAAGCGACATTAGTATTCCCTCTTAACCGCATTACCGTCTTAGTCTAATACAATTCCGATAGAAACAAAATCAGTAGCCGGCGCCTCGCGCTCTTTAATATTAATGGACCCTTTAATCCTTTAGTTCCTCGCAGATAAGCAAATTGAATTACAAATTGACCCCCCGTCCTAATGTACTGAATCAGAGAGCGTTAAAGTTGCTTTTATGCAATGATAACATCGTAAGTTCAAAATTTATTATCATGTTACTTTTAAGTAATTCATTGAACGGACATAACTTTTTTGTTTAATGATGAACTGTTCAATGATGGAATATTAGGATTTGAAGTTGTGCGTTTAGCAACCGTTGGTTTGTCTAATATTTCTTGGGAAAGACTGTGTCCCGAAACACTGGACTGTCGCACGCTGATGGTGATATACGTTAGTATTGAACCCTTTATCTTCAATGAAGTTCGAGCCACGATTCGAAATGTTTAATTCAATACTAGTTGTTTACATATTATTGCAATTGTTGTCTATACTAAAGCGTTTGTGGTAGCTAGTGACTACACGTTAGTCGCATTCCGCGCAAAATCGCGGCCCATCATAACTCAATTGGGCGAGCTGAGATCTTGATTGCAACGGTTGCTGTACCGTTGACAGAGAATTTATTGAAGCAGGTATAAATTTTATGTAAAAACCACCATTTACCCGTTTATATAAACTACGTGGTAGGGGAAGAAATACAATCATCCCTTTTTTAAGTATTAACTTTATTATCATTAATTTAATTTCCTCACATACTTGTGACAATTTCTTTCTAAGGTTTTTTTTTACTAGACCTAAAATTGATACGTACTAGACCTATGTACGTATAAATAAACTGATAATACATCCATTATGCTATTTTGATCATCATCGTCATCATCAACCGATAAATGTCCACTGCTGGACATAAGCCTCCCTCATAGATCCCCACAACGAGAGATCCGCCCTGCCAGCCTCACCGGGCACCAGGACGTGGGACTTAGGCTATTTTCCAACACGCTGGCCTAATGCGGGTTGGTGGGAGCCAGAGCCTCGTTTGTTGATTAGTACGGTTCACCACGAGCAGGTGAGGATGGCTCGAGTCCCATGAGTTGTTGTGCGGAACCACTTACACCCTTTCTTTTTTGATACGTGATAACAATGAGACATATTTTTTAACCATAATACAATGATTCACTGGTGGTAGGTATCTGTTGCAGCAGACTATGAAAGTAGGTGCCACGGCTGTTTCTATTTCTGCCCGCAAACAGTAGTGTGCTAATTTTACTGTTTTCCGGATGGAAAAGAGTTGTAGTTAGTGAAGTTACTATGATAATGAGATGTAACATCTTATGTCTCAAGGCGACGAGCACGATGTGGTGCAGTGTATACTTTCCTAACGTTGTTATGGGCAGGCGTATCTCTTACCATCAGGTGATCGTCCCTCTCGTCTCGTCGGTTTATGAAATAATAAAATGAGTTAATGTATGACTGACTCTCATTCGTGTACGTTATGAGCGTGGTAGCTAGATAGAAGAGTTCGCAATACTTCTACCACCATCCCAAGTGAAACCCGTCGTCTCCAGAGTTAATTCTACCAGTTATACCCTCCAAACCGGAATTTAGTAATATTATATTTGCACACCACCGTTAGTCGCCAAATCTAGGTGTCGGAACGAAATCTATTTAGACTATATTTGTTAAAAGAGTTTTCAGGTAGTGTAACAACGTTACAATCAGCCATTGTGCGAGGTGCGAGGTGCGAGGCCGCCAGCTCGCCTGCTCACGGTACCTCTGCGGGCGGGAGCGAGCCGCATGCCTTTCCGGATTCTATCGCAGCGCGCAAATCTCGGAAACTTTGTTACTGAGAACAAATTTCAATGCGGCTCAAGAGGGCCAGCGTCCAGTTTTAACTCGGCCGAAGTAAAAAGCCCGACTTTGGCTCGATTCCGCGTGTTTGCCGCGAGCAAGAACATAAAATGTAAATGACTGCTTCCACCAGCCCGGCGTTACCGTCCGCGACGCAGCCATCCTTAATTGGCTTAATCTTTTTGCTTTGACGGTAAAAAAAAAAGCCGTTCATCTATTAAGGCGTAAGTAGCTGACGATCTTGTAATTATTTTATTTCTTAGAACCGCAGCGCGTGTCAGTTTGACGGAAATCGCATGACGGTATTTCCAATCAGCGGAGGCTCAGGTCGGTCAGGAACTGAGAAAAACATCTCTGGAAGATCTGCCACCAGTTGCCATATACACACTAATACATGGATCATTAATATATTATATACATATAAGTATTAAGTGGTGATACATCACTGTTGCGACCGCTTAAGCACGTACCACTGTGCAAGCATGTTTCTTCTAACAATCATTACCATATTCTGGTTTCAAGGGTGCTGTAGCTAGTTAAATTACTAAACTACCGACGTTTTAATTTTTTGTTTCAAAGCTATAAACGATATGGTGTACGCTATACCATCCTAGCTAGAGCCACGTTGTTATGGGCATGTGTATGAATCATTATATCTCAGTAACATTTTAATTGTTGGGTTATATATATATAATAGGGGGACCGGAAAGTAATGTCGTTTCTGCGCATGCCTATACTTGATTGTCATTTGTCAGCTCATTGTTTTGTTCAGAGGCGTACCAAAGACATTGTGAGGTTATAGTGATTTCTTTACTTATAGACAATTGAATTACAATTTTTTTTTGTAATTTTGGGTAAAATGGCCAGCCAAATACCAAAAGAGGTACACATCCGGCATTGCATGCTCTTTGAGTTTCGCAAGGGAAATAACGCAACAGTTGCTACCAAAAACATTTGCGATGTTTATCCAAATGCACTGGACATTCGTAAATGCCAAAGGTGGTTTTCCAAGTTCAAATCGGGTAATTTTGATCTTTCCGACTCGTATCGATCAGGAAGACCATCAGCGTTAGACAACGACGTGTCAAGGGCGGAAGTGGAAGCAAATCCGTGTCAGACGATCGAGGAATTGTCAAACAGTCTCAACAAACCTTGGTCGACCATCCAAGAACATTTGAAGCAGATTGGAAAAGTAAGCAGAGCAGGTGTTTGGGTCCCGCATAATCTGTCCGAACAGAATAAGGCTAACCGATCAATCACATGCAACTTATTGCTTCAACGACACAACACAGAAGCGTTTTTTGATCGCTTGATCACAGGAGATGAGAAATGGGTCCTGTATGATAACCCAAAACGCAAAAGGCAGTGGCTCTCTCCAAATGAAATCCCTCGGAGTACTGCTAAGCCAGGTTTACACCCCAAAAAAGCGCTTTTGTGTGTTTGGTGGAGTATTCGCGGCATTGTTCATTTTGAATTACTGAAACCTGGAGAAACTGTTACTGCAGACCTCTACAGCGAACAATTGCAGCGAGTCAATCAATCTTTAATTGAAAAGTGGCCAGCGATTGTCAACCGAAAAGGCGTCATTCTCCAACATGACAATGCAAGACCGCACTGCGCAAGGCGAACTCTAGAAAAAATTAATGAATTGGGGTGGGAGGTGCTGCCTCATCCACCATATTCGCCCGATGTTGCACCATCGGATTTCCACTTATTCCGAGCGCTGCAACACTTTTTAAGTGGCAGAACATTTGCAAATTTGGATGATATCCAAAATGCCATCTCTAGATATTTTGCCGAAAAACCAATTAATTTTTATCGATCAGGGATTGAAAATTTACTCACTAGATGGCAAAAGGTTATTGACAATGATGGGGAATACATCATTGATTAAAAATAAAGACTCGTTAAAAATGTATGTGTTTGTATTTAGCGTAAGAAAACGACATTACTTTCCGGTCCCCCTAATATATAGATAACCGCAGTTAGAGTGTTGTGTAATCATTGTAGATATGTGTTATAGATAATAAATCACTTCAATACCATAAATAAGCAATCAAAGTGCAATTTGGTAGATAACAAGCCGGCGAAGCGAACAATTTAGCCGCAGCACCGATACGGGATACAACGCGACGTGGGTTTATCGCTACCGACGTACAAACACACAAAAAAGCTTCAACAACCTGTGTGGGCAACCGTACGCCCATTAAAGTTGTTACATTAATAAGCTTGGTAGTTATAAAACACTTAACCCTAATTACTGTGTCGCCGTATGGACAAGAGGTCGTTTTGACCTCACGGTTATGTCTTTGTTTTGAAGCAGTGGCTGTTCACATTCAAATTGAGATATAAACATGATAGATTGTCTTATGATCAGATTAAGTTATTCTCAACTTTCAATTACTTATTACTCGTTAATGTTTCAAGTTCATACTTGGTCTTTTTTTATTTTATTTCCAGTAATTTTTAGGTAATCACGACTACGGGATCTACGATGGTTAAGCGTGGCTGACCATTATATTGTAGTTATATTGGTGTTGCCAACTGACGTGATATGAATATATAACGATGTTCACATAACAGTGGCTGCTATAAATCGAGACGCCTGTCATACTCTGATGCAATGATGATACCATATTACTAACATTTAATTGGTTATTAATGAGGCGACGACGAAAAATCGATTAAGTCTCATATAAGAATTATTGGTAGCTTGTGGTAGTTTTATTAGTGAATGGTGGTAGATCTTGGTTGCCTGTTGTTCTAGGTAGCTATCACCGCAGCGTCTATTTTTGCTAACAAATAGTAGTATATAAATATTACTGTATTCCAGTTTAACGGTTGCTATGGATAGTGTAATGACTGGTGGATCGAGACAACATATGCATGACAACAAACATGAGCATTATATGTTGTGTGTAATATCTTATCTAGTCCCAAATTGTTATAGTCAGGCATATCACTAGGTTAAAAAAAATATGTCGTTGCAGAAGTGTATGAACTTGTCTAAGAATTACGCCAATGTGTGCCAATTCGTGGCACCAGTTTCATATCAAGTCAACGACAAATTCCATCTAGACATTACCTGCTTACATTATCCCTTTTCTCTCGGAACTACTTTGGCCATTGGCCAATTAAACTGACGCTCGACCTCGCTTAGATCTGGATCTCTTAAAATACTATCGACATTTATACACGTACTTATCATAATAATGATCGTACGAACAATTCGGAATCATTAGTCTGCCCCCGTACGCGCCGGCAACGCAACGCCACACCATTACTGCCCACGGGTGGGACCCGGGCGTGGGCTTCGCTATTGTGAAACAAACAGTAATCAGATGTTTTTATATTCAATTATAACTTATTGCTTATTCAATTAACAACACGATATAAATTAGTAGTCGAGTGTTTTTATATTAACAAGGGTATATATTATAGTGCTTTTGTTTCTTCACCTTTATAATTTTCGATATAATAATCGTGACTTGTTTTTAGCTTTACTGTATTCTTGCTGAAGTCCATCATCCATCATCATCCAATCAGCCGGAAGACGTCCACTGCTGTACAAAGGCCTCCCCCAAAGATCGGTCCTTAAACTTCCACTCAGACCGGTCCTTAAAATGATATTCCTATTCGCTTACTTTTGCTTATTGAGTCCTGCTCTGTAAATGTTGTGATGGAGCCGAGACATAAATTATATATTTCTGTCCAGAAGTTACTCATCACTTGTAATAAACTTACCGTATATATTTAAAAGGAATTATGACTACAGAGATTTCTTGAGTAATGAGACGTCTTAAGGTCACAAGCAACGACAAACTAAGAATACATTACATAGATACTAAGTTTTTAAATGCAATATGATATCATCAAAGCACATATAACATACATCAACACATCGATGTCTCGGGACTGATAGTAAAATAAGAAATTTGAAAGTATCAAGAATTCGCACTGCTAACAGTGTTCAAACCAAGGTTTCCAGAAATGTCTGGTGGGGAATTATCCAATCATCTTGTATTCGAAGAACTGAAGTCCGTTAGCGAACATCGTGATCAGAGGGAGAGATACGTCCGTCCGAGCATACAAGTTGCAAATCTGACTTGGCCGCCTCCGATCTAACCATGACGGATGCACAAACATCGATAGCGGTAGATAGAAACGCGCTACTTTTAATAGGAATGAGGGTAGAAATGAATGTAATTGAAATAATTCTTTATATGATATCTACTGATAATAAATTGCAGAAGGTCTAACTTTGTAATAGTAATAAGTCATAGGAATATTCTATTGATATTATGGATGTAAGGGTCCCCGCACAACAACTCACGGAATCCAAGCCAACCTCACGTGCTTATGGACCCTTCTAATCAACAAAAGAAGCTTTGTCTCCCACCAACTCGTCTTGGGCCAGCGTGGTGGGAAATCGCACAAATTCTCCCTCATAAATCCGTGCCCCATCGTGTGGGACTCTTTGGGAAAAGCCTATATCCAGCAGTGAACGTCCATCAGCTAATGATGATGATGTATAGCAATATTAACTAGGAACTCGAAAAGATATTAGATGTGAATTTATTAAAATTTCAATGATCTTCATCGTCAGCAACTGATTGATGCCCACAGCTGGACATAAGCTTATCCTTAAGATCTGGAAGTAAAAATTATTAATACGATATATGTATTTTGATGGTCCGACGATTGGTGAAGGTCGCGATCGATGTGGAGATCTTTGGAGGAGGCCTATGTTCAGCAGTGAACATCTGACGAGATGATATGTATATTGTTCTGTGTATACTTTGGTACTAAATGTGTTGTTACGGCACACAGGGTGCAATGCACACAAGGGGTGCAATTTTAATGACGGTTTTAGCTTTCAAATGTTTTTTTCTTTTCTTGATCATTTCCGCCATTTAGCGTCTACTGCTGAACATACCTTTTCAATTGACGTAGTATCATATCAATCATAAGAACTAAGACAAGGAAATGCGGATTTGTATTTTGGATCCTAAAATTTTTCGTCCCTACTTTTTTCAGTAAATTGGACATATTAGCTGTAATAAACTGACTCTAACTTTATCACGAAACACCATTACAAGTAGTCGTTAATTATTACAATGTAACTATATTTTAATCTGCATAAATTATATTTATTTATAGATCGTTAGGTTTGCTTCCTGTGTAAATTATACGTCCACGTCCAATGCGGTCAGTACCGTCATTTTATAAAATACACCTTCCGTTAGTTTTCCACTTCCGGTGTTCCTGTAGCAAATGATTCGTAACGATCGATGCTTTTTATATAGTAAGTTTTTGTTATAATTACGCTACTAATCGTCCCCACAGTAGAGCTTAAATTGGAAATTACATTGGTTCGTTTATTAACGTTCATTCGATCTATGAATGCCTTGCAGCTTGTTAAAAAGAATAATATAAGCTGTTTTGATATATTCCAAAAGGATATCAGCTATATCGGAGTTATTTTTGCGTAATAGCTTATTGTGGCGCAGAGGAAATATCTTGCTACTATATTATTTACTTGTGATACTTTAAATCTTTATTGCATATTCCAAGATCAAAGAGAAGTATCTAAAATCGTCGAGTGAAATCTATTAATTGCTTTATAAAAAATGATTAGGGATCATAATGTGTAGAAATAACTGTTTCTTTGTTTCAACCGCTTGGACCTGATACAATCTGTAATAATGAGATAGTTGAAGCAATTTATTTATCTACCGTGTAGATTAAGCACGAATTTGGCAGATTATATGTATCACGAATAAATTAAAACAAACCTAGTATATCGTTTAGGAGTAATTAGCATTTGACATGGGCATTAACACCAAGCGAGATGCAGTACAAATTGTCGAGCATTCGCACACAACGTGCCGCGGCATTTGTAATTAACTCTGCAACACCACATTAATTGAGGTCAAATTCATTTAGCACCCGGCTCGAAATAACCAATGTAGCTGCGAATAAGGTCATAGCGACGTACGGCTCATAAAAACCAGAAGGATCTGTTTGAGGTCCGGCGCAATCAATAATGTTTATTTATAGTTTCACAGATGCAAGTAACAGCCGTTTGTTGTTCGGTGGCTGTGGCACTTGTGGGATCATGCATCGCTAACGATTTGGTAATGGATGTTTTATCGCGGCCACTAAAACGAATCATACGTTAAACACCACCACATGTACTCGTACACGGCAATAATTCATACGAAGGGACTAGCTTTTTATCTAAGCAAAGAAAACTATTTGAAAATGCTGCAAAAACAGAAGCATCGAGATAAACAATACCTAAAAGTATAACAGGTCTAATCAGTTATTATACCTTTCAATAATTCATCATCTTCATGATCATGACAATAAATTTTGAAGGTATATTGTCTTCGAAAGTACTATAGCCCTGATACATTACCTAAATATATTGACATCGTACTTTATTATATTGCAACGGTTCTGCAAATATATAACAAATAAAGTTCCTAATTGTCAGAAAAAACTTCCTATAAGTTACGTATCTTAATCATATCAGAACTTTGGCCCTCATTTATTATTTGCCTTAACTAGTACGTAATAGCATAAGATATTTTCCCCATTGTTGGGGCGCAAGCCTACCCTCAATATGAAGGCGATGGGCCATATTCACCACACGGGCACAAAGCGGGTTGGTGACTTCACATACGCCTTAGGATAAATTCTAATTCACGTGCAGGTTTCCTCACGATGTTTCCCTTCACCGTTTGTATTTCGATGTTGTAAACAAAGTTCACAACTGTACACAAATATTAAAGTCATCGGTACATGTCGAGATTCGAACCCACGACCTTCGGAATGAAGGCTGCAAGCTCTAATCATTAGGCCAGCGAGCTATGTTTGTAAATATATAATAATATGTAAATAAATCCCAAAATTAATTGTAACATTGGCAACATTACACTTGCGGATATCAGATCCGCGAGTCCTGAGTCCGTGGAAATTGCTATAACTTAACTTTAAATAAACTCAAGCAACTTATTTTATCTGATAGAAGACAACCCCGTAGAAATTGTATAGTATGTTTTAAAAAAAAAAATTAAAAAAAAAGTATATATTATTACGATTATTAGGGTTAATGGTCTCTCTTGCCGGAGAACGCAGCGCCTGTTTCTATCCCCAAACAGTACTATGAAAACTACTCTGTTTCGGTTGGAAGGGTGCTGTAGCTATCGAAATTGTAGAGGTAAAGAGCCTTAATATTTTATGTCTCTAGGCAACGAGCGCAATGAGGTGCTGCGTCCTAACTAGCGTCACGTTGTTATGGGCAAGTGTAGCACCATCAGAAGTATGTCCAGGTAGTCTCATATTTCGTTGAAAAAAAAAATTATGCTAGTTTTTTTTTTTAAGTTTGATCGAATCAAAACGCTGCGATCTCTTACAATTACAGAACGAAAGAGCCGAAAGCGTTTCTCTGGAACACGTCGCTGTCGGCGAGGGGTATCGTTATCCCGCAAAGCGGCCGAACACATCTCGAATAGTGCTTAATTATACGTTAAATACGTTCGTTGCTCGCTCGTAATAACCTTGGGAAGTGACTGAGCCGCGAGCGCTCGTCAACACAATACTGGAATGTCATTAATGCAGCCGCCGGTGGTACCTACGGGCCGCGCAGCAAAGTTAGACATGCCGCCGTACGCAGCTTTTCAATAAACAATTACTGTTAGATCGAAAGAAACGAGGCAACGGAATCATTCGACGGTCCGTTCGCGGATCGCAAACGGAAATTAGCAATGCAATAATGGTGCAAATCAGACGTCGTGAGCGAGGTATTATACGGAGTCGTGCATTGACTGCATATGCATCGGAATTATCGTTTAAGTACCTACACGAGTGTTATAAACATTTGAAACGAGGAAACGTACACAGGAACAGGAAAAGCCGTGACGTTAGGCGCGAGCGAAGCGAAATATCAATTGGTACGGTTTGATGACGGAACATTTGTTTTAAACAACGGACCAAATCTTACAGGTCGTTGTATAGATGCATTGCCTTGTTATACGGATATTCATTTTCTCACCTACAATAGCTTAGGTACCACCGAATCGCTTATTTCTGGCGCCAAACACTAGTGTGCAAAAATTACTGTGTTCCGGTTTAAACGGCGTTATAGCTACTGTAATTACTGGGGTAATAAGACTCATCATATTACGTCTCAGGCGACGTGCGGAATGTTATGCAGCTTATATCATCCTAACTATCGCTACGTTGTTATGGATCGGGTATCACTTACCATCAGGTGAACGTCTCGCTCATCTCGTCGTCTAATTGAATTAAAAAATAAGCTAATATTTTACCACAACTAGACATAGTGTTAAAGGACAAAAAGACTAGATAGTCAAGCGTGCTTGCCTAGAATGCTGTTATGGCGACAGATTTGTAAAAGGAGCGAGATTGTTAGTCAAGTCAAGCGAGTTTGGAAACACAATCAGCCTCCTCAACAGATGACCTCAGGGATCGACCCGGGGTAGTGCTATTGGGCTACGAAGGTAGTAAAATACATGAACTGAAGCCAATAACTTAAAGTTTTACTATTTTCTAAAAGTCTAAGATGTGTTCCTCTTCTCTTAAGTGTTTCTACTTTAGTATTCATATTACTTCAAATTGAGACCGATTTGAATCATTATTATAAAATTGGTACCCGAAGCAATTATTTAACACTAATATAAGAAAGAAAAAAGGCAAAAGGTCAAAATAATAAAAGGCATTTGATTTCTTGCCAATGAAAATATATCGAGGGTCGTAACATTAAAGCATGTCAGTCAGATATCAAAACTTAACAAAATCGGTATATTCCAGCGCCCACACAGGCCGCGGTACTTTGAACTAAAGCTATTTATCCGTTTTCCAATCGGTTATGGTCATAAGACCTAGACACCTACATAATTTTACAATGCCTGGGATTTTGTCAAGGCTCATTTGTACCGAGAAATCATTATAAAGTAAACACAATGCCCGCGGCTATGGCAACTTGAATTGGAATTATTTATTGATTTGTTGAAGATATGTACACGGAATTCAAGGAATTTTTAACTTATTAAAAACTTAGTTTACTTTATCGCTCGGCAGTAAAACAATGTTAAACTAAACTTTATGAAGTAGTTATTTATTTAACTGTGATTAAATAAAGTAACTTGCTTTCTAATAAGGAAGGGCACGGACCACTGTGGGATACCAAAACAGGTATACATTTATTTCTTCAGTATATTTTAAATAAAGATGTTCTCCTATTTATTCATATCCTGCGAGCGAGAGGAATTCGTTCCTTAAATAGGCTTATAGAAACACGGCAGTCTTATTTAAGTATAAACGACATCATCACCAACATACCAAGAATACATAACAGATTCAAAATTTATATTATTTAACTTTCTTACACGGTACTGCCTGAGTAATACAGTGCTTCAGTTTTATCCTTATAACAAGGAGGTCCTTGGTTAGATTTTGAGCAACAGAGTATTTCGAATCTGACTCTCTAGCTACCAGATTAATATTATAAATTTCTAAATTGTTGTGTTTTAGCAGCCGACATAGATCCGGAGTATTTTAGGTGAGCAAACTTCACAATCCACAGCCTCATCGTTATATAACTTGAAATCATTTGGAGGTCAGATTAAGCAAAATCTGTTAGAAATTCGTACATTAAAACTTGACTAAAATTAGCGTTATTTGGGTACAATAGGGCATTAGTAAGCCGACATGAGTGGGGCTTAAAGTGGTATTTATCCTGTATATATTCAGGTGGCTGCATGCGGAACTGTGCGACTGCAACTGTGTGCGGTTGTGTACAAATATGCGATGCAGGCACCCGCCGTGTATGGAAACACGTTGCATACATAATCGTACAACAAAGTAACTAGACGTTTCCATTGCACGCACTTAGTTTTCGTACCATGACTTTGTTTAAGCTTTACACCTTAGAAACAGAACCAGTGTGAAGGCAAACCTTGTGAGGATACCGATATGTGCCTTTAGCTATCGTGATTGTCTTATCATCATCATCAGCTGAAAGACGTCCATTGCTTTACAGAAAAAAGTCATAGCTGATGAATATCAGAGAATGGACTGGCATATCTGGGGCGTTCGAATTGTTCCGCGGAACCGAAGATAGAAAGGACTGTACTGTGTTGGGGAGGCACTTTAAGAAGAAGAAATCCATTGCTGGATATCGACTTTCTATAAAGATATCAACACTGATTAGTCTTATGCAGTTAGTATTCAGCGACTTCTAGCGACCCCGTCAGTCCTACTAGAAATACTTCCACAAACTGCACTTAGCCAATGTGATAATTAAATATTCTTGAGTCTCTCCTAAGAGAAGGCTCAGAAGTGGAAGCATTAATACATAACTTATTTATACATAACATTGGATTTGCGTCATTTGGATTTGGTTTGTACAATTTACATAGTACCGCTAATTCTGCAGAAAAAGTATGTTTTTGTTTATTTGCAACAGACTCATATTTCACACAATGTCAAGTGACAAATATGGTGAAGCCGTGTTCGTTAAGAAAACGCTGGCTCTCATATACATTATTGACGGACAACAGCAATGTTATTATGGCGGCAGATCGATTGTTTGAAGTGATTATTCTTGGTCGGGTTCAATGAAGCCGTAATACTATTCCATGTCCACTTAACTCGCATGCCTCTGGAATCGAACCTTTACTAATGAGGATGAAAACATTTTAAATGAAGTAGGCTGCGCTGGCATGGGCCAAATTTAAGAAGACAAGACATTGGCAATTTGGCACCGGTTGAATATTTAAAAGCAGACCCAGAATAAGTGCGATTGATGAAATCAGAGAGGTGTAAGGCGTCCCTTACAACAACTCACAAACCCAAGCCAACCTCACCTGCTCGCGGTGCACCCTACTAATCCCGCATTGGGCCAGCGTGGTGGGAAGTGGCCCAAATCCCTTCTATATGAAATCCTACAAACGATTGTGCCCAGTACTCGGTGATGCGGGCGGTACAGGACCTATGGACGTGAGAATCTTTGGGGGAAGTCTATGTACAGCGGTGGACGTCTATCTCCTGATGGTGATGAGATCGAGAACGGAGCGGAGAGGAAGAGAAAAATAATGAAAGCTGTCACTACCTACCTACTAAATCTTGTCGGATATTTTTAAACAGTCTTCCGAAAATTTAGGAAGTTAAATCATATACGTGTAAGAATAAAAATGGATCCTAATTATTTTTCTTCTTATACATAGTTGTGAACACGTTTAACAATGGCAGTTCCGACGGCCACATAAAACTGACAGACAAACCTTCAAATTCGCGAAACCGTACGTACTATTGCAATGCAAGCGGCGCCGCGCGTTTCTTATTCAAACAATATCTTTATTAACAACCGGTCGTGTCAACTGAATGCTTAATGCAGCCGCCGGGAGTTATCGTTCAGCCGCATTCAATTCCAAGATTAGACACCGCCGGACTCGGTGGCAAATATTTTATATAATAAATTTCGTTTGTCTGTTTGTAAAGACTTACTTCCTACTAAAAGCATGTCAGAGTTTGAAATGATTTTCTTTATTTATCTCTACAAATGTATTACTTTTCACAAATAGATCGTTGTATTACAATCAGATGCTAAGATTAATTAGGAAATAATTTAAGACCCTAAAATAAAAAAAAAATTGATCCTAATGAACTCATTCTAACAAAAACAACTGTTTTTGTTAGAAATACCCTGAATGCCTTTAGCACTAGAAACAGGGCAACATGTATGTACTTCTGCTAGTTATTGGATAAGAATCTTAGGATATGCTTTAAAATAAAACGTTTAGAGGAGCCGGCATCTGGACCTCTTTTTTCTATGCCATATTTACCACGAAAAAGCAATTTTGTATAGTTTCTGGTTTAAAGGGCATTACATCTGAAGAAATTATAGATTTATACTTGAGTAACACAACGTTATAATGGGACAAGTTTAACTGGTAGTAAGTCTCCAATGTTCACCCTAGCGCATATTTCTGGCATCAAATAGTAATATCCAAAGTTTACTGACTTTCAATTTAAAAAGCGTATCTAGTTTAGTAACTAGGATAAAGAGACCAGGCATCTTATGTCTCAAGCCAGCATGCCGACTGAGGTGTATACCATTCCTACTAGTGTCACATTGTTAAGGGTAGGAGCATACTATGGTGAAGCTCCTGATCTATCTTATAGCTTCGACTAATACAAAAAATATATATCTCGCCTCTATGTCTTCTACAGCTTTCCAGTCACTATGAATCCATTATTTCAAAACAGAAATTTGTAAAATTAGCAAATGTCTCTACTCTTTATTAGACAATTAGTAAGAAATTTCCAACTTAATGTATTCAAATGTCTATCATTAAATTTTATCATCGCATTAAATGTTTCTCGGATTGCGAGACATGATGATAATATACATTGTTGAAGGTACGCGTACAAACTGACGCTCCAAAAACTTGTTGCCGTACAGCAAAAACTTCGGATGAACAAAAAACATCACACGAGTTGGAAATAGTTGTAAGTTAAATTGACAGTTATAAACAAAGTTGCACTGAACACGGCATTTATCTGTTAATTGGGTGTTTAAGCGTTCTCTGGATAACTTTGAAACTCTACCAATCCAAATTTGGACAGCGTATCAATTAATTTCACTGTCGCTTTACTATCCACGGTGCGCGGCGGCAGTGATAAAATGCAAACAAATACCACCACCATCATTGTAAGTCGAAGCTCCTATTAGTTGGAACGACGTCTCATTTGCATTTTAAACATGTTAAGCCTTCCATGTTGGTTGAAGGATTCCGCTTAAAGTCTTATATGAGACTAATTGATAATAAGTTTTGAAGGTTGAGCTTAGTTACTATTTGATGCTCATCACTGTTCACACATTCATTAGAATAATAGAATTTATTCTTAACCGGAAATTCGAAAGCCCAACCTAAAAGGAGAGTGCAAGGGTATGATAAAGAATATTAATATGTCAACTATCTAACTACAATGAATTCATTATTACATTGCAGTTTATTGGGCCTTGGATTCAGTATACTGAAGAAGAATACTCTGGCACTCATATGGTGTACTAGCTGTTTGTATTGGTTTAAAAAAACCTTAAACTCCACCACATGTGACTCCTGATTTAAATAAGAACTTACATGTTACTTGGCAAACCAGGAATCCGTTAATATCCTTAAGTACCCTATTAATCTTTTCACCTTAAAATGTTAAATCGTTTTGTTACTCCTTTTTTTCAACGAAGCGACAAGAGGAGCAATATATTTATCTGATGGTGAGTGATACGCCTGCTCATAACAACATGGTGCTAGTTAGGGTGATATATACAGCGCTATATTGTGCTCGTTGCCTTGATATAGAACATATTAATTCTTTCTTAGTAATTTTATTAGCTGCAGCGCTCATTAAGCCAGAACACAAAGGACCTGCAGTGGTACTCAAACGGTCGCTACATACTGCGGCAACACATACCCACTATCATTAACCAACCATTCCAATATTATTAATAAAAGCAGATGATACATCGCAGTAATATTTGCATTTGGATTGATACAATCAAATAGTGGATTCAATATATCTGGAAAGCAGTAGAAAACAAAAAGGCGAGATGTATATTTGTTTATATTTGTCGAAGCTAAAGGTTGATAGAAGCTTCACCTGATAGTAAATGATAGTAACAATGTGACACTAGTTAGAATTAATTAGAGAGAATTAGAAACCGGTTTTTGGTATAATGCGGATTGGGACCTATTGTAGATCTATTGTATTGCACAAACGGAAATCTCAATAATAATGATCTGAGATAAGTTAGATTGTCCGTCAAATAATTCGTATCATGAGATACACTCTTTGACAAAAATATAGACACAGAGGGAGTTTTTAAATACTAATGGTTATATATTGTGTAATAATTTTATTATATATTTATGCACACAGAAATTGAAGTCATAGTACTGTACATATGTGAAAAGTCACTAGTTATTACAATACGGAAATATCTTAAAGGAGGTCTGTTGATGGAAAGGTTTTTAAAGACAAACGTAAAATAAATGAACTAAGATAATATTATTAACACGTAACTCATACACTAAAATTACTTATAACCAAAGCTTCTAGAATTTAGGACAACAATAATCATTATTACAACATTAGATAGGTTAAAAGTATGAACGTAAGTAGTCAAAGCACAAAACAACTTTCAAGGCTTCTATAATTTTGTAAACGGAAAACTGATAAGTTTCTTTTCAAAATTCCTTTATTTCAAGCAATTTAATTGGTAATTGTCTTTCAAATATATAACTAAAGCTAAATTGGTAACGGTCAATCACTATGATTGAGAGGATAAAGCCAATTATAGTTTAAGGCAAGCGCAATAAAGATATAAATCACATTAATGACGTACTCATATCCTCCACGACTATCCAGTATCGATGTGGGTGATATGGGCTATTGGTGTTCTCGTATCTGGCGTATTATTCTTTGATAGTACTTATAGTAATATCTGAGCTTTACTATACATTAATAAGATCAGATATTATTTAAGTTTGTCCAAGTAAAGATCTATTTAATTGAGTAAACTTGCGAAACATAGGAGTTATGTTTGTGCAAGCTCCTTGACATCTCTGGTATTAAATATATTGTATAAAGTCGCGATGGCTCAGTTTGTAAGACTGTTCCACAATTTAAATCTGCTGCTGAAGCGCTGATACGATCCCCACTGATATTTAACAGTGAACAATAACATCGTTAGGAAACTGTAATGTTTCTAGAACAACAACTTACGTGGACATGTAACATCCATAATCTCAACCCTTAAAACAGCGGTATAAAAAAATCTTGCATGATAACGATATGAACGATTATATAGATTTGGATATGAACATTTTAGTAACACATGTAGTCTACAGCCAGCATCCAAAGATCTACGAGTGGAATAATGCAAACATGGAGGGGGTACTTAATTGTCCTTGTCATTAAACAATCAATCTACCTATTTTTTTTTAAATAAAAGGACGGATTAGAAAATCCCCACAGCTAATCTACGCTTGACTTGTAAAAGGCGACTAATAGACTACCAGCTTTCTTAAGATTTTCATCAAGAAATACGAAACTAGACGGATAAGAGGAGACACGAAGAAGAGAAGAGTTTTAAGATGAGGAGGTTGTTTAGCAGTGGATCAATAAGTAAAAATTATAGTTATCATAATTTACGTTTTCTGTCCGTTTTTTTTTTATTTTATTGAACTAAACTTAACTTTAAACTAAAAAAATTACATAAAAATGGTTACATATCTCATTCGGTACAGTGAAAGGAAAGTTATACGAATATAGGAATTTATGTGTGGATACCAATCAGTTACATGATCAGAGCTGCGATTCTGAAACATTCCTATCCCCGAGCCTCGTTTTTAGTCCGATTACATCTTCAGCGTTGAATCATTAATCAAGGAAATCGTCCAGTTCTCCTCATAACTCGAATCATGCTTCCTAGATGTTAAAACGCAGACTACTTGAAGTGCGTCGAACGTGATCAGCTAGGAACGCTAGGCTCAAAACCTTGGCTTGTCAAGTTCATATAACAATTTGAACTTTAATGCAATGGAGTAAGGTGCATAATTCTTGAAGTAGTTCTATCGAAACAGCTATTCAATTCACTGCGGATATTTGTCGAAACTGACGAATCATCGCTTGCAATGGATTCAATTAATAAGCAGAAGGCACATTGAACGTAAACCTTATATTTATAACAAATATAATGTCAGTAATTTTAACTGTACCTGTTAACCCATCACTTTAACTGAAAGGTTTTTCAAAGTAATACACATACGATATTAACCGAACAACGGTTTCAGATGTGCTTTTTTCTAGAACGATGTAGACGTTGTTGTGTTTGTGATGAGATCTACAGCTTCTCCTACGCATATAGATCCAGAATTCATTAACCATCAATCCAACCATTAACATCAGAAATAATCTGGCTAATTAAGTTAGAATACTAAAAGCAAACTAAACAAAATCTGTAACTAAACATTGGAACAATTCTATTGATCTCATTGCCAATCTCTACTTTGAGAAAGATTATTAAAGTGATAATATATCAATTGACTGATTACATAAATCCTCTAAAAGACATGTTATATTTAAATTACCTTTAGAGTGTAACAAGTCAAGTTTAAATATAAGACAGCCTGTAGTGTGTAAACAGCTTAATACGTAAAGCTGTTGTGCATATGGCCAGTTGGTCTGCATACGAATTGACAGGCCGATCGATGAGATAAGAGGAGCTGAGCTCTTCAGAGATAGAGCCCATTGATTGGCGAAGGGCCGGTGGGAGACCAACGCGAAACATAATTCGCGCAACGTATTATTCAAACGAGGAAGTTATCTAATGCCAGTTTATAAGAAGTTTTTGCTATTTATCTTATTCCCACTTCTCACTATTTAGTTTATATGATGTTGAACACTTTGCCAACTTGCCTCTCGACATCCTTCATGTTGTAAATATATTTTCTTGTTATATAAAGCCCCAATATCATCTCATCTTTTCCAAACTGAAATTTGGAACTTACATGTATGTTTGTTTGTTTGATTTACCAACGTTTTGATCTATGAAAACTTTAACACAGTGCATGCAAAAAGGCAATTATAAGTAAATACAACATGCATCAATAAAATATAATACTAACGCTAATTATGTTAAGAATAAACTAAAACAAGGCAAAAGTCATTCTGACAAGATTGAGTAATTCTGTAAGATGCTGTTAAAAAACTATCTCCGTTTGTGTTATCAACTAGATCAGATTTGGCGTTCAGAGAAGAATAGCGAAGTGTTGTTAAGCTTATGATCAACACCTAAAGTGACCACGACACTCTGTCAAGAGTGATACCGACCAAGAAGAAGAATTCTGAGCGAAGCACATTTTGAGTTTCATTGTCACATGATCGATTGAGGATATTTGAGTCATCATCAGACAATATCCGCTAACTGCTGGCAAATTTAAGATTAATCTAGTGTTGTCCTCATCCAGGGCCGAAATATTAGTTGAAAAGTCCGAATGAGAGAATAGTCTTGGGGTTGCAGAAACTTGTTCTTATAAAACATAAGACCCAACGTCAGCTGACTGGACACTTACTCTTTACATATTAAAGTATTACATAACAACAATACATTATACTTGCTATTTCCAGCGAGATTTCCTGATCAGTGCAGCAATAGACTCTTCACGAGAATACATTTCCTTAAAGTTTCTCTCCGCAAATGCCACTTAGATATAGCGAACAGCCTAGACTAGTATCGCTTACATTCAGAAACAAGTATTTTGCAACATTAAACAGTTTCGTGGAAAGTCTAAGTTGAGGTAAATTCTATTGAAAATTGTAATTATGTTCCGTAGCGGTACTTTGCGGACATTACTGTGTTTCAGTTGATTATTCGATAATTTTATATAATATTTTAAGGTCCATCCGGGACGCTGTGGAGGCCTAAGAGGTCCATGTCCAACAGTGGGTATTTATCAACTGACTTAGAATTCATGGTGTAAAAACAAATGCATTGTTGCTGCGGCCTTCAAGTGAGCGGTGAAATGTTTTGGCGTTATATATCAATTACCATATCTTCGTCTTGATGATTTAAGTTATAAAATATTTAATACTTATTACTAAAGTTATTAATACTTTATTATTCTAACTTATATGCCTACGATATTTATCACTGTCGAGAGATTAAATTCCCATTATGCGTATTGTCGGTGAGTCAGTAGATGCTTAAGCCTACAACTATACCCATCTGACTATGAAATTATTTTTTATATATAAAGCAATGGTGAAAATGTTTAATATGGTAGTGCTGATGGTGAGCAGTATGCTCCGTTTTTCTATCAAGTATAGTTTAACGTTTCTCATGATGGTATGAACGCTAAATGTTCGCTCAGAATACTCTGGCTTTTGTATGTTCATAGTCGGAACATAATAACTCTGTTCAGCAGATTTATAATATGAAGGTGGTAGACAGCCACCAGGTTCAATAGTTATCACCATCCTAATGTAACGACAACGGATCTGATCTATGAGGGGTCTCTGTGTTAAGAGGCAAAAGGATAGACGCTGAATCAAGAAGGCAGTAAAATTCTCTAATGAACTGTTCCTTTCAAATATTACTCTGTTGTTTCGAAAGCCGTACTGCTGCTGATGTACATAGTACAATTACTGGTGCATGGAGATTAATGGGTAAAAAAGGTTGTAAAGTTACAAATTAACTATAATAATGGGAATATCAAATCTAAATGTTAATAGTTTATTGGAATCGCAATGCAATAGCGACAATTTGCATTGTAATGACCTTACATTTGTTACCTTTGCCTTTTCAAAGTGAGGCCATTACCGGTGATTACTCAGCGAATCTAGATCTATAATAAGGTTCATAAGGATATTAATTGAAGGAATGAAACTGCAATCTAGTATAATGTAGAGGTAATAGAGTTGAAACTGTGGCAACGATAGATATATTGAAAGTCATTACAATTTATTTAAAATCATATCAGCTTGAGGATGTGCAACATTTGCTTTAAACGAAGGTTATGACTTTAAATATCATAGCTGTTGGTCTGACATAAAGTGTGCTAGCAAACCTAATGACTGAACGGCGAATTTAGTTTATGTTAGTGTTTAAATTCATAACTAACTTTATAACCGCATTTGTCTAATTCGTTTGAGAGTCGGCTACGAGTCCGTTTGAAGGGATCAATGATTAAAAAAAACTATACAGAATATTGAAAACTACAAAACAGATTCAGTAAATAGTAAATAAATCCATTTTCTTTATAAGAAACCACTGTTAATGAGTTTCCTTAGTCGTTCAGTGTTTATAATAACACTATTAGATATATATGCAGAAAATTTTAGTATAGAGTAGGTAAAAAAGGAAATGCTTTACATTTTTGCTACATTGTTATTATTGCCTACTTAGTAATAAATAGTGTCTAATAAAGAGTTGAACGAGAAGTATAATTAAATCAAGTCTACTACACGCGTTGCTCTGCTGCGGGATTTTCCACGTGTCAGTTATCATACGTCTGACGCAGGGCGCTGCGGCGCTGCCAACGGCGTCCATTGTCAAAGGCTTCCGATAGATTTATAATGTTATGGCATGCCACGATAGATTGCAGAATAATTATTATCGTTATAAGATCGAACCGGACTTTCCAGAATAACACTGTCGTTTCTAAAAACTTCTACCCGTCAGACGTTACTATTATAATCGCAGTATTGACTATTTCAAATGAACAAAAAATAAATCAATATAATCAATTATTTTCCTTTAATGATCATCACATTATTCAAGTTATTTACAAGAAAAACAGTTAATGACCGATCATGAATCATGTTGCAATGTAATATAATTGGCTTTAATTATCTAAATTGTTGTCGTGTCGATTTTTTTTGTCGACCATTGCCTTCATCTTAATTTATCGAGATGTTCAATAATGCTGAAGGCGAAGATGAAAATGGAAGACATTTAGAATACTGCCATCTTATAACTGACGTAACACCGAAATGCTATTTGTAATCATCTTCCTCCCCTTTCCCAGTTATGTGCGTCAGCACAGTATCTACTTCTCTTTTCTCTTCACATGTCTTTTACACAATCCATACACACTTTCTTCGGTCTTCCTCTACCCTTATGACGATCCTCGTTCATTCTCATTACTTTCTTCGTTACATGTCCTTCATCCCTCCGCACAATGCTACTTGTAATATTATAATAACACAGATTGTCACTTTAGAACAGGTTCGAACAACATTCTCGCTGTGCTGTGTGTTTATGTAGAAAATATATATATGCTTTACCTTCACATCAATCAGTCAGTAAACTAACCCTTGATTTAGTTCCGTAAAATTTATATTTGTATCGCAGCTGACTAAGAGTCATAACATGTTTTAACAGGCTTAAGACATACCGACACGCGAGCGAAGCAATAAATAATTCAAGGCGCAGATTTCTGATATCAGTCTGTCCATTGCTAACTGTACAAAAGAATTAACGGTATCTACATTAAAATATTTTCAGTGTGTCTATTTGTCTCAATTGTATTTACAACAATTCTTTATTGCACATTGAAACTTTTATACCTTTGTTTGCGATACAAAAAATATTTTTGGCATGTGCTCATAGCGATAAATGATCAATTGTTTGACTTCTTGCGCGGTGTCCTGTCCTGACAATGGGTCGTGAAAAAGCCTTGATACGTAAAAGCGCCCCATCGTTAGATAATGCGAACTTTAGTTCACCATTCCGTCTCATAGATGGCGGCACCTGTATTTCAAACAAGAAAGTACTGAACGGTGTACTTACAATCGTGTCGCTAGATGGCGCTGCACACAGAACTTTCAACCTGGAACAAAATTAGTTACATAAAAAAATTTTTTCGGTCACTTTCAGATTTATTTTAAATGATTAATAAATTTCAAATAAAAAAAGAAATATTACTAATTAACTTAATTAAGAAAGATGTTAGTTTTATCAATACGATGTCGTCTTAAGATGTGGGTTATTTTTTGGTGATGTGTCTTATGAACGGTAAAATTCTAAGGCCATACTGCTTCATTGTTGATGTCAATTAAATGGTTAATCATATTTTGGGTTTATTAAGGCTTGCCAGTTAACATTCGTATGTACACGAAATAGTGAATTTATTAAAAACTATTTAACTCATAGTAACAAAACTGAAAGTCACATAATATGAATAACATAATATCCGGACAGGTGAAACATTTGCTTAACCGCTCAAGAATGACAGGTTTTTCCTGTTATCGTTTTAATTGTATATTGATTCAGTAGCGCTAATGTTGATAAAATTATAAGTTTGTACAATAAATGTACATACTTTATGCATAAAAACTGGCTTATAACTGATAAGTTCGTTATTTCTTATTAGAATGTAAATGTACATCGAATAAACATTTTACTTTGTTTCCTCATGGTGAAGATATTGTTATGAATAAAATTTTATTATACTTTACTGATAGGAATAAACTATTCCTCTATCAGTTTGTTTCATTTATATAAGTTGTTTATGGTTAACAATTTACATGCTGTAGTTAAATGTGTTTACATGTGTGGTATATAACAGAGTAAATAAAATTTTATTGAGGATTCGGTTGAGTTTTAATCTAATATAAGTTCCTATTCGTAATTGCATCGTCTACTTCCGGCGTCAAACAGTACTGTTCTCATATTACTTAGGTTTGAAGGTACGTTGTAATGAGACATCTTATAAAGCGACACGAACAATTCCATCATCATCACCTGATGATGAAAGTATTTGTCTTGAAGAAACAGAAAAATAACTGTCAAAAGAAATACAGGTGGACCTAATTAGGTTTCAAAGTTAGATAACATACAAACGGTAGTAACATGATATCTTTGTAGAAATGTTTGCCAACATCACCCACTTCGAAACTTAAGAAGATTTAGAAGCGGCGACAAAAAAATTCTTACAAAAAAATATCTTATAAGAAACGGTACAGCTGTCGCCCCGCCAAACTATCGGGGGGCTGTTACATCCCCTCTAAAAAATAAATCGATGGGCGTTGCGTTGCGGGGTGGGGTCCCCCATGGGGTCATTTGGAGTGCTCGCACGGCAATTTTTTGGTTCATGCGACACTATTATAAATTATGGGGTGACGCAGGAAAACGTAAGTTTTTTCTTTTTTTTTTTAACTACCTCTAACTGCAACCATTTTTGAAATTTACTTAATAATAAGTTACCTTTTTTTTTACTGATCAATTTGATAGTTAATTTTTTATAGTCTACAATGTCGATGGGATATATTGCTTTGGTTCAGTACTTTTGGGTCCGTATTATTAATTTGTTTACTGGAGAGGCCTTTGTCCACTGCTGGACAAAGGCCTCCCTCAAAGATCTGTACATTATTATATATATATATCAGTATTGTTATATATATTTAATTCATATATTTAGATGCACGTTCATATATCTATACCACCGGAACTCCCGTCTCCAACAAATAGTACTGTACAAACATTACTGTGTTCCGGTATGTAACTAATGAAATTACTGTGGTAACGGGACTATATCTTATATCGTAAGACGACGTGTAAAGTATGGTGCAATGTATACCATCTCGACAGGCGTATCACTTACCACCAGGTCTCATTAGTCTCGTTACTACATTGAATAGACAAACATATTACCAGTAATATACGGACGTATAAAAAAAGTTACGTATAAAGAAAGTTATTTAAAACGATCTATCACTGTACTTTAGTAAGATAATTTGCTAGATTTTTCATAGTTTTTAGACTTTTGCTATAATAAAGTGATTATTAATAAGTTATAATGTTGACAAAGATTTTGTTAGAATGTATCATTTTTCGGTAATACTATCAGGTTAGTCGGACGTTCACGGTGATATATCTACTAATAAGTTGACGTAAGTTATGATGATATAAACAGCATCACATTGTGCTTCATCTTGAGATACAAGATGTTAAGTTTCATTATCACAGCAACTTAAACAACAAGGCCTTTTAAATCGAGACACAATAATATCTAGACAGTACTATTTGTTAGTAGCGGTGGTACCTACATAGACGGTATCCGGTAATAAGGACCTACCACCAGTGGTAGCTTTATACAGGCACACAAGCACTGCATGCTTGCAACTATACTTTGACCACCAGTACTAGTACATTTAGATTTTTTACAGGCGTTTAGTGTTACCTTTAAGAGCAATGGAAACGGCAACTAATCGTGCGACGACCATCCCCTGTCGTGCCCCTTCCGATGACGTCATGAATTTAATATTAACAACTGGCAATGCTAGATAAATTTTTTGGACATTAACATCCACATATACAGACATATACAATGATTCAGTTAAAGCTGTTTAATAGAAATCATCGTCAGCATTCATTCGCGGCAGCACTACTCTAATATAAGCTCCAAAGGATTTCTACTTCGGATGATGCTGCGCCTCCTGCTTTCAGAAGCTTCGACAAGAGATAGTCGGATCTTACTACCTGCAAAGAATAAATCCTTAAGAATGTTATCTATATATTTAAGAGATCTCCACCTATGTCACTCATCACGATATCTCAGGAACCATAGAGCTTGGAGAGTTGAAATTCGGCAGGACTACTCCTTCTAACCGGATCTAGATTGTATGAAATTTCTTCTCCGAAAAGATTTGTGGGTGTTACATGAAATCAAATTAATACTTATACAAATCAAACGTAAAAAAGCCAGTTTTAAAATGAGTGAAACGATTCATATGATTTATTACGGAATTATATATCAAATGACATATATAAAAAAGTTTAGAGTTACAGTTATATATAGTAGTACTAAACGTATAACCTTTCTTTTTGACTTTGCTTATAAAAACTACTTTCTATTGTATAGAACAATGACTAGGTTGTATTATAAATACCTAAAAAGAGTTTCTTACAAAATTTATATTATTACTAATCAAAAACAAAGTATTTATATCAAGTATATATAAGAGAATGCTTTAACAATGCTTTTTAATAGTTATTATATTCCTTTCATGAAATAATAAGAAACTCTGACAATGTGTAAATAATGTATACGTTACTAACAAAATGGCCAATGTACTGGTTGACCGCCCCTTACTTTAATTCCCTGCTTTCGCCTCTTTTACCCCAAAAACGATTCGGTACCAACCCACATCCTTTGTACAGACCCCTAACGTTCCAACTGAGGGGTACGAAGCTTTTTTTTTATGTTTGTGTGAATTTTAAATGTTAACTTTGTAGAACAATTCAAAATATTATATAGTTGCATTCTGATGTATCTGTAGCAATGTAGCTAATAAATTCCTCCGTGTCTTATCTGTAGCAATGTAGCTTGTAAAGAACTGAATGGTAAAGGGTGACTAAGGAGGGAATAGTTTTAGGGAAAATGTAAGAGCTTTCCGGTTTACAAATGGCAGAATATTTCTATAGCTGATTCTCATGCTACGTATATAGAGTATAGTAAATTGAAGTACAAAAATAAAACGCTGTATTTCTTCTATTTCTCAAATTTAATACATATTTTACTATTATTTTGTTGAACTAAAGAGCGATCCTTTTAAAGTAGATATACGGCCAGGGTAGATACCACTCTCATACTTTAAACTAGGTATCCCTCTCCTGCTTTGCTGGCTGTAATATATAATTAGATCTGTAATTTAGACTTGAAATTTGACATAAATATTCCCACCCGATTGCAACTTGCCTCCTCCCCCAGGTTCCTTTCTGTTATTAACACCCCCTCAACACTATTTGGGGTTGGAATGTTATAAAAACCAATGTAAGCTTACCACCAAATGGCAGACGCAACGTATGTACCAAAAGTTGAAGGTTTACGTCTAATAGTTTCATAGATCTTTCTGATGAGTCAATGAATATCAGGTGATCTCTCATATATATATATATATATATATATATATATATATATATATATATAGATAAATATATAGGCGAACAAGCTTCACTATCATTGTCATATAAGATTACGAGTTAGTCAATAGATGGAAAGAACTTTATTAATAAGCAATATAACTTCAGTTATATATATATCAAACTTTGTATATGCTTTGTGGTGAATGTATAGGTTAGAAAATTAAAAAAAAAATAAGCGTTATGCTCAACTCTTTTAAGCCAATAAATCACTCGAAGAATCAATAAGCGTATTGATCCGTTCCGTAGATCCGACCCTTTCGCCGCCGGGCACAATGTCGCCGACGTTCGCTTGTTACGCGGAAAAAAAAAATTTACATAGCAATGGAAAGGAAATTTGCATATTGGGTTACACAGATTTAGTTTTGCATAACAAAATCAACTATTGAACCTCGCGCGATTCATACTACCTGGATTCACTACGGTTATACAGGGTGTTACTGAAACGTACAATCTATTTTTATTAAAAAAAATACTGTACGGTATATATAAACTTCAGAATGATGATGATGATGGTATATACTGGTGGTAGTTTCTGTTGGCGGAGAACGTGTAGATAGATATCACCGCAGCTCCGATTTCTGCCATTACTGTGTTCCGACTTGAAGGGCGCTGTTGCTAGTAATTAATAAAGGAAACGAGACTCAATATCTTATGTATCAAGGCTGCGAGCAGAATGTGGTGTTGTGTATGACATCCTGAGTAGTATCACGTTGTTATAGACAGGCGTATCACTTAATAATTTGCGATGTTTATCCAAATGCACTGGACATTCGTAAATGCCAAAGGTGGTTTTCCAAGTTCAAATCGGGTAATTTTGATCTTTCCGACTCGTATCGATCAGGAAGACCATCAGCGTTAGACAACGACGTGTTAAGGGCGGAAGTGGAAGCAAATCCGTGTCAGACGATCGAGGAATTGTCAAACAGTCTCAACAAACCTTGGTCGACCATCCAAGAACATTTGAAGCAGATTGGAAAAGTAAGCAGAGCAGGTGTTTGGGTCCCGCATAATCTGTCCGAACAGAATAAGGCTAACCGATCAATCACATGCAACTTATTGCTTCAACGACACAACACAGAAGCGTTTTTTGATCGCTTGATCACAGGAGATGAGAAATGGGTCCTGTATGATAACCCAAAACGCAAAAGGCAGTGGCTCTCTCCAAATGAAATCCCTCGGAGTACTGCTAAGCCAGGTTTACACCCCAAAAAAGCGCTTTTGTGTGTTTGGTGGAGTATTCGCGGCATTGTTCATTTTGAATTACTGAAACCTGGAGAAACTGTTACTGCAGACCTCTACAGCGAACAATTGCAGCGAGTCAATCAATCTTTAATTGAAAAGTGGCCAGCGATTGTCAACCGAAAAGGCGTCATTCTCCAACATGACAATGCAAGACCGCACTGCGCAAGGCGAACTCTAGAAAAAATTAATGAATTGGGGTGGGAGGTGCTGCCTCATCCACCATATTCGCCCGATGTTGCACCATCGGATTTCCACTTATTCCGAGCGCTGCAACACTTTTTAAGTGGCAAAACATTTGCAAATTTGGATGATATCCAAAATGCCATCTCTAGATATTTTGCCGAAAAACCAATTAATTTTTATCGATCAGGGATTGAAAATTTACTCACTAGATGGCAAAAGGTTATTGACAATGATGGGGAATACATCATTGATTAAAAATAAAGACTCGTTAAAAATGTATGTGTTTGTATTTAGCGTAAGAAAACGACATTACTTTCCGGTCCCCCTAATATTAGGTGAATGTCCTGCTCGTCGCCTCAATAAATACACATATGTAATTTTATTATTATATATTATATATATGCATATCCATGAGAATTTCTTTTTTGTTTATTTCATGTAAAGTTCACTCCAGTATTTTTTGTATTATTTTGTATATGTATGTAATTTTGTTGGCATTAATCTGATTACTTATAACCCTGTCGTTTCGATTGCCTTTCAGCCCTCACAGTCAAGGGAGGACTAAGATGACATAAGTCCTGACACATCACGTAGTACCTTTAAAATTATTCTTCACAGTCGGACCTGGACAGAACGAGCTCTATATCTTAAAACCCTTTAGTGATAACCTTGATGCTTGATTTGTTTTTATGAATAATGGAATCCCAAGCCGATGGCAGCAACATTCGATCTTCTCTATAGAAGTTAGGTACTTAACAAGAACCACCCCACTTGGCTAGATATAATAGCATTGCTGTATCTTCTCTTAACATATGTGGACGTCTATCAGCTGATGATGATCATGAAGATTTAAGGTGTTTCAGTTTTAGTATATATATTGACAATTGGAGTTAAGATTTATATCTTTATGAATACTACTTTACTTTGATATGTTACAGTACTTTTATTGGGACCTACTCTGAAATTACTCAAAATGTATTAATTGAAGACATTTGGTGTCTTCTTATGTTTTATGGGATGCAAATCAATCATACGGTCATAAAAAAAATTAGTTTTCGATCAACAAATATTTTTATTGGAGAGAGTTTGTAGTGAGAAGTTAACTATAATTATCGGGAGACTTAACGGGCGGTCCGTATAGATCATTGCGAATTTTTCGCCAACAATCGATCTCCCGGATTCCGTTCACCGGTTCAATCGGACCCTACGAGACGCTAACGAACTCATACAAAACCCGTATGCAAATATAAATCATGCAGTCACGAAATCACAATGCCGCATTGAAATACTCTCAGGTGCTTTCGATGTACCACTGTTACAATGGGACCAATAAAAAATCTATTCCCATTATTGTTGCTAACTCGGGGGTCTGTGCTTAGTCTATTTAATATGCGTGTGAACGTTTCTTGTAGCGCCAGCTCGTCAAGATTGTTGTGCGGGAAGTTTGTCGTAGTGTCTAATTACCGATCCTTTTGTCTTTCTCGACAACAATGTTAACGATCTTACTTTAGCATAGAAGCTGTTCTATAACAGGATTGCCTGTGGCCAGCTATCGCCGTACATAAGTATGTATTTAATAAATAGTAGACATAAAAAAATCTATTTAAATTTACACTACGATTACAGTCAATGAGGTTAAGTAGCAGCTTAAAGATAATCCAAATCTAAAGATACCACTAGAAAGTCACTAGTGGTAGACCTCTGTCGCCAGAGACTGTCTAGGTGAGTACCAGCACAGCGCCTATTGCAGCCATCAAGTAGTACTGTACAAACGTAACAGTGTTTCGATTTGATAGGAGTTTTAGTTAGTGAAATTACCGCGGTAACAAGTTTTAACATCTTATGTTTAAAGATGATATACTTATGTTTGTATGATCCTAATTGGGGTCACGTTGTTATGGGCCTATGAATCAGTTACTTATCTCCGTCCCTTGTCTCGATCTCGTCTCTTAGACTATTAAAAAAATACGATGTTACACTTATTAGTGTCTACTGTAGACTAAAGACTCATCATCATCATCGTCAGCCGATAGACGTTCACTGCTGGACATAGGCTTCCCCTAAAGATCTCTACATCGACCAGTGCTGTGCTGCCCGCATTAACGGGCACTAGACGCTATCGATTTAAGGGGTTCAAATGGGGAGATTTGGGCTTTTTAAAATCATGCTGGCCTAATGCGGGTTGGTGGGACACTGAAGACTAAAATTGTAAAATATAATAAAAAAAAACCACGCAAAGAAGCGGACACAGAAGACATGAAGTTCCCATGAAATTTAACTCTAACCCTCTTATTATCCCATTAATGAAACCCATCTACCTACATCCGGCACTGGTTGATGCAGCTCAACCCTCAATAAGATTCACTTTCGGCGCAGGTGTTTAAGCGACCCCGAAGATTTCCTGCCCCCAAATGAAAGGGTTAACAGACAATTGTCGCTTTATAAAAACTTCTAAAACATCCCTTTGTTGTGATCTCAGGTGGTGCGGGCCCCGAGTTTTTGTCCAAAGGTCGCGCAAGTTAAAGGTGAAAGTTATCGTTGAGGTGTTTGTGGGTTCAGTTTTATTTGAATAGTGTACAGACTTTCTATTTGTTTATAACAACTAGATCACTTTATAAACATTAGCAAGATATTATTTATTTATTATATTGGTGGTACGTCTCTGTTGCCGGAGACTGTCTACGTAGGCACTACCATTCAGCCCTGTAGTCTCGGGCTAGTAAAAATAGGAAAGCGGTAAGCCCTGCCTGTCATAGAAGGCGATTAAAAGGGTCTAGGAATTTCGCGGGCTTTGAGGGTGGAGGCCCAACAAGCGAACTTGTATGGGACAACGTATGGCTCACCGATGGTGCCTAGAAAGAGGGGTACCGGTGTAGTTATTTAGTAATTTTACTTACTAGAACTGTGGTAATGAGACTCAACATCTTATGTCTCAGACGACGAGCGCAATGTGGTGCAGTGTATAACATCGCAACTAGCACTACGTTGTTATGGGCGGGCGTATCACTTACCATCAGGTGAACGTCCTGCCCGTTAGTACGTATATCTTTTTCTAAATACTATCTAATACTTTAATAAATTACTAATAATTAAAGTCTCAGTAAAATCTAGAAAAGGAACGAAAGCAGTCATATATTAATTATAACCGTTTTTATGGCATAATAGCTATCGCGCTTATCTAGTAACACGGAACTCCTTGGTAATAGGATTTTTACTGACATCTGACATCTGATATCTAATATCTAGATATCTAGAGTAAGGGTTCCCGCCTAGTATTTGCCATTATCTTGTAAATTCGCCGGAACAATCGTACTGTAGGAGTGTAAGGGGTTCCGGACAACTCGCGGTACTCAAGCCAACATCACCTGCTCGTGGTGAACCCTTGTTATCAATTAACGAGGCTCTAATTCCCACCAACCAGCATTGGGCCTGCGTGGTGAGAAATTGTCCAAAACCCCCCCCATATGAACTACAAATGTGTGATTGTTTGGGGGAGGTCTATATCCAGCAGTGGACGACTGATGAAGAAGAATCTTACTGTTACTTGTTGAAATATGAGTATTAGAGTTAGAGCATTCTGAGCGAGGACGCTTCACCATTCAAAGCCTTGTCACTTAATATCAAGTGAATAATAACGTCAACGGTTCCTACATTAAAGAAAAAAAAAACATGAAAGGTCTAAATGATGTCCTAACAAGGCTCGATAGTTAGCGCAGTCGGTTTCATATTATACAGAGATATCATTAGGAACGTTTAGTTAGTCATTGCGAGTGTTGTTAAAGTAACTTTTAACTAATTAACTAATAACTTTATCTCGTCGTTAGTTTACACTGCAGCTAATGATGAAAACATTTTAAATGTAAATTGGCAATTACCAGTAATCACTTGCTGCGACAAGTTTGTGTGACTTCGCGTTGAAATGGCCGCGTTGTGCTCTTGGCATCGTAAGATTAAAACATGCGACGTCATGTATTAAGGGCGTGTACACACCGTGCGTTTTGCTTTTATCAAAAAGAAAAACGCACTTCTTATCTAATATACTAGTAATTTTTTTATAATATCGAAACGCCTGATGGTAATTGATACGCCCGCCCATAACAACGTGACGCTAGTGAGTATGATATACACTAGACCATGTTGCGCTCATCGCGTTGAGATATAAGATGTAGAGCCTCGTTCCCCCAGTAATAACACTGGCTACAACACCCTTCAAATCGGAACGCAGTATCGTTTGACAGCAGAAATAGGTGCCGCAGTGGTATGTAACAGAAACCCACCACCAGAATAACACCAATCCATATTTGGTGAGTGTGGTTGTTAAATAGACTTGACTCTCTCCATTTATGAGAACTCTCCTCAACATGTCCAAGTTATGAGGGCTATAATAAACTTTGTCTTAAACTGTCTGTCTTAAAACTTAAATGTTCTATTACTTATTTTAACTTAGAAATGGTTTTTATGAATTATTTATCAAATTATCGTAAGTAACAATAACAACAAAATTAACTAAAACCTTTCTCCCATTGAAAGGTGCCACACACATCAACCGATGGATCCCAAGCCATTCTGGCTTGTTCGTCGTGCACCCTGCTCACCAAACGAGGCTCTGGGTTCCGCTAATCTGCATTGGGCCAGCGTAGTGGGAAATAGCCTAAAACCCTCATATGAACCCCTACAAAACAATGGGCCTCAGTGCCTGGCGATGTGAGCAGCGCAGGACCGATCGATGTAGGGATCTTTGGGGATACCCATGTCCTGCAGTGGACGTGTATTAGCTGGTGGTGACCTTTCACGCCACTACTGCACGGTATGTGGCTTCTAGTCCAAACATGAGCATAAAATAGGTACAACAGATTATCTAGTATTTTATTGTGACAGTTAGTATAACCTATAGTTAACCAGATGTGCGTTTCAGTGTACTAACTCTACCGGTGCGTCGTTAGTTTTGTCTGTTAAGGGAATAACTTGCGCCTAAGTAACTCTAATTGTGTCAATAAATTTATCTATAGTTAAACTTTATGTAACACGCAATACTATGTGTACTTGATCTGTAGGTTTCTGGTTCGATTCTCAAAGGTTATGTTTATTTGATAGGATTCTTTCCAATCTACTTTGTTACCTAACTTATTTTGTAATTCTCCATCCAATAACGGTATTGGTTTCTTGTGGTTGTCTACATTTAAAAACGGGAGTATTCTTGGCAAAGATGAGTAGGCTGTTCATTTGATGGTAAGTCTACTCATTATGGTCTTAGGATTATATACATAACATCACATTATGCTCATCGCTTTGAGACTAGATGTTAAATTTCATTAACCCAGCACTTTCAATAGATAGTTACACAAAAAAAGCCTAGTTTTTACTGATGAAGTCGGCTTAGCTTCTATTTCTGCCGGTGGAGAATAGTACACAAATATTATCCTGTTCTGATTTCAAGGGTGCTGTAGCTAATAAAAAGGCTGAGGTTACAAGGCATAACTTCTAAGGTCACATGCAGTGGAGCACAATTTTCAGTAAAATTTAACTAGCGCCAACTACAACAAACTAAGGTCAGTCATATAGCCTTAAGGATTGCTAGATTAAAGAGGCAATGAGCAGGCCATATTGGTCGAAGGACTAACGACCTATAGGGCAGTAAGGTCCTAGATTAGTTGCCGTATATAGGCTGACGTATTGCTTGAAGACGGTCCACAAGATTGTTAGACGATCTGGTAAAATTTGAGCTAAACCGTTGGATGCGGAGAGTATCTGATGAACCGATTTGTGTGGAGATCTATGGGAGAAGCCAATCCCCAGCAGTGAATGTGTGAAGACGATTAACTAGCGATGTTGTTGTGAGCAGGCATATTACGTGTCATCAGTTCAACGTCTCGCTCGACTTGTCGCTAAAATAATAAAAAAAAATTCTTCGAACAATAGTTGATGAAATAACAGTAACATTGGTTTTTTTTTTTCATTCTCTAAGACTGCTTTTAAACAGACTCCAAGGAGTGTAGCGTAGTAAGAAGCAATACTCAGAAGCGATATAGATTTATTGACGCCACATAAAGGCTCAATTACATCGCTCGGAAACGAGTTCGTTTGATTTATACCAAAAAAAAATGAACCAGCCGCGGCAATGAGCCGTTTGTACGTGAAACATTTCGCGGACGAGGGGAATGAGTCGTTAATGAATAGGTAAGACCGCTTCGCTGATGGTGAACAGTGGATTCACCGTCGCTTCACAACCTTAATTAATACGATTTACTTTCTGCGTAAAGAAATGTTAACGAAGATATTACTGACCGTGCGAGCGGAGTGAGCTACACGGCAGAATCTAAATTGATTATTATTACTTGAAGCTTCTTTCTTTAACCAGCTAATTAACCTTATTATTAATTAAATTAAATAACTAATTAGAAAATTTACTAATTTCAGTTATTTTACTATCCCCAGCTATAGCAGAATATCACGAATTGGCATCATGTAAACACATTGGGATCTTTTCGTCAAACACAATTATTTTAAATGACCTTTAGTTTTGTAGGCTAGGGTAGGCAGAGACCACCTCTCTCCACCTGCTACGATCCTGGCACACCTCCCTCGCTTCCTCCACTTTCATAAGCGTCTTCATGCACGCTCGTCGGTTGCGTGTGCTTTTGATCCGGCCTTTCTTTAGGACATCTACGATTTAATCGGAATATGTCCGCCTAGGTCGACTAGGTTGTCGTTTTCAGACATACGTCGTTATTAATATTAGCAATTACAACCTTTTAGTATTTAAGATATCAACAGTTTTAAGGTTCTCTACCCCTCTTCAGCTACAATTATTCTTATTATATTCATTTTCTTCAATTTTAGTTCGTTTATTTTGAATCCTGGTAAAAGTAGTCAATAAGTCTAACAGCATTAACTACTTCCAATACAATTATTTCATTATGTTCTACAGACATACCAACATCTAGTTTATATATAGATTTTAGTGAAAAGACAGAATCACTTAAAAGGTATATACTTTGTTTAAGACTTCATAAAAAGGTTTGTTTAGATAACTAAACCTTTGTCGATTAAAATTGCATTTGCACTTTAAATACTTTCTCTATCGAAAACAACAAAACTTTCTCTTGTTATGTGTAAGTATCAAAACAGTAATTTAATGAAGTTTCACGTCTTAAAGATAAATTAGTTTTAAAGTTCAACACAAAGAGAATAATCTTAGTTGTGTTGAGCCAGGATGTCCAGGTAAGTAGGTTGACAGTAGATACCCATAAGGCTATGGAGATAAGAATGCTTTCAGACGCACTAAAATCACTGTACGCATTTTCTGAGTCCAGTCGGTGCCAATTACGGCATCGGAATTTATCTAATGTATATACACGACGCTCACTGTGTGGTCGCTTTTGCCATTGTCCCTTTAATTTATAATTGTACGGCTTTCATTGTTTGCCCACTGCTGGTGCCGCGGCGGGCTCCTTGTTAGGGCAGTTAATGAACCGGATACAATTGTAGTTTCAGTGATTTAAGTCAACAGTAACTTCCGATGATTTATGTTACAATGTATGAGTAAACCTCTCAGATATTGTACGAATGGTTTCAATTTATTTATAACTTCTTTATACCTTAAAAATTGTCTTAAGTCGCTCTGGTCGTGACGTGGATTTATACCTTACAATGCTCTTGTATCTTCATGAATACACATTGTTGCTAAGCCTAATCGACTGGTGGTCCACGATTTTCAGGATATTGAAAAACGATAACCATCTTTCAGGATGAAATTATGATATCTCATTTTAACTTCTCCGCTATGCTGTATGTATCAGTTAACTTGATTAATCCATGGCCGATTTACGAATTACAGATATCTAAAGTGAATTTAAATGTACATAGTATATTATATATGAAGTATACTCATATTTTTTTTATAAAACAATAATGAAAATTATACTATGAAAAGCTTAGTGAGCTCTTGATCTCACGCTAGGATTTCGCGGGGTCTAATGTCTTAGGTTTCAATTCTAATACAAATCTCTACTTTGAAGTTTCGGAAAGATAATTGAAATAAAGTATGAAGATATATAAGTACCATAATATAAATTTAGATTTGAAATTCGTCCGAAATATTCCTAGAGACCGATCGCAACCGCAAATGACTTCTATAGCAACCGTTACTACAGCAATCGCATATAACGTAATGAAGATGTTTATAAAAGTTAATTGGACATAAAACTATGAAGGATCTATGATAAAAAATTACAAATATCCTGTAATCAGTTACAAATCATTCCGCCTCGAATGCTCATGATTCTTAATCTATACGTTTACTACTTTTTACGTGATTGGCGAACAAAGAGAACCCATTTTTATTGTATATATAGATCACTAATACTTTGTTCAAGAGAGGATAATCCAATCAGTCCATTAAGCATCTTGTGTACGCGCTTGTCGCTGTTTACTAACACGCGATGGAAATATAAAAAAAAACCTCATCAGCATATGTCAAACGTCAAGAGCTAGTGAGCTAGTACTACACTTGTGAGCCGCTAGTACTTTGTAGATAGACAGAAGGCCCTTAAAGCGGACAGACAGACCGACGTATTGCGGATAACGTATTGAATTTAAATTGGTATGGAGTTAATGTGTAGGCAGTGCCTCCACTGCACCAGGAGCAGGTGCTGGATGGCTGGTGCAGTTATTTTTAAGACAATATGTACTATTACTGTAACTGTAAACTATGTAAATAATCAGAAGAACAACAGCTATAGTTCAAATGTGATATTCATCAACTTTTTTTTTATATTCAATTTACCGAGGAAACGAGCGGAGAGTTCACCTGATATAAGCCTACTCATGGTATAAAGCTCCACATTGCGCTCGTCGTCTGAAACAAGTTGAATCTCATCATCTCTTTAATGACACTAGATATACTACTCTTTGTCGGCTGCAATAGTACTTACCACATGGTCTTCAGAAAGACCTATCACCAGCTATTAGGGTATTGGATAAGCAGCTGTATATATCTCTTAATGAGAGAAGAACCTGGATCCCAATAGCGGAAACATAAGGAGAGGTAGGTCTCTTGCCGGAGACCGTCTAGGTAGGTACCACGGTAGCACCTATTTCTAATGCCAAACAGAAGTGTGTTAACAATACTGTGTTCTGGTTTGAAGGGCGTTGTAGCTAGCGTGCTGAGGTAACGAGACTCAACAACTTATGTCTCAGGCGTCAAGCGCAATATATACCATCTTAAATAGCGCCACGTTGTTATGGGTGAGAGCGTCACTCATTATCAGGTGACTGTTCTGCTCATCTTATCGCTTAGTTGTATATAAAAAAAAAAATGGATTAAATTTGCGATATCGCCGATACATAACGAATTTCTGATTTATCGCGCATTAATAAATTGAATACTAACTGGTATCGTTATTATCGCCGTCGGTCGTGAATCGTCGCAGTGCCGTCCGCGTGTCGTCGCCGTCTCGTGCCAAAGTCGTAAACAGGTTCGTTTCGTTGACGCCGCCAAAACATCTCGCAACGTTCAGGACCAGTCAGGTCTTGGCAAGGGAATGCAATATCCAAATGTCGCGATCTCTCATCGTTCCGCTGTGAAATATTTCACCGTTCGCTTTTCGCTGCAGTGCTACATTTTACAAGGGTATGTTTTATTTTTTTTTATTATTATTTATACCCCTTTTGTTTCATACATATTACTTACGGAATCTTTGAAATTATATTATATACAACTTGTAAATGTAACTTATGTTATAGATACACTTGACACTTGTAGAATAAATGCTGATAACGATTGACGGGTTTCATTGACGCTCCTTCACAAATACTACAGAAATATAATTTTTTTTATTCAATTAAACGACCAGACGAGCGGGACGTTCACCTGATAGTAAGTGATACATCCGTTCATAATAAAGACACCATTTAGGATATTTCATACTGCACCATATAACACCCGTCGCCTAAGACATGCTGAGTCTCGTTACCCCTTTTAATTATATTAGTTACAGCACCTTTAAAACCAGAACACAGTAATATTTGCGGATTACTATTTAGCAGCAGGAATAGGCCTACCTAGACGGTCTCCGGCAACAGAGACCTGCAACTAATTTGTTTTTGCTGTTATGCATTTATATCCGGTTTTCTACAATTTCCTATAAACAAATCTTGATCCGTTACTGATATTTAGTCTAATTAATTATACCAATTTATATATATAACTTAATTAATTAACTTAAACCATTGCCATTGTTTATGGAGTACATATTTGTGAGGTTAAAATATTACCAACATCCCAGTGACGTCATTTCCTAATACCTAAGCCCGTAACGTCGCCTACACCGAAGCGTTCAAATAAATTTCGGCGTACATCGGTCGGACTTCCTGTCCAGACGATCGCAGATATCCAGACATGCTGTGAATTGTGGTTTAGGAAGTTCACGCCGGGACCTGATAACGGAATAAGCATCCCTAACAATAACACAGCGTACTTATGCTGGTGATACATGTCCTTCCGCCAGCTGCTATCTGATAATCACTTAGCAAAGTTTCATCAGGATGTTTACGAATCTCTCAGCTAGCTATAGTTATTACTACCATGTAATAATGATTTACTGGTGGTAGATTTCTGATGCTGAAGACCTTTAATATGGGCACAGTAGGGTCTATTTCTGCCGTCAAACATTACTTTGTCCTGGCGTTGTAGTTTAATTACTAGGGTGAAGAAGACTTAACATCTTATACCTCAAGACCTTGAGAACAATGTGGTGCTGTATCTTCTTCCTTCAACCCTCGTCCCAGCTATGTAGTGTCGGCACAGTATGTACTTCTTATCCACATCCCTCTATCGGCCGTCATATCTGAATTCGCACTCTTCGGTCTTCCTTCTACCCTTATAACCATCCACGTTCATTCTCGTATATACCATTATAACTAGCAGCACACTGTTATGGGCTGGTGTATAATATACCACCAGGTGGACGTCCAGCTCGTTCGTCGCAATGTTAGACTAGATAGTTGCCTAAATATGTCAAGACTTGTCTGTAAGTACTGTGTAGGATGACATAATATTGCACTAATAATTTGACTAGATACAGCATCCTTCAAACAGGAGCACAGTAATACTTGCACAGTGCGCACGCGGTAGAAAGGAATGAAACTTTTCTATATGTTATCATACATGATGAGGGTTAATTAACTTGACAGATTTTGAACCTGAGGTCAAATCTTAGGTCATGAAAAAAAAATATATAGACATATCTAGATTTGAATACTAAACTTAGCTATATTAAATATTCGTCTTGGTAAGTACCAATAGCTCCTATTGTAGCGGAGGCACAGTAGTGTGCAATGACTGCATTCCGGTTTGAAGGGCGGTTTAGGTAGTTAAATTACTGGGGTAACGAAACTTATCCTCATGTCTTACCGTATGTATATCACATTAACTAGCGCTATGTGGTTATAGGCAGTATCAATTATCATTAGGTGAAGGGCGCGCTGTTGCATAGTGGTATTTATTTTTTTTTTTTGTTTACTGCATTACAAAATAACACAACAAATGAAATTGGTTATCAATCTAGACTAAATCCAAGGTTAAGGACTTCGCAGCGGTTGGAGCAAGTCGAGCTCGTGTCCTACAGTGAGAATGTTACCAACTTCCAAACTTTGTTGTTCTGACCTTGTTCCCGGGAAACAATTAGGTTACGAAAGGGAAATGTGTTAGGTCTTAACCGAGATCTACTTCTACTTTGCAGGTTATATAATAAAGTTCAATGACGCTAAGAGAAGCAATAATTATTATGGGAAGGTCATCAGCATATTAGCCGTTGGTTAAGATGTTTACACAGCGATTTTTTTTTAGGTTATCACTTTTACACAATGTTAAGTCCCGAATCATCAGTAAATTAACTAGCTACAGCATCTTTCCAACCGGAACACATAAATGAGTAGGTTGGTAGCAGGAACAGACTAAGATGATACTTATATGATCGCATTTCACCAGCAGAAATGGCATCTACTATTACTTATTAATAAATCATGACATTATACAATGATGATAGATATACAATCTAGTTCTAGATATCATTAGGGTTCATTAGGGTTTACTGTTTACCTGTATGGCTATGAAAAATATAGTTTTTTTATTTCACTTCCTCCGAATTTTTTGTATAAAAGAAAAACAATAAAAATGGAAGTACAGTAGTTAAAGCATATACTTTTGTATTAGATAAATTACTAAATTTACTTAGCATTTTCTCACTAGATAGTGTAGTAGTTCATTAAGTCTTTAGTCATCTATTATTTACATGATTCATCATCAGCCTAAAGACAATATCATTATCCACAATAATATTTGAATAGCTATATAACATTATACTGTGTATAACGTTAGTCTGTAGGCAGTACGTCGCCTGATATTACATAATACTTGAAATCCTTCGAGGTACACAAATCACTAAGTATTACACGACTGATTTACATATCACATGAACGCTCACGAAACATACGCAGCCAAATGTATCTTTAACACGACAGCTTTGTTATTCCCCCGTTTACTTCGCTAAGATTACTCGAACGTGTACTTGACACTGTATACGTACCTTTAGATTTATCCAAATATATTTTAAAAACATATAACACTCTAATAAAGTATATATGTTAAATAAATATACTTCCTGTTAATAGGAAAGATATTAATTGTATGTTTATGTTTACGTATGTGTCAACAGTAATCAGTGAAGTTGCTACATAACATATATTATAATGGTGGAACTAAATTGCTGCTAAAAGTAACTTTACTATACATTTATTGTACTGATAGTTATGATGTATGGTAGTGAATGTTGCGTATGGCAGAAGATATACGAAAGTAGGATTAATGCTGTGGAGATGAGAAGCCTGAGAAGTATAACTGGAGTGAAGCTGATGGATAAAGTGAGGAACAGTTTGAAAAGGGAGCGGTGCGGCGTGGTTGAAGATGTAGTGACAAAGATAAAGGCATGCTTAGATGGTTCGGCCATGTTGAAAGAATGGATGAAAGATTAACGAAAGAGGTATACAAGGTGAGAATGTAGTAATAATAGTAAGTAGTAATAACAGCCCATTTACGTCCCCACTGCTGGGGCACAGGCCTACCCTCAATATGAGGGCGATTGGGCCATAGTCACCACGCTGGCCCAATGCGGGTTGGTGACTTCACACATATCTTAGAATAAATTCTAAGTCATGTGCGGGTTTCGTGAGAATGATTGGAAATGAATGTCGACCTAGGCGGTCACGTTCCGATTACATCGAGGATGTCCTAAAGAAAGGCCAAGTCAAGAGTACTAGCAACCGATGAGCAAGCATGAAGACGCCTATGAAAGTGGTGGAAGCGAGAGAGGTGTGCCAGGATCGTAGGAAGTGGAGCTAGTCTTTGCCCATCCCACTGGGAACGATCCGTGATATGTATATAGTTCTTTTATTTATATTATTATAGTAACATAAATAGGATAGTATATGTTCAACAGTAGAAGAAAATAAAACACAGGAAGTTGGATAATTGTTTTATGAGTTAAATTTGTCTAACTAAAACTTTTGTGTTAGATATCCGACTTTATGTGTAGATAGAGTTAATAGATAATAATCTTCTGTTAAATAATACGAATGAAGCAATTACAAGAATGAAAGTCGAAAGATTATACTGCAATACGATTTTAGCTGTTAAGCTCTAAGTGAAGACATACGTAAATGTAAAAGATACGTTCGTCTAGCGCAAAGTGGAGATATTAAAACAAATAAGAAATGTAAGAAAATGTATTCGTATGTCTAGTACCCAAGGGCACTATAACGCGATATGAACACACACAGGCACATTGTTTGACGTGATTACGTGCGGACACGACGCTGTGCGAATGTGTGCGTCACCTAAGCCTTTCACTTTGTATGTGTGCAAGTGATTTCTTTACGGCTGATCTGAATTTTTCCAAGTACCTACTGTACTCAGACGCACACAGCGCCGTTTGTTAAGGACGTGGACTCTTCCAATATAATGCAGCAAGGATAAAAGCTTCTTCCGACTCGTTCATTCTTGATAGAACGGTCGTGGTGTTGGAATGTTTGAATCTCTATGATTTGTCGCAACTAGTCATCACTCGATAAATAGTGAGGATATTTTGTTACAAAGTTCATGGTGATAGATTTTATGGAGGATGAAGGCAGTAGTATGTAAATAATATCGTCTCGGTATGAGAGTCATGTACAAGTTACTTGCTTAAGTGACAATTGCTTACAAATAGGCAAAGTCAGAGATCGTTTATTTCTGTCTTCGAAGAGTGACTTATTAATGTAACTTAGTTCTAAAGATAGCTATATCTATTAAACAAGATCTATGGAAGATATGTAACTAACAGAAATACCTGTTTCAAGTAGTTATGAATGTACAATGTTAAAAATATATTTTTGTGATAAGTATCCTTTATAAAGGCCTCTCCTCTTCCGCGCTACTTCTAGGTTTTTCTTTACCAAACAATTTTCAGGGTCACAACAAAAACTAAAAAAAGCAAGTGTTCTTTTATTACATATGGTTGGTTAACCCTTTATGTCATATAACGATGATTACATCACATGAAAGAGAGTGCTCGTCCATAAAACTTTGGATCTTATATATATGACTGTCTGAATGACGGATGACTGTGAATCACAGTGATACTGTCTCAAACTGCTTGAATAAAAAGCCTCTCATCATCGATATCTACCCTTCTTATTGCTAAGAGATAGAATTGGAGACCTTCATGCTACAACTAAGTGATTAATGGCTGTCATATGATCTGATTTTTGTACCTTAAAAGACTTAGTAGATCAGCCGCTATAAGAGAATTGGATAGTCGAGCTTGCTTCATCATCCACGGCCTCATAATCATATTAGGCCCTTGTATATAAGAAAAATTATTATCTTTAATACATTCATATTGTAGCACCATATAAAGAAATTTTATAATCGCCATATTTTTTAATTAATTAAGCAACGAGACGAGCGCGATATACACCTGATGGTATACTTACCACATACGCCTGCCCGTATCGTGGCGCGGGTTGGAATAATATATGCTGCTCCTCATTGCGATCGTCGCCTGTGACATAAGTTGTCCTAATCTCGTTACCCCAGTAATTACATTAACTACAGCACCCTTCAAACTGCAATATAGTAATGTCGCGCAGTAGTGTTTGTCGGCAGAAATAGAGTTGCGGTGGTACCTATTGAGACGGTATCCGGTAACAGAGACCTACCGGTGAACACTGTTAAAGTATATTTTCGTTATAAATTATTGTGTTAAGTATTCCACTGAAAAAATAGTATTACAATTTGAGAAAGAGCTTCCCTTTAACATTTCGCGCCGGTGTGCGTAAAGGTAACCCGTACAGCATCACTGTGACTTCTATTCAATCTTCTTACGTTCCATTTCGCAGGGACATTTGCTTTCGTCCCTTTCGCACGCGCGCGGCTCTACATATCGCCGTCTCGCTCCAACGCTAACGGGCTTAGAACCGTGTGATATATTGTATTGAATGGATTTTTCGTTTCGAAATGGAATTTCTCTCCGAGTCCTGTCGCGGAGGATGTTAGATCAAACCACAATTTCCTTATTCTGTTTGGTTATGAAACGTTGAATTTCACGTAAATTCGATACTCGAACATATTTATGCGTTATTTATTAAAATAAATCTCAAGTTTAATCTTTCCATGTTACAGAAATTCGATGCTAAATTGTATTATATCCGCCACGTCGTATTTCATATTATTCAGCTATCTCATATGTAAGCATGTGTTTCAATTTACTGAAGTACGGTCTTCTAGATGAAAACAGACACATTTCTTTTGTCAAGAGTTATTAATAAGATACTAGCAATCCGATGTCTGCATCCAACAATTCTCTACTGTCTTCACCAAGTAATTAGTCCAACTGGCAGTCTCAATAATCTGTCTCCATCGATCAGTCTTCCGATATTTGCGCTATGTTTCCTACTTCCTACTATTTCAGCTTGCTAATCTGCTGGGCTATGTCAGTAACCTTCTTCTCATAACCTTCACATCTTCGCTAGGTTTATAGTAATAATTGAAATCTAGTTTACGTGTTTATCAATGGTATAAATAAAGTTATATTAACTGCTGTTCATCTGGCAAATTTCAACTACTTTAAACAGGTTTCGAAGCGACGGTCCATCTCTATGTATAAGTAGAGACGTTTAACCAAGGGTTCTCCTTTTAACTTTTAAAATATTATAACTACAACCTGTTTTTAAACATTACTAAACATCTCTGTGAATACTGCTGAGGCTAGTAATGTTATAGTAAATCAAAACTACTAGTATACTGCTTAGACGGTCAGAAAACAGCACTTATCAGATTCCCAGTCTGTTCATCTTTTCCGCTGGTATGATAAGAAACTATTGAGGGTCAGTAAGAGGTATGTAAGGGATGAATGATATTTTTCGCCGAGATACGCGTGATCATGATAACAGAGTTATTTAGGATGACATATTCGTCGCTTTAAGAAATGATTTTAACTCCCGTTACCCCAGTAACAACGCAGATATTACTGTGTGTAGTGAAATTATTGGGGTAATAAGACAACATCTTATGTCTCACGGCGACGAGCACAGTGTGGTTGTGTATACTATTCTAACTAGATCCACGTTGTTGTGTCTTGCTTGTCTTGTCGCTTCTTACAATAAAAACAATACTATTTAACAGCAGAAATAGCGCCAGCGATGGTACCTATCTAGACGGTTTCCGGTAGCGACTAGAGTCAATACAAAATTCGTGGGTCGAATGATGTTTCGGAATAGAAAATTACAAAGTAGCTTCACCGCTCCGCCGGTTGCACACACACACACGCGCGCGCACGGGCACGCACACTAACGTATTCGGGTCGCGTCGCCACGCACCACAGGCGCACGTGATCACTAAACGCCGAACATCAAGAAAAATAAATTCGAAGGGAAACGAAAATGTACCCCCGTACCCTTCGGGTATTCCGGGAAATTGGTGCCTCCGAAGAATGGGGTATATTTTGAATTTTTATTATGTACTATTTTCTATTCCGCTCCCAAGGTAACCCTTCCTTCTGAGAGGGGCCTCACGAGCGCGGAGACATTCTATAGGTGAGGGCCGGGTGTGCCCCCCTCTTTAGCCACCCACTTTGCCCCTTTTGGGGAATGATGCCTCCCTGTCCCATCTCGTTTCACTGTGAAGGATTTAGAAAGTAGCACGTGTAATATACGTACACGCGTATACATATATATATACATTCTTATTCCTGATGTATATATTACTGAATAATTCGACTCGCAGGCTCTCGTATCCGGCCTAATAAGGTCACCGAAGGAAGGGGGTGTGGAAGGATTATCCTGTGTCAACTTAAAAGATCTAACAACGTTTCCTTGTACAACTTTGGGTAATGCATCACAACATTATAAAGGTAAATAAAAATTATGTCTGTATATATCTTCAACATATTGATTTACTGATTATAAGCAAGGAAACATTATTGTGTTCCGGTTTAAAGGAGGTTGTACCTAGTGTAATGACTGTGGTAAGGAGACATAACATCGCGTCTCAAGGCGACGAGCGCAATGTGGTACAGTGTATATCATCCTAAATATTGCTACGTTGGATGTGTTAGTACATCACTTATCATCAAGTGATCGTTACGTTTGTATCGAGTTATTGAATAAAAAAAAAATTGACATTTCTTTTTGTTATCTTTACGAAATACACATTTCATATATCTGCCTTTACAATACAACTTTAACGTGTCATCAATTAAGTGATGTAACGAGTAGGTGAACACCTGATGTTAAGTGATACGCCTTTCCATAACAACATGGCCCTACTTAGGAAGATCATCTGTATTAAGCGCTCGTCGTCTGAGACGTATAATGTAGAGTATCATTACAGCAAACAGTAGTTTCAACGCCCTTTAAACCGGAACACAGTTACATATTATTCTAAATGTAGATCTCGTTTATTACTATTACACCTATTTTTATTTCAGTTACAGTTAATACTACATTTTAACTGGACACGATTTTTTCACGAGTGACTGTAAAGATCTATCTGTTCATGTTCTACTAGGTAAAGGTTTTGTTATAAACGATTACAGACGTAAAATTAAATCGTACCTTATTTAATGGGTCAATTAATTTATTTACAGACGGATAAACGATCGTAACTTAAATAACAAGTTAAATGTCGTCGTTACCGAAGCAATTTAACATCGGGCCGGCGTTGTATAATCTCTGGTTGTTATTGGCTGTATTGTATCTTGTCACGATATTAAACTTTATTACCCGCATTTGATCGCAATTTGCCGCACTTTATTATACGTTCCGAGTTTTTTTTATTTTTACTGGTAAACTGTGAAATATTGTCGTGAAATTGCATAAGTTAGTAAGTCGGTCGCTTTTGCCGAAGACCGCTTAAGTGGGTATCACAGTAGCGCCTGTTTCTGCAGAGAAACCTTTGTATTGCGACGAGACGAACAAAACGATCACCTGATGGTAAGTGATACACTTGCCAATAACGCTAGTTATGATGATATACAGCACCACATTGCGCTCGTCGACTTGAGGTACAAGACTCGTTATAATCTACAGCACCCTTCAAAACGGAACACTAATATTTGCACGTTATAGTTTGTCGGTATATTTATTAGGTAGCCGCTGGATGAAAACAGCGGAGGATCAATCGAAGTGGAGATCTTTGAGGGAGGCCTAGATCCAGCAGTAGACGTCTATTAGCTGATGCTGATGATGATGATTTGTCGGTAGAAATAGACACTGGTGATACCACCTGGACGATCTTTGGCAATAGAGACCTACCATCAGTAAGCTAAGAAAATTACTGAAATACTATTTGAGATATGGCAATAAGCTCAATATGGTGCAACGTTTATGGTCCTAATTAGCGCCATATGAAGCCAGATGTATCATTTACTATAAGATGAAAGTCCTGCCCTTTTTGTAAATTAAAAAAAAATCCTTTAGCTATACATTTAAAATATCCACATAACAATTGTGATACCATGGAAACCTTCAGACAGTTAATTATGCGATGGAACCCTCGAGATATTTGAACTCAACAAGTGACACAGTTACCCCGAAATTGGCCGTTTAGCGCCTCTTAATTCCATCCCCTTCTCCCCCTATTGACTCAGAGTCATTACGCCCGGGGTTTAATAGACCCTGACCTGCCTCAACGCTCTCGGCTCACATTTAAAATTAAGTCTGAGCAAGATAAAGAGCGAGAGGAGAAATAATTCGGTGTTCGCGATTCGCGCACTTGGCGTTAAGAAAAAAAAATTGGAAAATGTCCGAAACAGGCAAAAGGGATATTTTTTAACTTTTCCATTTCATCTTCAACTTTTTTTTGTTATATATATATTGAACTTATATTAAATGATTTTTCAGTATTTAAAATATTGGACACTTTAAAGACAACTTTATAAGAAAGATATATATATATATGTATAATAAATATCAACTTTAACTTGTTTTAAACAATTGTATAACTACCTTTGTTTCTGGTCTCAATATTATGTTTAAAGTACCAACTCACAACCAACCCCTGTAAGGTTGAGTCTCTTTCTAAAAGCTTGATTCCGTGATTACCTTTTATTTATGCTATGCTGATTATTTCAAGCTATGTAATAAAGGTTTTTATGAAAATGATACACAGCTTAAGTTAGTGACGACACACTGTGACGTAGTCCCACACTTTGCCACCGCGAACACAGCTTTTCACTTTTGCCGGGGGTCCAATCAAACTTTCCCACTTTCTCTTTCGCATAACGCCGTCCCAAGGCGGTATAATTAAACGTTTCATGAATGGGAGGGAGAGGGACCGACGGCGCGCGAGAGGGACGAAATCGTCTACTGGTTGAGAGGAGGTAATCAGTTTTACTCTAAGCGCAAATTATGTGGGGGTGTGGGGGATGAATTAGCTAACAAGGTCAGAGAGTTTAAACTCAAACGCGGGTGTCCCCGTTTCCTTGGCGGAAACAGCTGATCGGGGGCAAGGTCGTGAAGATCTACTTCCCAACAAGACTTGGTAAATATTTTGTATATTATGAACGGAAGTGGTAATTTAATAAGACAAATATTACTCATTATTGGAAGCAGTGATAGCTCAGTTCTGCATAGCGGCTCTCAGCGATTTGAGACTCAAAGAAGCGCGGGTTCGATCCCTACTGGACTTCAGCTCACAGTGAATGTACCCATCGTGAGGAATCTGAAATATTGAAAAAATAAATATAGCTTTTGTGGACACGAGAAATCCATCAACCTTTATGGGATTCCGGGATATGGCGTTTTGTTTGAAAAATGGTACAGTTTTTCCTGCCGCTTAGTTAATTACCACTTTTTTTTTTAATTGTATACAATTAAGCGACGAGACGGGCGGGACGTTCACCTGATGGTAAGATGGTTAAGACGATATATACTGGACCACATTGCACTCGTCACCTGACACCTAAGATGTTGAGTCGCGTTACTTCAGTAACATTACTACAGCGCCCTTAATACCTAGACAGTAATATTTGTAGAGTTGTTTGTCGGGTTCAATAGGCGCTGCGGTGGTATATATCTAGACAGTCTCCGGCAACAGAGACCTACCACTAGTAACGTTCTTCCATCTACCTCCAAAACTGCTAGATTAATATCTTGCATATGAAAGCCTGGGGTTTCATATAACAGCCTCGTTACCTCTTTGAAATTAATATAGATTTTTATGCTATCATATATAAATGTATAACAATGTTGTTATGTAAAATAAATGAAATTTTAAATGGTAATGTTTAACGTAATTACCGTACGACCGGAAGTTAACAGTGATCTGTGATAAACCGTTAAAATAAACTCGTCAAACACTGTCACGGCAGAGCGGAAATGTTTCGTTATTCGGCAAAGAGCAAACCGACAAATTACAAATGGAAACAAAACGGAACGTACAAGCGACAAAGGAAAAAATCGAACGCCGTGAAAATTCTGAATAAGGCACTGAATAAGGAATCATTTCGTTTTTTTTTTCCTTTACCCCGTCTTATTTTTATTCCTTTCTTCGTACACTGTCAATCATTTGTCTGAGGCACGAGCAAATCGTTATTTTCTTTGTTGATGGATGGGATTCCTCTTCCGTAGAAACGATTCCACCCCCACCCCCTTGAAAGGATCGGGTGTCTCAAGTGTAGTCAGATCTCGGTAGTTCATATTTCATTATTTTCATATGCATGTGTGCGAAGACAAAGCGTGAACGTTAAACGTATCGACTGTATGCGTTAGAAGTGATTTATTTCTAACGAGAACTTCCTACGCGGAAAATATAGTTTAAAATTATATTAACGAGCTAAGTTGTTTATACGACCGTAAGCTCAATAGACGTAGAGACTTTTGTAGCTTAAGTGAACTGAAAATCATAACATGAATGGTTTAATTTAAGAGATGAAGCTCAGTAAAGAATTTCCTATGCGCCTTTATCCATCTACAGTAGCTCTGACGATGTGCGATTGTGTAAAACCTTTACAATTATATAATTAAAAAATTCCTGGTTTCCACAGATACAAAAATTTATAATAATTCCCTTCAATGTAAAGTAAATAATTTTTTTTTATATATTTACAGAATATTTTGTTGTCTTTTTGACTCATATCGACCAGATGAAAGTTTACGACCAATGAATATAAGAGAACGAATAAAATCATCTCTTCATCTGTTTTAATGCTACGAAAAAAAGAATAAAGTTTTTCAAGTTAATGATATGAAAGATAGAGAGAGAAAGAAATGTTTTATTTATGCAAAACATCTATTTTTATTTATATAAGATAAGTCACACAAAATATAATTGGACAAACATAGACCCACAAAACTGATGATCATCACAGCGATTTGTAATGCAGAATCATATTCTATTATATGTGTAGGATATAATTTTTCATCAGTAAATTTATGTAGAATATGATGTAAATGTTGAATATATTGGATGTACGAGCAGTCGAGCAATACATCTCAACTTTATCCGGGCTTATTGGAATAATATAACGGGCGAGTCCGCTAGTCATGTAGATGGGGATACGAATCGCATGGAAATTCGATGTTTTCTATACGTACCACATTACCTATTCTGGAGCGTCCTTTGTATTTGGTTAAGGCTGTATTTACATAGCGAGAGCGTTGCTGCGAACCGACAACGGAATATCATACGGTTACAATTATGTTATCGATAATTATTACTCCTCGTTATATGAGTCTGACTTTTATATGTAAATTGTTAAATTTCCATAGTGCAATTATATGAACGGGGTGAAATCGGTCCCGCACAACAGCTCACGGGACCCAAACCAACCTCACTAGCTCGCGGTGCACCCTGCTAATCAACCAACGAGGCCCTGGCTCCCAACTAGATTCTTGATGTTGATCAAGCTGCAAGCCATTGTGACTCTTACAGCTCATCTGATACTGGGCTCGTGGAGCCGTATCCACGGCCTGTGGTTTTAAAAAACTAAGTCTACTAAGTGGAGTGTAGTTATCCGACGGCGGATTTTTCACATTGTGTGTGTCCGGTTCTGTAGGTTTTCCGGCGATTCTACGCGTATACGAGTATGCAAACGAAACTAGATATTATTGTGATTATCTATACCGAAAATAAAATCATAAATTTAGCAATAATCAAAGCATTGTTGTGTAGTTTGAGAGATTATTACTTAGATAGGTATTTCTTTTAACTATCGTTCACCCCTGTTGTGTGGGGTCGGGGTAGTGCTAAATATTTCATTCTTTTTTTTCTCAAACTACTATATTTTCTCTTTCTCTTATCTCTACTTATTGTATATCTCATACTTTCCATCATTCATACCTTGTCATCGTAATTTAATTAGGTTTAGGAAGTTAAGTTATGCAGTGCTTATTTCCCTGTAATGAGCGCTCACCCTTAACTATGGCTAGATTATAGATAAAATAGGAGATTATCGTTAAAAAATTAAAAGATTAGAAAAGTATTTGTATGTTAGTTGTGTATGTTCATGCAAACTGTTACGGAGTGATACTATATTAGCCATATAATAGCACCATCGGATGGTGCAAGTTGGAGGTGGCACGTACGGGGCGCGCCGCCGCGTCACGTGACCTGACTCCTAAAATCCAAAGTCGAAGGGAGTTTTTAAAGCTCTCGGTGGATTCGAGCGGCTCTTTAGCAAATATAACTGGATTGTGACTTGAATAAGCGGCAATTGTTAAGTCAGCCTGCAGTTAAATAAAGAGTTTGTTAAGCAGAACCGACGTTAAAGCGCCGCGTGAATTTATAGAGGTTTAGCGTTGGGATAACATTATTATGTCATAAAAGCAGTATATACTGAAATATCTTCTATCTGGAGTAGTATATAATATTGTAAGTTTAAATTCTGAGGTCTAAATTAACACAATCTAGCTCTGTGCAAGTAATTATAATAAAAAAACATTTTAAGTGTTCCACTGATCAGACAACCTCTAGGTACCACCGCAGCTCTTATTTTTATTGAAAATCAGAGATTTACTAACATTTCTGTGTTCCAGTTTGAAGGGCGTTGTAGGTAATAAAATTACTACTTAGCAAGGAGGTAACGAGATAGCATCTTGTGTGTCAAGGACATTCTGGTGTATATATCAAAAAAACAAGTTAACTTCATATTGCTCCGGGAAGGCGCTTCACTTAACATCAGATGAATGTCTTGTTTATTTTAAAAAAAAGACAGTTCTCTATAGAAGAGTATTCATTGATAAAACAGTATTTTTAAGCTCTTGCTTGTTGCTGTTTCATAAAAAGCTTTTAGAGGACTGTTTCAATTAATCTCCAAATTATTTCCAGTTATACGTCAGTACCCGTACAGGTGTTTTAAGGTATGGCATATATATAAATAATGTATGCGCTATATTAAAGATCGTCGTCTGCTTTCAAATGCGCATCAAATGTAAGCCTCTCCCCGAATTTCATATCGTCGCTCCCCCCTCCGCACTAACACTCGAAACAGAACAAGAAAAATCATAACACGCCTGAGTACGCGATACATTTCTTCATATCCTCCGTATTCCGAATGAAAAATGCGCAAAGAGTTGACTGCTCCAAACGAGTCCTTCTCACACCCCCCGTCCGTTTCAAGGGGGGCAACTACAAATCCGCTAGAGGGGGACGGCTACGATACGGATACGGGGCAGAGTGAGCGGGAGATACTAAACCCGAAAAGATGGATGGTACACACAATGTCACTGGCGCTATGCTGAAATTGTATATTTTATATTCGGTATAAAAAAAGCGCTGTGCCACAACATACGATATTAAAAAAGCGGTCCGCATGTGAAATATTTTCCTCGCACAGTAGTTATATCGTTGAAGAATTTAATCTTGAGATGACAGGAGCAGTATCCGCTTAAGTAAAGGATTATTGGAATGTCTGCGGGTTTTTGATATTGTCCGACGTTATTGCGTACCCGGTTCATCCCTCCGCCGCACGGCATCGGTATTTGTTTAATGATTAACTCATCGATATACCGATATCGTACTTAGATTGTTATCCAGTCTAGACACAGCGATTTATTTACTTAACCACCGCGACAAATTACTACTTGATTTATTACTACGTAAAAGTCTTAAATCGTATGTAACAGTGTGACACAATCAAAGTATTTGCTAACTTATATTTTGTGGGAAGCCATGTCCAGCGGTGGACTTGTATCCGCCGATGATGATGATGATAATTTTGCATTGATATTCCTGATGATTAACGTCACGTTAGTTGTGATGTGAAGCTGTTGCAGACATTCCAAAATTGTTCCTTAGTGATCTTACTCATTCAAGCGAAATCCAGTAATATTATCACACTACTACTTGCCTGCAGTATGTGGTACCTAAGTGATTAATTGAATTAAACTTATTTTTGTACTTTATATCTTGTACTGTACTGTTTATAGGCTAGTTGGTCTATCCGTCTTCCACAAAAGAAGATAATATTCTAAGAGGTATATCAATGGAGCTGATAGATGATACAAAATTCAGATGAAGGTACGTCCTTTAAAAGGTTTAAGGGCGGGTTCGCATCGTCGCGCTAATATATATCCACATATATGTATGTATGAAGCTGCGTATATTTCCCTGCATACGTTTGATCATGTTTTTATCATGTGTGCCATTCGCCTTAACTCAATATTACCGCAAGTAAACTCTCTGCTGAAGGTGCGGTAGATAAATAGCTGGTACGTTTATCTCCAAAACATCCTTTCTAGGGGATGTGTAATCGATCATGCGGCCTCAAAGTTACGCCGGTGCGATATCGGCGTCCTTGCTACAGGAAATAACCCTATATGTTTTATCTCGGGGTGCGGCTTGAGAGATTGATAGAGAAGCGGCATTGTCAGGAGCACGCCAGGAGCGGGAAGGATATGTTACCAGCACCTCACGCTATCACAGATATATTTCATGTACGATGTTCATCACAATAACCTATCATTCATAGTATGACATGATTTGTTTCTAAGGAGGTAGTTGTTCTACTGGTGGTTATCTGCTCATAATAACTCGGCGGTAATTAGGATGGTATACACAGCACCATATTGTACTCGAGCCTTAAGACAATGTATCGTTACCACAGTAATTTATCTAGCTACAATTCTATTCATACCGGACACAATAATGTTTCGCAGCTGGAAGAGGGACTGCTGTGGTACCTATCTAAACGGTCTCCGGTAACAGAGACCTATGATTGAATAAATTCACAAATGAATAGTCTAGATAAAATTATTCACAGTAATGATTAACTTCAGAACAATGGTAATATGTTCGATCCTATACTATTTACTGGTTAGGTCTCCTGCAACAGACCTATTAATGTGATTTTAATATACTAGTATATCCTTCCCAATTAAAAATAGTATAACAATTGAATGTTGTTTAACAAATTTTAATCTAGATATGAACGTGTTTTTCTGTGAACCGGAAGTGGACTGTACGTCGGTGAGCTGCAGATCACATTGTGATGCAAATGAGGCACAATTAGCGTACCGTAGTGCACGATGCAATGGCGGGGATTTCTCGCATCTGCTGACAAATTTGACTAACAATGAATTTTAATATTCAAATGCACCTTTTCCATACTAGGTACACGTACTTGATATGTGAGCCTGCTCGAATGTTCCAGAATAATACTTTAAAGATCATGTTTTGTATACTCTTCACATTAATAAATTATCTGAGGATACTATATTTAAGATTAGAGTACTATTATAATATAATCTAGTTAACACTACTTTTTCTAGGATTTACTGAATGAATGTTTGTTTTAGTGCCAATTAAAATGATGAAGTGAGCACTGCTCGTTTCTTCGACGATCAAAGCAGCTTCATCGTACTCAGGGCTCGCGCATCTGGTATACGCTAGCTAATCCATAATGTGTAAGATCAAGTAGTCTATATATATATAGAGGAAATATCTAGAGATTTATTGACTCATCAAGAGATCTTCGAAATTATTAGACCTAGACGCTTCTGCAATTTAGACGCCAGCAAGTATGGATTTTACAAAATTCTTTTGCCAAAGCGAGTTGTGGAGGTGTTACGGTCAACAAAACAGGCGGGAAACAGCTAGTATTTTTATAAAACTACTTAATGTTTATAAATTTTCTCTTACTGTCACAATGTACGTGTAAATAAATACATAATAACATTTATCGAAGAGCGAATGAAATATAAAGCATTCATATATAATATATAGCTAACTAAGCACAACGATACTATATCCTAAACTTTTACAATAAGCTGTAGATATCTTGAATACTAATAAGTAATATAGCTAGTATTAAAAACTATGAAATAAGAGGAATAAGTATATTCCATTGATATTTGTTTTTATTGTATAGTATGTTTAAATTTTGTTTAATTATGCTTTCGTAATTAATTATAACCAGATAGATCGACAACATCATCAAAGTGGTCGAAAGTAGGTGGATGTGAGAAGCTGAGGATCACATTTGATAGAAGACATTTGGCAAGGAACAAAGGCAAATGATGGTGATGTTGAATCATTTATTATGTATTTTTTTACTTTAATATTAGTTTGGCAAATATCTCCCTTCCGCTTTTTTGCTCTTTATTCAATGCTTTATAAAAAGTGTTACAATGATCGGATTTAGTTCAAATATGCGCCGTTTTGTTCGATAATCTGTTTCCATCTAGACGGCAACTTCATACCTCCCTCGTAGAAGCCCCCCTCCTTATTTGCGAAGAACTCGGACAGCCACTTTTCACAAGCCTCTTTTGAGTTCAACTTTACACCACCAAGGGCGTTCACCATGGACAGGAACAGGTGGTAATCACTTGGCGCTATGTCCGGGCTATATGATGGATGCAATAAAACCTCCCATTCGAGCTCCCGTAGCTTCTGACGAGTCATCAACGAAGTGTGTGGTCTGGCGTTGTCCTGGTGGAACACTACACCCTTCCTGTTGGCCAATTCTGGACGCTTCTGGCCGATCGCCTGCTTCAAGCGGTCCAGTTGTTCGCAGTAGATGGTAGAATTAAGCGTCTGGCCATATGGGAGCAGCTCATAGTGGATGATTCCCTTCCAATCCCACCAAACACACAGCAAAACCTTCCTGGCCGTCAATCCCGGCTTGGCCACTGTTTGGGACGATTCACCGGCCTTCGACCACGACCGTTTTCGCTTGATATTGTCGTATGTGATCCATTTTTCGTCGCCAGTCACCATCCGCTTCAAGAATGGGTCGAGTTCGTTCCGTTTCAGCAGCATATCGCAGGCGTTGATTCGGTCCAGAAGGTTTTTTTGCGTCAAATCATGCGGCACCCAAACATCAAGCTTTTTTTGTATCCAGCCTTCTGCAGATGGTTTAAAATGGTTTGGTGACTAACTCCCATCTCCTGGGCGATGTCACGAGATGCCACATGCCGGTCTAACTCGATGTAGTCCATGATTTGATCGGTATTTGTCGTCACAGGTCTTCCGCCGGCTGGCTTATCCATGGTGTCGTTTTCACCGGCTCTGAATCGTCGAAACCATTCCTCCGCGGTTCGAAGTGTTAGAGTACCATCCCCCAGAACACCATTAATCTCACGGAACGTTTCTCTAGCGGATTTGCCTTTAACGAAGGAAAACTTTAAAATAGCGCGTTTTCGGCATTAGTGAACTCAATGTTTACACGTCTATAACTGTTGAACGCAATATCCAAACTAATTATGCATAGCGTCGTTTTGTAGGTTATGTCAAGACCTTTCAAATTCAATTCAAATTATGTATAGTTATTTCCAGATACGAGCTCTGTAGCGCTTTGTACATAGCCGCGAAATTCAAAAGACAAAAAGGCGGAAGGGAGATATTTGCCAACCTTATATATATCATATTATTTATATTAATATTTTCATGTAAGTAAAGGTTTCATTAAAAGCTTTGATAATTAATCATTGGTCATTACATTCGTATGTGTATTAAAGATTGATATGAAATTGACCCGGATGCTGTAACTCTTGGTGACAGAAATAATGCCTACCTCCGCCGTTATTTCGTTGTCGGCTTTTTTTTTTCGCTTCCAAGGCGTAGAGGGAAACATTCATAAATCCTTTACCGGGCTGTCAACCGCACGCCTAGCCCGGCCGCCGTATATTACTTTCTAGTAACGAAATTTCTTTTTTTTTTTACACAATAGCATCGTTATATCCACAGTAATAAACAAGCCCAATGTCATTCGCACTAAACAAAATTCTAGACGTTCATATGTAATATCACTTATCCAATATCTTTTTTTTGACTTACAGTACAGACACCGAAATCGTTTCGTGTTTAGAAAACATTGAGTAAATATATAACATATATATATAAAATATAGCAGTGGGTTTTTATGACATTGCTACTCATCACTTCAGCCACTACCCTCATTGTTAATTTCTAGCCATAACAATATTGCTGAGCACCATCAACTAGCTGTACCTCACCCTCTTGCTGGTTGTACATTTCCGCAACTACCTTTGAGGAATGAATTTTGTAAAATCCGTTCTTAGTTGATCTTTACACGGTAAAAGGAATATTCCTATGAAATTTCAAAGTTGTAGGCCTTATGGCTCCAAAGATATCGTGATGTCTGTAGGTGGAAGTTTCTTATATATACAGAGAAGGACTATTTCGAGGAAGTCTCAACAAAGATAATTTAAAATGAATGTGTTAGCAAATTTTATCATAAAATAGAAAAAATATCATTAAATGGAATATAATCTATTCACTAAAACCGAATAAATATATATGTCTTTACGAATCAATGTATTCCTTCCTCGATGTCGTCAATATAACTAATAGTTGTAAATCCCCCGTCTTGTTCTCACATAATCATTTATTATATGATCTTTTAACATTTTGTGTTCAGATAGAACCGGAAACGGCACATTTTCCGCACCGCATCTGTTAAATTTATTTGCTGGCAGTGCTCCACGTCGTGGGAAAGGGACAGATGATAGTTCGGCGCATAAAATAAAGATCAATCAGAGCGAGATGACAAGCCGTTTATTGGTTACGTCGTGCAGTTTGCGGCTATCGCTGCCGGCCAACTTTTACGCAATTTTCTTGGCGCGAAGATGATTTTCGTTAGGAAATTTAAATGATAATTATATCTCTCTCTCTTCTTAGCTATTATACCATATGGTGGTGAAGTCAGCATTTTTATTTTTCTTCTACCCTTCGCTCTGTCTTCGACTCGATCATCGTCAGTAACTTATATATAACTTTTCACACTAATAGTTTCCACATTGTTTTGGGTTTGCCTGTGGGTCTTTGACCAAGGATTGAAAGCTGCTGTGCCAACTTGCCAACGTAGGAAGATGCCTTCTTTTTGTGACCATACCAACGGCGTCCCATATTAGTGACGGACGCGTACAGATAGCAAAACTATAGGACGCTTTTCTTCCAGATGGACTGACGATATCATCAGAACGGTCGGAAGTAGATGGATGCGAGAAGCTGAGGATCGTATTTGGTGGAAGAGATTGAGGAAGGCCTATATCCTGCAGTGGTTAACAAAGGCTGATAATAATGATGATGAATGATGATACCAACGCAGCACCCTTTCTTGCATTAAATGATTATTTTCTATACAAAAGATTATAATACATTATTTATGTACTTTATTAAAATTCATCACTTTTCTACTAGTAGTAGTTATTGTAATCTGTTTTGCTTCTGACTTTCTTTAATATCCATAAAGCCTCCTTTGTCTAGTTAACATACAGCTTTTAATATTTATTTCACATTAAGACTAGTAAATCTCATCATCATCAGCCGATCTACGTTCACTGATGGGCATAGGCCTCCACCAAAGATTCCCACAAAGGGTAGGAATTCATACGGGGGGATGCCATTTCTTATCACACTGGCCCAAGGCGGGTTGGTGGGAGTAGAGTTAGTGAATCTACAAATGTAAAATTCTGCTTGTAAACAGATCGACTTTAGTTCACATAAATGTTTATATGGTTACCAAAACTTTTTACATGTCTTTCTATTTATATACAGTATTTTAAAACAGCAATAACAGCAGCAGAGAGAGATTGAGTAAATAGTTGAAAAAGGTATTATTTTAGAAAGAAATCTAGTGCTCTTTGATTAAAAAAAAGTAGGAATATACCAATCAAATTATCCATTATTATATTTGAAGTTTCCTTTAACTAAAAAAAAATATGTGTGTAGGTAAAAATACAAACAGACAGTAAAGAACCCAGAGGCTAAAAATGAAGGTGAAGTATCGTACCTTATTAAAATCGTTTTAGACTTTGCTTCAAAGAGAGAGTTCGTGTATCGGAATGTATAATGAACAAATGTTACGTGAATGTCTACACACCATCTTACAAAAGGAAAGAAGGAATGAACACTAGATCAATACTTCGCTTCATGCCGCACATGTGTCATACGGCGCGGAACAGGAGCATAGAAATGTGTTGAGTCGCTATGAAAATATTCACCTATTTTTTTTTTCATTTTATAAGAACATTCGTCTAATAAAAATCGAATACGTATTAAGTACAGTTATTAATGTGCTTATAATATAATATGTATTAATTAAATTCTGCCATTTTGATTTATGTAATATAGACTTCTATATACGCAGAAAATAGAGAAAGAATATATAATAGTTAAAAAAAAAATTGCTACAATTTCTCAGGTATAATATTCCTTTATATCGTCCTTTAGGAGTGTTGGGAATATTCTAAATCATATCTTACACTATACATTTATTTTGAGTCAGGTAATTTTTTTTTTCTCAAGCCAACTCCGTATCAATTTAGTTTAGCCCGCGATAGATAATGTGCTACTCGCATATGCGGGGGTGGGAGTGGGGTTGTTTTGTCAAACGCCACCCGGAGAAAGTGGGGAATTTCGGGATGACGATTTTTCCGAGATGTACGCGACTTTTGTTTTAACGATTACCTTTAACGATGGAAGACTTCATTTCATTTAACATACGTACGTTTTTTTTTATAAATATGTTGATTGTATATATATTGTAAGATCGATAGACATTCTAATATTTGCCATACATGCTCTAATTTTTAATCATCGACACATAGAATCAATCTATGATAATTGATGATCTATGATGATTAAAAATTAGAGGACTCTCTTTATGGAATGATGGCTTACATACGAAAGTTTTTTATCGTGCTGATTAGAATGAAATGTACTATACCACATAGTGCTTTGAGATATGAGATATTCAATTTGTACATTATATGTATTGTTTCAATTCTTTAGTAACTTCATCAGTCATAACGACCTTCAATCCGAAGCACTGGTATTCCTACTCCTAGTGTTTATCTGCATTTTAGACTAAGAAAAAGAAATCACAGTCTTAATATCTTGTATCAGAACCTGCTAATCATTATCTTGTCTTATGTAAATATGAAAGTTTTATTAGTATATAAAAAAAAATTGATAACAAGTCTCTAAAAACTCATCAACAAGAAGTTTTGAACAAAATAAGCCTTTTCCGTTTACCTTTCACATGATCTCAATCCGCGGACAGAGTAAGTTAGGAACAGCGCTTTTAAGTTTTTAATAAAAAAATTCATACTATCACACTAAAATAATTATAGTTTTATACTTAAAATCCTAGTTTATTTATATCTTAAGTTATAAGTTATATTTAACTGTAATAAGGTTAGATAGATCCCAAAAAGATTTCTAAAAAAGAAGCTAAGGTCAGTTATTGAACTAGTTGTATGTAAACTCTAACTCAGTTTTTTAGTTGTTTCATATAAAGTAGGTAAATTGTTTATTTTTTTGTTTATTTACTTATAGTAATAAAAAAATTGGTTTAGCTGGTTTTTTTATAGGTTAAACAGAGTAATGAGCAGACGACTCATGTATTGTAAGCTGTTAAAAGCAAGCAATCGTTCAAGAAATTAGAACAATCTTAGTTGCTTGATGACCCCTGTCAAACTTTAAATATCATTAGCTTTTGTTTTTCTAAATGTTTTATTAATATTTTAAGATACTTTAAGATTTATATGTTATCTTTGCCCGCTGTATCATTCGCAATGAGCACGCGGCCCGAGCACCGTATGCCCGCAAACAAATATATTGTCGGTAAAAGCTCTCCCCCCGGCTCCATAGAGTGGTTTCTGAACTTACGCAGTCATAAGTTGCACGTCCAACGGCTGTGAATATCTCATTTTATTTATAGCGTCTTTTATACGAAAGTTGTGCTTTTGAACGTATAGTTATTTGACTTGAGCCTTGCGTCTGTGAAAACTTTTGGCAAGCGTTCTATTCGTTGGCAGTTTGTTAGACATGCATTTTGTTAACTCACGTTTTGTTATATGATACATACGTTACAGTCGATCCCATTAGCGATATACATTATTGTAACACACTGTATAATTAATATGTTCCGCAAACAGTCTAACTAGGCACTGGTGGTAGGACTATGTTGTCTGAGACCGTATAGATATACAAACAGCATTGTAGCTAGTTAACGACTGGGTTAACTATACTCAACATCTTGTATCTCAGGCGATAAGCGCAATGTGGTGCTGTATATAGCATTCTAACTAGCGCCATGTCATTATGAACGGGCGTATCACTTACTATCAGGTGAACGTCGTCGAGGAAAGTGATCACTAACGCCAATGATCGGTAGCGACTTTAGAGTGATCGCGGCTGTGTTGTCGACTTTTAAGGAAATAATATACTCTTTCCTTGAAGGCATTCCATGTCATATTGTTTCAGAAATATTGCTGACGACAACTGATTCTACAGAGTAGTAGTGAGCCTAATTGAATAAAAAAATTTAAGCAAGAGATACATCTAATAGTATCTCAAACGCCCGTCCATAATAATGTGACTCTAGTTGACATACACTACATCAAGTAATCGTCGTCTCCAAGCTTAGAAGACAAGCTTCGTTACCTCAGTAATTTCATCTGCTAGAATGACTTTCAAAGTCATTAATGTTCACAATCTACCGTTTAGTGATAGAAATATTAATATGTCATCTTAACAACCATATAAAATAAAGTTTTGTGTATATTAGACTTTTTTATGTGACCGTAAAGTAGGTGTTTTTTTTTTCAACAGCCAATTTACGTCGCTACTGTTGGGGCACAGCCCTACCCTCAATATGAAGGCGATGGGCCATGGACACCACGCGGGCACAATGCGGATTGGGGACTTCACACACACCTTAGAATAAATTCTAATTCATGTGCAGGTTCCTCACAATGTTCTCCTTCACCGTTTGTATTTCGCTGTTGTTACTAAATTACACGAATGTACATAAATATTAAAGTCATCGGTACATGCCGAGATTCAAACCTGCGATCTTCGGAATGAAGGCTGCACGTTCTACCCACCAGATCAGCGAGCTAAATGATTTTAAACAAACAGTCTATTAGAGATAAGTTGTCGACAACATAAATGGAGATGTTAAATATCCTAAACGTGAATCTCAATACAAAACTGGCAATAATTAAAGCATTTGTACTTGTATGAATAATAATATAACATTACAACCCTAAGATAATCGATAAAATATAGTTCATCCGTTGCGCAGTGACAATAAATTATATACACAATGCACAAACGGTAGCATCCCTCGCCACCTCGAGTGCCACTCAAAGGATTACGGCCATCGCCATCGACCCGAGATCCATATCCTAAAATCGTTACAACTGATTAGTTTATTTAAATAGGATTTTATTGCCCGTGCCTCGTGCGTCTAATGTCCTGTGAATTCGAAATTCGAACATACAAATGTCGCCAGATATACCTACCGCATTTTTGACAGATGTCAATTTTTCGCGCCTTTTGAAAATTTTCTCTTTGCAAATGCCTCATGGTTTTTAGCCGTATTCAATAATTTTATACTGGCATAAAAATGCAATATATACATAAACTTTTTATTAATAACTATTTATTTCATTCCAGTAAATATTGACACAAATAAAAATAAATTGTATTCTTACTGATAAATAGTAAAATTTATCTTCATATGCTTATCTTTTCAGCCTGGTATCCGTAACTGCCGCCCATTAGAGGCCGTCCTTTGTAGAGGATCATAGAGGGGATTTGGGCCATTTCCCACCATGCTGTCCTAATGCAAGTTGGTGGATGCCAGAGCCTTGTTTGTTGATAAGCAGTGTGCAGCACGAGCAGGTGTGGAACCCAACCCAAAGTTCCGTGGGTTGTTGTGCGTGACCCCTTACATTTTATGGCTTAGTCCACAATAATAAATGTATATTGGTTTTGAAGATTTACTAGATAACATCTTTTATATTAGAGAAATATTCGTTGTTAGGATAATGTAAGAAATTCAGTCAAATTTAAATCTTAAACCAGTGTACTAAGGTCTATAAAACGGTCTTAGTTATGCTCTGTGTGAGGTCATCCTAATTGGCGTTGAAAACACATTCCATATCCATTTGATGCAGGTGCAGTAGCTGATATGTAAGCGCCATTATCAACCTTATCCGGAAGTATCAAGCTTATCAATTGTGAATCAAATGTATCCCGATACAAAACAATGTATCTTTTAAATTGTTAAACGTAATTAACTATCATGACATCGCATGATACACGATCACCGATTGCCAAGGATTTCTTGTTTGTCTTATATTAAAGAAACCTTTCAGTGGTGGTGGCTATCTGTTGCCGGAGACCGTCTGGATAGATACCACCGCAGCTTCTTTTTCCACTGCTGAACAGTAGTGTGTAAACATTACTGTGTGTCAGTTTGTTAGCTGTAGCTAGTGAAATTACTGGAGTGATCTCATCATCTTAGATGTCAAGCAGTACGGTATGGTGCAATATATGAGCCCATCTAATGTCACGTTGTTATGGGCGGGCGTTTATCATCAGGTCAACGACTATCTCATCTCGTCGCTTAATTAATTAATAAAAATTTTAAAAATCTTGTTTGAAAGGCGCTGTAGCTAATGAAATTACTGCGGTGAGAAGGGTCATTATCTTAGATCTCAGGCGACGAGCGCAATATGGTATTGTATAGTCAGTCTAGTGGTACGTTGTTATGGGCGGGCATCATTTATCATCGGTTCAACGACCAGCTCGTCTCGTCGCTTAATTGAATAATAATTATAAAAAAAAAACAATTGGATGTTACGAAAACTATCTAGACTCTATTAATATTAAAATTGTGTCTATTAATAGTGTAATTGTATGCCGCGACGTGGGCAGGAGGGAATTGTTCTGGCGGTGCACGCGATGGATGCGCACGCGTTCCCCAACCGAGACCCACCTTTGTTAAACCTTGTACGCGCCACAGTTAAAATATTACCGACATATTTTAACTACGAATAATACGCATAAATTTATCTATCCATACATTAAGGGTCATCCATACAGAAAGGGTTTAATAACCTATAAATCAGCATTTTAAACAATGCCCAGTCAAATTCCGTACCCATTGTACGTGTCTCTCATTGTGCATAGACGGGAGCGTTTTTTTTTTCTGTTGTACCATACACCCGTGAAATGTTTGTTTTGTTAGTGGTGCGTGTGGTGGCTTTTTTTTTTCGGTGGATTTTTTGCGCCAATGTTTGATCAATACATCGATGATTGCAATAATAAAGGTTTTTTTTTGTGTTTGAAGTGCGTTTTTGTTGCAAATGTTTGGTTAAAGTCGTAGCCTATTATCCGCTTGTTTATAAAAATATTTTATTTTTTTGGTTTCCTATTTCCCCTCTAATCAAATAAGGTTGTAAGAGACGCGGAAGACAGGAATCGGTTGAAGATCATCCGCTCCGGATACAATCAATACTGACCGCATTCCTCAGATGGAACTGATCAGCTCAAATATCTATTGCGATAATTAGGAAAAGACTAAATTTTGGTAGTTTCTTATTTAAATCTATGATTTTTTAAATGATATATTGTCTATAAATAACCTCGCTTTTGTTATTTAACATAATCGATTGTTAGAGAGTTCGTCATCGATCTTAAATTTCGATTCGATTAATTTTAATAGGAAAGATGCCCCGTGAGATAGGAGGGTCCGGATGAATGGAACTATCAGAGCGGCTTCACATAGAAGAAATCGAATCACCGGAAAGGGTTTGAGCGTCTGTTACAAAAGGTCCGACTTCCGGTCCATCGGGCGCATTGTGGTTACGATTATTAATAATCATAGATAACGAGGAATACGATGTTGGATATTTTACTGTGTTCATCACCATCTGGTTATGGTAAGTGATCTAATTAGTTTGCCTTTTAAGGTTTTAATAAAATAGTTAGTTAGTTAACTATATAAAGATATATATATAAAATAATAGATAAAAACAATATTATATTACATGGTAAGAATATTATATAACTTTTCATTTAAACGTTAATTAATATTATAAGTTTTTAACCGATAGTAAGTAAGAGGTCCCAATTTTTATTACAAAGTGATCTTTGATTACTTGAAACTTATTTAGAAAAAGAGACCGATTTTAAACTTATCAATTCAGATTTTATTTTTTTAATTTATAGGGGGTTTAATGTTAATATTATAATATCACCCTCTATATTTTATTTGTAGAAATTTAAAGATTATTAAAAAAAAGAAAGATATCAAATTACCTGTACAATTTCAGCAATATTACTATTGGACTAAAGATGAGGTAAACAGGTTAAAAACTTGATTTTAGTACTTATTAATAATTACTTATATATATTACAAATATTTCATTTTAATAATGTGAAAGTATTTGAAGTTAATCAAAGTATAGATATATAATAATTTCAGTATGTATTTATAATTATTACTTGAATGTTAGAGGGGGTTGACATTTGCATGGAGCAACGAACAACGTTGCCTTTGGATCTATTTTAGAAGCTTTTACATCGTTAGTTATTTTTATCATATTAACTGATAAATATGAAGGGCAATATTATAATGTTAATAATATAATTGAATTGAAATCTAACCTAAAGTTAAGTAATTAGTTAAAAACTAATTCGCAAAAGAATAGGTAGAACAGGTTTCTCAAGTATTATCTGGATTTCTGTTTCGATTTGAACGCGGCGTCTTGTGGAAGTACTAAGTTATTGAGATTTCATATCTCAATTCGTTGAGTGATGTGTACAGTGTAAACAACCTAACCAGCATCTCATTGCTATTAAAAGTTATATCAATTGATACAGTACTCTAGAGGTGCGACCATAGTTCACATTCCTACCAATTATTCCCTAACGTACGGCAAGCAAAATGTTACCTACATCACCTCGCGCACTACACGGTGCTTACCTCCGTAATCCTTATTAATACGGCCAATTCATCAACCCCGAAAATCGTTACCATGACAATGGGGATCCCCCTCTAGAATATAAATAATAAACTAAAAATTATATGCAAATTCACGACCCATAAGTTTCTATAGAAATTTTTCAACCCTTTACCGGCGACGGGGGGGACAGAAAAAAAAATATGGTAATAATTTATTCACGTTGAAAGATACAGAGGTCACGGGACAGTTTTAGTGGCATTCGAAATAGTTCGACATCGGTGCACAGACGTGTTCAGGGTCCAGCGTCAAGATGCACCATCACACAGCCCTCCTTACCTCCAATCAAAACCACAGCATCAGCTAAAAGCCCAGTACGTGATCACGCAGTTGTTACTCAGTGCTATGTTCATAAACCAGTGACTTGTTGTGCACAGATAAAAAAATCATTAGGTACGTCTTTCACTTTATTACTAGTAATTTTGATTATTATTTTTAAGTAATGATACGAGTAAGGCTTGATGTTAAGTAATACCCTTCTTGTCTATAATATTGTAGCATATGTTACTATGATATATCTTACACCACTTTGTGCTGGTTACTTTAGGACGTAGTATAGCGTTACCGTAGTAATTTCATTAAGTAATAATAGATGAAGCCGAGACAAACAAGATTTTCTACCTATGGTAAATAGGCGTGCAAGTATATCATCTTAAGTGCAAGGCTACTTAAGATGATATACTGCATCATATAGTGCTCGTTTTCTTGATACTTAGTTGATAATTCTGGTTACTCTAGTAATTTCATTAGCTACGCGCCCTTCAAACCGGAACACAGTAATGTTTGAATGGTACTGTTTGTCGGCTGTAATAGGAGCTGCAGTAGTTCTTAGACGGTTTCCGGCTAAGTAGATCTACCACCAGTAAATTTGTGTAGTGACTACTGTCGTTTAACAGATACTACTCTTCAGGTGTTCGTCTACTCGATCGATAGCGGTTTTAATATAAAAAAAAATGAATATATAATCTGTCCGCTATGTAATTATTGGAAAGTGTCTCAGACGCAGTAACACAAGATAAATTTCTCCATGCGTACCTTTTAAATAAATTGACATAAACAATATCCTAATGGATGCTGTAACTCGATATATTTGTCAATACATTTTCCGTCGCTTCTATGACTCCTATATATAAGAAATATGTCCAAATTGCAAACAGTCGAAATATACTGATCTCTTTGAATTTTCACGCCATTCCAATTTGGTCTTTATCTCCTACGTGTTATGGTTCATTTTCGACCGGGGCTCTAGTTCGTGTTGCGCCCGTATACGCTCTCGCCTGTCCCTATACTGTTTGCAATGTTTGATCGATTGACAACACGGGGGTGGGGTTTCGTATAATAATATTACCCCCGAATCCAAAGGCAAAGTGTTGTTAGTTCGCTTTACATGTTTACCGTGTAGTCCGACATCTCTTTACATAGGATTTCAGTCGTCACTTTAAACGTATTCATGATATTATAAAGTTTTAGTTGTAGTTAAATTTTATTAGGCGATTAAGGCTTGAAAAAATTATAAAAAAAATTTAAAGCTCATTAAAAAAAATGAAGAAATTTTTATGAGATATCATAGAATGAATTGATTATGATGACCCCCGCTGAGATGAAATCCATATATAAATGCACAGACTAACACATGCCCTGTTTAATGTTAAGCTCGTTAACTATGTTTCAGTAATAAACATAAATGTCGGATACGATTTACAGCCAAAAAAAATCTCTTTATTTATCTGCTTATCGTTACTCAGTAAAATAACAATTTTAAACTATAATTTTACTAGTAATAAGTCTTTCTTATCAGAGACCGTCTAGGTACCGACATAACGCCTGTTCCTGTTGCTCAAGGGTATAATACAAATATTACTGTGTTCCGGTTTGAAAGGCGTTGTAGCTAGTGAAATTACTGAGGTAACGAGACTTAATGTATTGTCTTAAAGCGAGTACAATGCCACATTATTATGGTTAGGCGTATTGTTGTAACCATCAGGTGGATAACTCGCCCATCTCATCGCATTGTAGATAAAAACTATTCATGTATAAACAATTGTTATTAGTTTTTTTCTTTCAAGTCTTGTGTATGTAGGGAAATATTTTGCTGTTCAAAATGAAGATAAGATCCTGGTCAGGATGTAATCTTTAATGTCCATTGGCTAATTAAAAATGGTAGCGTTTAATAACCGGACGGTGGCAGCCGATTAAGGGAATACATTATCGAGCGTCTTTTAAATGCAAACAACAAAATAAAATTTTACGACGCCACCACTGCGACGCTGAACGGCCTACCCGTTCGACTCCCCGTTTAGTCATACAATAAATTAACCGAGGCCCGTGAGAAAAAGAGAGATCTTAAATGTGTAAACGCTTCATCCGTGCGCGATGGAGGCATTATTTTTTGGCCATGGACCAATGAAGCTGATGGGCGATATGAAGTCATTACTCAGATGAGAGATTACGGACACACGCGAGATGCTCGGCGGGTTTTTCTTTTAACGCACCCATACAAGATCCGAGCGAATGATGATGACATTATCCAACATCATTTTCGTATTTATTAACGACACCCTTCATTATTTAATGATATATTACCCCATTTATATACAAGACAACAATTTCATTAATAATATTTCATCTCATATACATATATAGGTTTCATCCTATAGCAGAAAGGACGAGAGACGAGCAGAGACTAGATATGAGTGATGTTCACCTGATTGTAAGTGTCACGCCCGCCCATAATAACGTGACGGTAGTTAAGACCTCACACACTGCACCGTATTGCGCTCATCGCTTTGATATAAACATAGAATGTTAAGTCTCATTACCTCAGTAATTTCTTTAGCTACAACTCCCTTCAATCCGGATTACAGTAATGATTGCACACTAATGTTTCGCGACAAAAATAGGAGACATGGTGATCTAGACGGTCTCCGGTAATGAAAACCTACCACCAGTAAAGTGATACGTCTGCCCATAACAACACGTTGGTATGATATACACAGCACCATATTGCGCTTGTCACCTTGAGACAAGATGATAAGTGTAATTACTCCAGTAAATTCGCTAATACAGCGCCCTTTAAACCGGAACACAGTATTGTTTGGCGGCAGAAATAGGAGCTGTGGTGGTAGACAACGGGCGAGTCTTAGAGTGTATCTCCGTAACTTTCTGTCTTTCACACGGTTTTTTTTCTCCGAAGCGTCGAGACGAGGGAGTAGTTCACCTGATGGTAAGTGATATGCGTGACCATTACACTGTGGCGCTAGTTAAGATGATATACATTGCACAACATTGTGCTCGTCGCAGACAGGATATCAAGTTTCGTTATCCCTATATATTAGCTATAACGCTCTTCAAACTGGAAGGCAGTAATATTTGCACAGTACTGTTTGGTGGCAGAAATAGGAGATGGTCTTTGTATACTGATACTTATCACTAGTAAATATTGATTAGTATCTTCTCTGTGTCGTTGTGATTGTTTGCGGTGTTCCAGTTTTAGGTTTTGTCTCCTTTTAACTGTAGTTATCACTAAGAAGAAGATTGATCACTTTAAGTTAAATGTGCAATTGTTTATAATAAAGATTATTTATGAATGTGAGGTAAGCTTACACGTTAGAGATTTGACAAAGGAGTTGGCCTATCGATTTTGTCCTCAACCCTACATTTAGTCATGTGTTCGCTTTATGTACGTGTGTGCGTCGGAGGGTCGCGGTACGAGGGTGGGACGTCAAACTACTCTCCATACGTATAACATTGGTACGTATATAAATTATATGCCATTCACCCCATCAATGGGAATCTACCCTTCGATTCTACGTCATCCTCCGTTCAGTACTAATCGGTCATTTTTTATAACATTACCTATATGTTTAATAATGAGCCCTTCAAACGGAAATGTAACCGTTAATTTGAAGACTAAGCATAAACTTACATTCAAACTATTTTCTTTCAATATTTTAGTTTGAATATATTTAAGTGTTATTACGTACATATCATAGCTTATACGAAAACAATTTAAATGCAGATAACTAAACTAGTTTGCAGATAAATTGATTTGAAATGACTACTCCATCCAAAACACATCTAATATAAACATAACTACTATTAACATTAGTTTTTATTGTATTTATATGTATATTTAGTTTACTATCATCTATAATAGCATACAAATTTTTAATTTAAATTGCAAATGAATACATTACTGATACAATTTTAAAATGGTATATGCTTTTCGTACGATATTGACGTCATCAGAGGTATCTCATCGCGGCGATACATTTGCAGACCGTATAGAGAAATCCGTTTATTTAAATTCCCACTGCAGCTCATTAATATATTGATTTAGATAACGTTTTTCTGTTTTCATTTCTAACTAATTGAAACTGATGACATTTGACCAAATGACTTTCTATAGCAACCGCATAAATAATGCCAAATGAAAACGCTTATAAAAGTTGATTAGAAATATAATGATGAGAGATCTATGATATTCCAACCATCTACAGGTCATTCCGCGTGGAAAGCTCTCGTTAACATGTCGATACGTTCACTAGTTTTCACGTGATGAGCGAACAATCAAAATTCTGTAGACACTCGGTTGCCGAACGATACTGTTCCGGTTGGAAAGGCGTTATAACTAGTGTAATTACTGGGGTAAAGAGACCCAAAATCTTGTCTCAAGTGATGAGCGCAATGTAGTGCAGTATACGTTAGCCTAACTAGCGTCACGTGACACGTGACAAGCGTATCACTTATCATCAGGTGAAGCCTCCTGCTTGTATCGTCGCTTAATTGTATAAAAAAAAACTCATTTACATTATGTATATATAGACATCGTCGTAATAATTTTTGTTGGCGAAAAAAATCTACAGTATTTCTATAAAACGCTTGCCAGTTGGAAAAAATCAAGTTAAATCTTAAAAGTATATTTTCGAAGAAACTTATTATTTTTTTTTATTACGAGATAAGCGGAGAGTTCACCTGATAGTAAGTGATACGCCCGTCCATAACAACGTGGCGCTAGTTAGGCTAGTGTATACTGCACAACATTGCGCTCGTCGCTTGAAACATAAGGTCTCTTTACCCCAGTAATTACACTAACTACAGCGCCCTTCATACCGGAACACAGTAATGTTTGCATACTACTGTTTGGCGGTAGATATAGTCAGTGCGGTGGTATTTAACTAGGCGATACCTGACAACAAGGACCTACCAGGAACTATACTTACAAACAAACTTATATATATATGAACATTATATAAACGTTGAGTAAATAAGTCATCCTCCATCATCAGTCGATAACGGCCACTGCTGGACATAGACCTCTCCCAGAGAGCTCCCTCCACCTGCAGTCAGTATGGCGGCTGTCATATGTAGGGGTTCATGTGGGGGGATTTGAGCCATTTCTCATTACCCTGGCTCAATGCGGTTTGTTGAGAGCCAGAGCCTCGTCTGTTTATTAGCAGGGTGCACAACGAGCAGGTGAGGTTAGCTTGGATCCCGTGAGCTGTTCTGAGGGACGCCTTATATAAGTAAATAAGTAGTTTGATACAAACCGACACTTGCACTAGGTTTATTTGTATATAATACAGCTGGTTGGCTTTGCCTAGACAATCGGCATGATGTGGATGACGTTTAGACCTAGGCGATCTTTTCAAATGTCACAACTTGTTACCGCTAGCCCGATGTCCAGCAAAAACCCACGCTACGGCATATTTGTAATCTTTGACGTTTGTTAACTTTTTTTTTTTCATATTAACCATCACTTAATAATGCGTAACCGTATAACTAGAACGGTATTTGCGGTCTCCGTAAATCTCATCGTTTTTTCGATTACCACTTTAACGGGCTCAGGATTTTTCTTTAGTTATCGCCATATTAAAAACGTAATCGTTATATTAAAAGGATGTCATTCGTAGAGTAAAAAAAAAAAAAAATTGTTAGTAGAAAACTATTTTTTTTTTAATATCAACTAAGCGACGTGATGAGTGGGACGTTCACTTGATGGTGTACACAACATCATATAGTGCATGCTCGTCGCCTTGGGACATGAGCTAAATAATTACACTAGCTACAGCGTCTTTCAAACCGGAACACAGTAATGTTTGCACTTATCTACTTACCTAGACAACTTCCAGCAACAGAAACCTACCACCAGTATCAATACGTTTCTAGTGTAGTAGCTCATATATTTTTGCTTCTCTTTAATAAAGGCTATGCAAAGGACTAAAGCTTGTAGAGCCTAATATATTTTTTCGTTTTTTTTTTTAGAATTTTGTTAGGAAGGACTATTTACAACAGCAGTAACATTTTTATTTTTTACTTGAAACAACGTGATGGTAAATAATTAACGCTATAATATTATAAATAACAAACACTATAAGTTGTGCTAGTCGATCTCAGACGCAATGTGTTCTCCTTTGTAATTTCTTAATACAAAGTGTTTCAAACCGGAACAAAGTAAAATTTGTACCTGTTAAAACGATCTTCGGTAGCGGGAGCCTCCACCAATTAATTATCCTGTTTATGATATAATGAATTAAAGTAAATTAATTAAAGTATAATACAGCATGTATGCTATGTTTTAAATATAAAAGGAACTGCTCTTTGAGAAAATACTACTTCTACTGTAGTGTGCAAATATAAGTGTTCCGTTCTGAAGGGCGCTGTGGGTAGTAAAATAACTAGGGTAGATACTCAACATCTTGATGACTCAACATGTGTACCATCCTAGCTAGGGCCACTGTTAAAGGCCGGCGTATCACTTAATATCTGCTGAACACCTTGTACATCGCGTCCCGATGGGAAACATTAAAACAATTAATAGAGTAATGAAACTTGACGTCTTATGTTATATGTTACATAAGACGTCAAGTTCTGATACATGTTACGTTAAAGACAAGCTGTCACTTAACATAGCGTGTACGGAAGCATTTGAATACAATTAAAATTGTACTTCATGATCCTTTACACAGCAATAAAGTACTTCTTAGAAAGGTTGTGATGGGCTGATAAAAGTTTTAGTATGTACTAGCTTTGTAAAACATTGAAAGTTTTTATATGTCTACTGTATACCTCAAGAGGTTCACTCATAATAAGGTGGCGTTTGTTAGGATACGACACCAACTCCAACTCCCTTCAATCCTGAACATTAGCACAGTACTGTGTGTCGGCTGCAATAGGCGATGCGGCGGTACTTACCTAGACGGTCTGCAGCAACAGAGACCGACCACCACGAATATATATATACATTATCTATTTGGAAATATCTTCCACCCTAATTTTATAACCGGATGGACAAAACATATTAATATTATTTATTTCACGAATTCAAACACTTGTTAGGTAAAGATCGTCTCGTCGTAAACATGTCCGTGTTATAAAAATTTGTCTCATCCAATAAACGCTATTAATTTCAACATAATTTCACATAGAAGGAAACGCATAAAAATTCCGGATCTTGATACTGTATTATTTCTAAAGGCTAAGTTATGATCAAGTTAATGTGCTAAATATTTATATGTAACAATTATTTATAACTTATTGAGCCGTTGAATTATTTTGCATAAACGAGGAGGGTTATGCTTTACAATAATATTCATAAAATTATTCAAGAGTCGATAAACAGTTTTTTTTTTTTAGTAATCATTATCAGCTCTAACCCGCAGACGTTATTCAGAATATTTAATGCTATACTATTCGTTAACCTTGAAAAATACTTGTGCGATAAAAATGTTGATATACTGCAACGCAATCTGGTGACAAGTTACAACTAAGTTAGTTGTATTTCTAGAAAAACAAACCAAAATCTTGTTAATATGGTCACTGTTTAATTGAATTTAGTGATAAAATATCTCAAAGAATTTCTATTATATGCTTTTTACTAAAAATTAGAATATGCTTTACAACTTTAGATGAACAAAAGTCTAGTAGATCTTGATGTAAGATTTTTTTTGAAGATTATACAAAACTAGTAGTATTAAAAACAATATTTTAAATGTCTTTCTCATAATATGCATACATATATTTATCATCATCACTATCAGCCAACATAGGCCATAGTAAACATAGGCCTATCATATATATGACCTTATTATATAATATTCATTCGTATTAAAAAAAATATATTGTATCAATTTATAAGGTTGAAATGTTACTTCTATAGATGTTTAAAAGATACAACTTTTATGTTAATTCGTACTTAAACGAGTTCATTAAATGTCAGTAGTAGTAATGTTACCGGTAACAGTGATGTTGCATTATAAAAAAGTTATGTAAGAGCGACTTACCTTTCGCTGTCAAAGATTTCGAGTCAGTTTCTGTAACAGGAAGTCGATGCAATCTGTGTCTTCACGGAAACGCGAATACGCTGGCCGTTTTAACGGATTTTAATCGTTTCTAGTGTGTTAAGAGAAGAATAAATTAAATTGGAATGTTAAAAAAAAATTCCAAATTCAAAATATGTAATTCGGAGACGCGTCCCGAAGGAAATTCAAGAAAATCGTCGTCTCCAGACGGCGTACGGTGAGCGAATGTCCCGCTCAAACCGCGCTACAATTTCCACAGCGAAAACCAAATCGACTGCGCCGTATAAGCATAGGGAAGGGTGGTTTTTCCTTCGAATTTCATAAGTATCTACCTTTCTTTATATCCGAGCGCAAGAACTACGCTCACCCCTTGAGGATACCTCGTGAGACTCGATCGCGGGCACACAATGTCGCAGCAACAAACGGCGGGGCCGCAGCGACACAAAATCGATTCTATTACATAGCGAATAGAAATACATTTCACATCGATCACATCGAGTGTTATATCTTTTGTACCGATTCAAAAATGTAGTAAGGCAACGGTAACATAGATAAAATGTATTGGGTGGTGAACAGAAATATATTTATGTATGTAGATTCGTGTAGGTCCGGAATATACGGCGTGGGCCCGGTAACGAACGGCTGTAGGCTCTCATTTTTATGTTTGTATAAAATGAAATAGCTCACTTCGTAAAACGCGAATTTCGCAAAGTATCCATGGTTACAATATCACATAAAATTTCATACCGTATCAAGTATGAACGGTGAGGTTTCACATTCTTATTTTCAAACCTTTGTACGTTTTCGGGGCCTTTATAAATTGACAAAATTATATCAGCTCACGAAATTAGGTAGGGTTCGGTAGGCTAACATGCGTAAATTTATATACCAGCGCGTTAATTGGAAAGTGTAAAGGTGACCGTCCGTGTACAAAATTGTACGCGCAAATAGCTTTTACGTTTGAACGATAACGGCTTTACGAAAATTAGCTTCAAAAGCGCTGCTTAAATTAATAAAGGCCCGATTTAACGTTCACACAGCCGATCCAGTTCGGGCGAAGGTCTTAAACAAACATAAAATTATCAGAGCAACAAGTCTCATTCATTCGAGTAAAGAAGAAGGGAAGGAGAGGAATTTAAAGAGCCCGGAAAGTTAGGCGGGAAAGCTCCGTGCTAATAACCTGTTGCTTCCGCTCCTAAATTAAATATCAGTGTGAAGTCGCAGCTCCAGCACGCGGGCATCAGTTATCGACATTGGTTTTTTTTTTTATTCTAATCAACGACTATTTCGAGAAGATTCTTGGAAAATAAGTGTTATAGTTTCCCCTTTGCTTTGGCTTCGGCGTTTATGTATAATTGCCATGTATGACTGCATCCCGATTGGATACAGACCAAAGCGGTTCGATCTAATAATGAACCTAGTGAAAATGAGTTCAGTGAATTCAATTCAAGATAAACTCGACCAATGATGAAGCCCACGAAAGACAAGAATGTATGAAGACAGCTTTTATAAATACACTATCGTTCCCCGTTACATCTTTTATATTGGTTCTGCATAAAACAAGTACCGAGATTGAACACATTTATCATTTCACAATTTATAAGCTCGCCTCGCCCACCCTACGCGAACGTTTTGGAGTGCTATCTTGAAATATCGATAAAGCAGAACGCTGACGTAGCAGACACCCCTACGCCTATTCCTTGCCGAAGAGAGCGAATGAAACGGAAGTACACAGCACACACCGAATGGAGTGAGACAAAAGCTGGGACCGCTACGAGATAAGTGCTCTAATTTATACTGAAATTGCGAACGTCGTCACGAGAACCACGTGCTAAATAACCTTTTCATATTTAAAATGTCTTACGTTTGTACATTTCTTCTATTCAATTTTACACTTTATCATCAGTGGAATTAAGCTACAATTAATGTTTGCTATTCGCTTTAACTTAAATTGCCTTAGGAATTTTCATTTTTGAAACTGAAACGCCGCGTCGCGCTCGTCCGAGCGAATTGAACGCGTACGCCGTCGCGATTGAGGCTACATTTGTCCAAGGTTCAAATTCGCAAATTAATACATCAGATTTTAAAAGAAAGCCCGTGCATACTAACTAGGGCCGTGTCAAGGTTAAATTGGTGTACGTATTTTTATATTAGTGACTCGGTTACTGGGTTAACTGATGCTCGGGGGTGAGTTTATGCAATTTGTAGGTAAAACATAAACGTTATTATAATATCTCAGATGTTCTTAGAGCGTTTGTTAGAAGATGTTTCTTCGATTATGATTACTAACGTATTAACTTCTAAAGTACACTATTATTTATATGTTTCATAGTGTGGAAATTTTTTTAAGAGTTATTTAGTAGGTTATTACATTATAATCTATGAGATGGCCGATCTCATTTGCCGATCAATCATCCCTTTCTATTACTCTGAACCGAATCTTATATCTGACAATTGTTTTTGCTCATTTCCAGTATGATTATATACAAATTCTTTCTTCGTGGATATGATTGCCTAGATATTTATTATTAATAAAATATCCTGTCCACACAGGGATGCGAACAGCATATGCGGTGGACAGTAGATAGTATGTAGATACAAAACTGATTTATTTCACATATTGTACAAAGAACTGTCAGAAGAATAAATAGATATCTAAATAAGAAGCATAATTTTATAAGTAGTTATATATAGCGTTTGTGAATAAAGGTTTTTTTAATAGAAGAGTAGAATATATAAGTTGCAGAAATTTTTGTCATTAACAATTGGTAAGGAATTTTGATGGGCAAAGCGGCTGGTTAAATTTGAACTCCGTCCAACTGAAACTAGCGGAGGCCGCTTCGACTTTTCGTTCGGCATTATCGTCCTATTTCAGTGTACGGTAAATAATAATAATTTCGCTTCTACATACGATCCGCGGCTGCATATTGTCGCCTAACAAGCAACCCTTGAGAGGTCGATGGGGGAGCACTACGTTTGCGCACAGCGCGAAGATGGAAGCACATGAAAATTTTACCCAATTGTCTTGAAAGAAGCTACTATTGTTATAATAATATAATATAAAATATTTCGCATTGGCCACGCCATTTTAATTCACAGTCCATTTAATGTTCCCACTGATGGGACAAGTCCCAGATGGCAGAAGTTACATCTCAACGAAAGTTGTAGTAAAACATGCTCGTTATTTGACATTATTTTGCTTCTCCAAAGGTTTATAAGGAACGAATCCGCTTCCTGTACATTTTTAATTCTTATAAACAAAAAAAAATGTTAAAGAATGTTTAATTTAATTGCTTCTCTGTTAATTTGTCTACATTAAAGTCTTAAGAAACGTAATAATATTTACACACACTTTCGTATTCAATTACAACGTAATTTGTACCTCGCTGTAAGCGTTAATAAACATATATAAATTATTAATATACTATAAACGTTTACATACAATTATATAACAAAACGCTTGATAGTGGTTTATTTAATAATATATATTAAACTGGAATACATCCATAATGCTAATAAGGAAATTTACATTTGCGGCCATACTCGCCGCGAGCGCGCCGCCTGTCAAAACGAATGGGAAATACGCGAGAAAGAGTGACTGGATAACAAGCACGCACACACGCCCGCAGTCACATGGGGGTCGAGGCGGCCATCTTGAAAACCATTCACTATCGGAAAATTTAGTTTGGCTCAAAAGGAATTGGAAATAAATAAAATCGAAGCGGCCGTCGGCTTGCGGGCAAGGTAGCTTGAACGGCTAAGTTAAAGTTAGACGGCTCGGTAACGAATAACGTCTGGACGGAAGCAGGAATCGAGTGGCGTTACTTAACCGTTTACAATGTTTGAAACCTCTTTTCAACAGTTAAAATTATTTAATTAGGGCTCTTTTCTTACACGGCAGGTCTTACTGGTGGTAGGTCTTTATAGCCGGATACGGTCTAGGTTCCACCGCAACGTCTATTTGCCGCCAAATAGTATTGTGCAAACATTATTGTGTTCCGCTTTAAATGGCGCTGTTACTAGTGTTATTACTGGGGTAATAAGACTCAACGTCTTGTGTCTGAGGCGATGAGGTCAATGTGGTGTAGTGTATAACACCCTAACTAGCGCCACTTTGTTATAGGCGGACTCACCATCTGGTGGACGTTCCGCTTGTCTTATCGCTGTATATATATGTGTATTATATCTGTGGTCGTGTATTTATTTCATGATTTTTTTGTATTTCTTCTCCTAAATTATTTTTTTTTAGTTTCACCTTTTATTACACCTACCTCATATCATCTCCGTACCACTCAAGGTAAACCGGGTGTTAATTCCAATGGCTTTATCTACGTTTATATGTGTACATAATTAAATTAATAAATAATTCATATATTTACTTTTTGTAATTACTGGGGTTATGAGACTCAACATCTTATGTCCTAGGCGGCGAGCACAATGATGTGCATCCTAACTAGCTGCACGTTGTTATGAGCAGGCGTATAACTTACCAGCGAGTACTCACAATAAGAAGAACTTATACTGTCTGACAACAATATGTATATATCAATAACCTTTCGGTACTAATTGTAGGTACTTTGTGCTTGTAGCCTCGAGTTCAAATATTAGTAGTAGAGAAGACCGTCATGCTACAAAGGAAGGCTATTAAGAGGAATTAGGAGATAATGAATTCGCGTCGTACTTCCCGTGATTTAACAGAGTCTGGGTTCATGGGCATTGGTTCAACGTAGTCTCCGTTGTGAACCAGTGACGATACCAGAGAATTCTTTAACAGTTGTTGGGAAGGACTATCATAATATAGATATTGGATATACTGCGGTTTTACATTAGACTGAGAATCTATGACCTTTGCTGCTGACTGGGCACAATAACTGAGTGTTTTTAGTAGAATAGACTACTGTGTATACCTTTAACTGCTATAGCTTTCAATCTGGAACACAGCAGTAGGCGAAAAATTACTGTGTTCCCTTGAAATTAAGCACTGTAACACTATATTCTGAGAGGATCTCAGGAAAAAACTAGAAGCATAGTATGAACCTTTAGACACAACTACGGTTAGATAAATACTAATGTATCTCCACAAATTTTTTTTAGCTTTGGCTTAAAGAAGGTCTTTTTCGGACATAATTTTTTATACCTAACGGAGTAAGATCATACGTTAGTGTGTCCGTACGAGTCGGTTTTAAAAAAAAATATAGAAAACTTCCGGCCGATAAAGTTCCCGCGACTTGCAAGGGAAAGTCATTTGTTAGTCGATTTAGCGCAGCGCTTATTTTCGGTTATCCAGCCGGCGAGCTCGAAATCGAGTAGAGACTGTTACAAATGCCTCCTATTCTTACAAAATAGTGGTGGGCGGTAACTATCGATAAATTTGGAGGATTTGGATTTTTTAAAACTTTTTTACTATGTTTATTACATACTAAAAAAATTGTGCCGTATATGATTGTCCTCTTACTAAATTCGTTTACATAATTTTATTCATGTTAATAAAAGTTGATGTTTATGAATATAACAATTCTAGCATATCGTCCGAATTGTTCCGCAGAACCAGAGTCAGAGAGGACTGTACCACGCTGGTCGCCAACCTTCACCAGTTGGAGAGGCACTTCAAGAAGAAGAGGAACATAACAATTCCAGTTTTCAAATACTAATAACTTTAGTAATACTATGGTAATTTGAAGAGTAGATGCAAAGCGCGTCTGATAAATATTTTTAGTATTTTTTAAATGACTTTTTTGTATACAATGAAGATGAAGACCTTACTCATTATTCTGTCTATCAAATAATTGTCTACTGAAACACAGCAATATAGTTATGGCGACAGACTTACAATGGTTTTCAGTGTTAGAAAAAGTCTTTTCAATACATTTTAACAACATGACGCTTTAGAATCAAACCTAAGGTTGGATTTAGTAGTCCTATGTATTACATTATGTAACACATAACTGAAACTTCAAATATAATAGATTCATGCGGGCCACATATGCATAAGATGATCATTGCGCACGATAAAAACTCCTCGTATATCATAGACCAAGAGCATAAATTATTTGATTTACATCACAAACGTTTTCTATGATAATCAACTTGAATAATTACAAGTGTAGTGTGAAACAATAACTTTCAAAGTCGAGTTATGTTAAACGGGACTTTATGCGCCGGTTTGTTTAACATAACTTCATACAGTAACGGTACCTACTTACTTAAGTAGGAAATGTTAACAATTACATAAAGGAAATTAGTTTACTCTTTTCCTTACTACTTACATATAACAATATCATACGTAGCTTAACCTTAAAACGATATAAAGATACGCAATCTTCATTTTTTATTATATTACTTATAACTAATTAAAACTCATAAAAGTAGTTACTACAGAAGGTCTTAATGTCTATGGGTAATGTGTTTTTCATTCTAGTTAATTTCTATAGTTGGACATAGTCTAAGTGACTATACAGGTATTACCAACATTACGGTGAAAAAGCATTAAATTGAGATACAAATTTAAACTCTAGGATAAAGACTGTAATTTTTTTTCTATTTACACCGTATTCAAAAAACACAACCATAGCTACAGAATACATATAATTTTTCGTTTCTGTAATGTGATCAATGAGTAATTCAATTAAATGAATAGTTTAATAATTATGACGTAAATATGATAAATGTTACTTTGTAGATTAAGGGAAGGAATGAAGAATAGGGAATTATTCAGAAAGTATCCTTGTTGAGATATAAATAAAATAACTGTAGATAAAATGAACGCGCAACACTAAATGTGTACGCACAAGGACGCGTACAGTGTTGAAGCGGTGAATTTCAGGGGCACTATAAATGTGTACAGTTTTGCTCCTGACGTCTCTCCATCAATTACGCTTTTCGTAAAGCAACACTTTAGTAAGCAGCAGACCATTTGTTTTTATTTATGACCCGTCTTACCAAACGACGGGGGCCCGCTGCGGCCCGCGCCAGAATTCGATTCTGTTCGTCTGCATGCATGATTGTATGCACCATCTATACAAATTAAATGACTATTGCAATACCCAATGTATACATTATTGTATCAGCCGAAAGGCTCCTTCCTATTGTTGAGCATTGGACGTTTAAACAGTGTAACAAAAATGAGAATGTTAAAAATTTTAATCGATTCAACCTCCAAATTGTTTCATACAATTTTGATTTACCGGTAAAAATACTATTGCTAGTCAAAATTCAAATCGGGTCAGCTGTCAAGCATACCCGCAACAAGTAGTAATAAACCAAGATTAATTAGTACAGTACTCCTTGGCAACAGAAAAAGGCGATGATTCTTCTTCCGTCGTATCAGGAGTTAAAAAATGTTTAATCAACTTCGTCCTACAATAAATGTATGATATCGGCTCAATCGTTTCAATATTTAAATTATATACGCTGAAGAAAAATGAATACACTCAAAATACACCAAAGGAATATTACGAAATGGCTTTTTCTACACGCGTACGCAAATGTACGCTCATCCCGCCGAGAGTCACATTCATAGGTAAAAATTCAGAGACATGACGTTACCCTTTCTTTATCAAATACTGCACACGAGCAAAATAACAAGGTTTCCTCGTGTCGCATACTAAACGGCACACATGCAAAATAGAAGTTTTATGATCGAATAACCAAATTCAACCTTATTTGTAATGAAACAAAAACACTATTTCAATAACTCAAAACATCACGACTAGAAACATGAGGGACATAGGCTTATTTCTCTTTTCGAAATTAAATTTGAACGTAGTTTCGTTACATGCTGCGGGTAGCTATCTGTTGCCGGAGACCATCTAGGTAGGTACCACCGCAGAGCCTATTGCACCCGACGAGCAGTAGTTTGAAAACATTACTGTGTTCTGGTTTGAAGGACGATGTAGCTAATTTAATTACTGGGTCAATAAATTAGATTTTATGTCTCAGGCGACGAGCGAAATATGGTGCAGTATATATCATCTTAAATAGCACCGCGTTGTCATGGGCGTGTGTATCGTATACCATCAGGTGAACGTCCCGCTCGTCTCGTTGTTTAATTCAATGAAAAATACTGCAAAAGTAAATCCTCTGTGATTGAGTTAAGGTGTATGTTTGAATAGATGATTGGTTTCGATGAGGTACCGCGTGGGTGAGCACGCGTCGTAACAATAGTGTCCGAAAGGGGTTGTTAGTTTCTGGTACACTGCGCATCGGTTCTGCGCAATCGCAAGATGGCGTCCACCACACGCGCCATTTTGCCCGTATCCACAAAACATTCGTGTTAACTAAATCGTATCAAATTAAAAGAAACATTCAACAGTATAAAATGAATTTCTTTATGTTTTGTGTATTTAATAAATCTGATATATTATAGAAAGTGTCTACTTAAACGTTGTGTTATAGGAGTGCGTTTAAAAGGTAATATATGTTAATGCTTTTACTCTCTACGGTATTCGTAAATGGTTTTGATTTTAGGCAAAAACTACAAGTACATAATTACTTGCCATAAATTTTAACTTTGTATTCAATTTAGCACAACTCTGAACTATCAACATAAATTCTTTTTTTATCTCTATCATGACTTAAAATAGTGTTTCAGTATTTAGAGGTTAAATATTATTTAATTATAACTGATTTAGACATGAATTTACACACTTTTTTAATATTTATGTATAATTACTTAAAAAAATGAAAGCTGCTCTCTATAGCTTCTTTATTTTATTTAAATTCAAAGATAACTAAGAATTTTATATGTATGTATATTAATTTATAATTCGATGTATTTCTTTTGTTTCAGAAACAGGCCGTCGGTTTCAGAAGATCATCTATCAATATTTATTTTCTAAAAATAAAGCTTACATATTAAAAAAAAACTGTCGTCAATAATCGATCACCATTCAAAATTCTTTACAATTCATTAACAGATTAAATATAGCTCCGCGTCCGGAAACCTGTTCATTAAAAATCATGGCAACACCTGCTCACTGTGCAACAGTTAGCAGCTTTAAAAAGAAACTTAACACAACCCTAAGAATAACCGCATGCAAATCATTTGTGTAACAGTTAAAATTATTGAATTACATTCACCATTGTTGTTAAATTTGAATAAATTACTAACACTACGCACTTGGGCTTGTTCCCAGGGCGAGCGGCGAGACGGTCCCATTGTGAAAGACGGTGGAGTCATCATTTATAATAATTTCCTTGCAACCCTTTGCCGTTAGGCAATCGTTAACATAATCCATTCATGTCACACGCCTCAGGCTTTGTGAATGGTAACAAATATACATTTGGCGTGTAACATCATCATCATCGTCAACAGCCGATAGACGACCATTGACATGAGCCTTCTCCAAAGATCTCTATATACAGCCGGCATGACCGTGGCCGTGGGATTTGGGCCATTTCCCACCGCGCTGGCCCATCGCGGATTGGTGGGAGCAAAAGCCTCGTTTGTTGATTAGCAGGGTGCATCACTAGCAGGTGACTTTTGCTTGGATCCTGTAAGTTTTTCACCTTTCTACTATTGAATGGGAATGATTTTGTGTGTTACTATTTATTTATTTACTATACACTAATAAACTACTAAATATTAAAAATATAAACAAACTATATAAAAAAAATAAGAAGGTATGGTCAGCACCAATGTCGATCGATTATATATATAATTATATTCCTTCCGACTTGTGTATATACAACTATTCTCTGATGAAGTGTAGCGCTTGGTAGTCATTTTTACTCCCACTGCTCATCTGATACTGGGATCGTGGACCCTGGTCCACTGCTTGTTATATATTATATATATACCATTATGATCAGGTGATAGACGTCTACTGCTGGATATAAGCCTTCTCCAAAGATCGCCACATCGATTGATTCTGCTGTACCTGCATCCAGCTGCTTCCCGCAACCATCATCAGATCGTCGGACGATCTGATGTGGGGCTTGCCAACACTACGTCTACCGATAGGCGGTCGCCATTCGAGGACCTTAGTGCTTCATCGGCTGTCAGTCCTTAAGGCGATGTGTCCTGCCCATTGCCGCTTGAGGCTAGCAATCTTTTAGCAATATAGTATAATAATAATAATATATATATATCGATTAAGTAAAACATAATAGAACTTATACCATGTAACATTGTGTTACCTTTGTCTCTTGTAATTGTATTTAAAATGAATGCAGTATATAAATATTTCCTGATCTGATTGTTACGGTTGATAGAAGAGAGTTATTTATACAAAAAAAAAAAATCTAAGTTTTCATAAAAGTAATTTATACTTTGTTTCCTTTACCATTTTTTTTCCATCGACATGAGGGTGATGTTCACTTTGATGGTAAATGATACGCTTGCCCATAACAACGTGGTATTAGATAATAGACATCATCATCCGCATCATATTACGCTCGTCGCTTTAAGACGTAAAAATGTTCAATCTCATTACTTTCATAATTTCACTAGCTGTAACGTCCTATAAACCGGAACACAATGTATGGCACACTATTAGACAGCAGAAATATATGGTGTTATTGGTGGTACTTGTTTTACTGGTGATAGGTGTCTGTTGCCTGAAACCGTCTGGATGCCTACTGCTAAACAGTAGGAAGCAAATATTACTGTGTTCCGGTTTGAAGGGCGTTGTAGCTAGTGTAACTACTTGGGTAACGAATCAACATTTTATGTATCAGACGACGACCGCAATTCGGTGCAGTGTACGATCCTAACTAGCGCCATTTTGTTATGGACACTCGTATCACTCACTATCAGGTGAACGTTCCGTTCGTCTCTAATTTCATTCACTCTGTATTCGTGCATACAACAGATAATCTATGGCGTATACAAAAAATATACTCACGCACTGGCAACTCGGAAATTATTAACTGTTGAAAAAAAAAAAAAAGAGAGAAGCTCGCCCTCCACTTTCGATCTCGATCAAGTTTTCCCCCGCTTCCTGAGCCTTACATCTGTGCGACAAAAAAAAAAAAGACAAACACTATACGCGACCATATTATTCTAATTATGCATATACAACGGACTTTGACATGGTAAAAAATAAAAGGGTTAACTTTTTTGTACTATTGAAAACGAACACTTTGGTATTATGTAAATGAGCGGCATTTGCATACTAGTTTTTTTTTTTTTTTTTCCATTCCAAAGAAAGAATCACGCACATCTGTCGATAGTTCCGTTTCCTGCTTAAGCATAGGCTTACTATTAACAACCAGTTAAACGGCTTTAAGTAATAATTATGTTGTAGTACACTTATGTCTAGTGGTAGGTCTCTGCAGGCGGAGACCGTCTAAGTGTGAACATTACTGTGTTCCGGATTGAAGGGAATTGTAGCTAGTGAAATTACTAGAGTGACAAGATTCACTATTTTATGACTCAGGCGATGAGTGCATTGTGGTGTAGTATATAACATCCTAACTAGCCAACGTTGTTATCCATATAAGCGATACACTGATGCGGGCGGCGGTCGACTATCAGGTGAACTCTCTTATATATATCTAGACCTATATCTATATATAGGTCTAGATATATTTCAGAGTTCTATATACTATTATAAGTTACATATCTAGCTGTGCTGTATAAAAGAAATAAAAAATTGAGTTATATGTTTTATTTTTTTCCCTTGCTTTCCTATCTCTACTGAGCTGCAGTAAGAAGACTTTAATGTATCTACTGATGCTGTGATCTCCTACTCTGTGTAGCAAAAAAGAAGAAGCAGGAAATAAGCAGAGATCAATCTTCTTGATCATTGAAATAGTATAAGTTAATATAATGGTGCCCTGCTCGTGGTGCACCCTGCTGATCAACAAACGATGCTCTGGCTTCCACCAACCCGCATTGGTCCAGACTGGTGAGAAATGGCCCAAATTCCCCCCATATGAACCCATACATACAACAGCTGTCATGCTGACTGTAGGTGGAGGGAGACGTTTGGGAAAAAACTATGTCCAGCAGTAGACGTCTATAGGTTGATGATGATGATTAAATTGATAGGGTTAGTTGATCAATTTCCGGTTTGATATTATGATAATTTGTTAATGACTTCCATATCATCATCATCATAGTATTAATATACATATATATCTTGGTTCAAATCCTTAAGGGAGGTCTATGCTTAGCAGCGGGCGTTATCTGGCTATTAATGTAATGTAATATATAATATATCTTGGACTATATTAGATTTCAATTAAAGGACTAGTAGTAGGTCTCAATTGCCGGAGACCGTCTAGTTCACTTATTAGACATCCTAAAGATACTACAATGCACTAGATTTTCAGACATAGTCTTTTTTAAACGATCGGTACTCTCACCTTAAAGTAAGTGATGCGCGTGTCTATAACATCGCAGTACCACATTGTGTTCGTCCCTGCCCAATAACTTCATTAGCTACAGCGTCCTTTAAACCGTAACATGATAATGTTAGCATATTCATTTAGTCGACTTATACGACAGACGAGACTTATCTTAATGTTATTGTACTAACCCGTGACTGTAGTTAAAATTACTGGTGGTAGGTCTCTGTTGCCGGAGACCGTCTAGATATCTACCAGCTCGCTTATTAGTTATCCTAGAGATACTATAATGCTCTAGATTTCTAGACAGTCTTTTTGTCATATTACATGGTAAATGTTCAGAAGGTCTGTAACCATGAATACTGTTGTATATCAGATTAGATGTGCCTTTAACTGAGCGAGCTTTATCGTTAAGTAACAACGAGTTAACTTAACCTTTAACTAAAATAGACTTCTACTTGTTTTTAACTTAGTATATTACCTACAAAGGTTTAATTCTATTATTACTGGTGGTAGGTCTCTGTTGCTGGAGACTGTCTAGGTTAGGTACCACTGTAACGCCTATTGCAGCTGACAAACAGTAGTGTACATACATTAGTATGTTCAGGTTTGAAGGACGTCGTAACTAGTGTAATTACTAAGGGAATGGGAAAGGGGAAGGGAATTACTAAGAGATTCAACATATATCTCAAAGTGGTGAGCGCAGTGTGGTGCTGTGTATTACATCCTAATTAGCGCTACGTTGTTATGGGCAGGCGTATCACTTAACATCAAGTGAACGTACCGTTCGTTTAATTAATTTATTGAATATAAAATCTAGCTTATGATGTATAAAATATTAAAGATGGCCGCTTTAATATGATCACTTCCCAGCATTCATTTTAACTAAACTCATATATCGTTTACTCTAATGAATAATATTAATAAATAAATAAATAATATACAAAAATACTAATTAATTATTTAAGTAAATAAATAATGAGTATATTTATATATCAATAGTAATAAATATTAATTAAATATAATTAAAGCAACTAAAAGGCTGTTATAAGTTTATTTACACTACATACAACCCTCCGTTGTAATACATGTGTATTGAATAATAAACGATAAAAAAAAAGTTCAAGTTATTAACATACAGGTACTGTTGCGTTGTGAAGGCAATTTATTATTTAATGAATTTTAAATAGGGGCAGTTTAATGTCAAAGTATACGCCATTATATGTGATGAGTTAACATAATGCCATATATGCCATTATGTTAACTTGCCGCACACTACAACACAAACTGGATTGTGTAACTCCGCTCAAGTTAAAGGACAGGTGATTAAGTAACTGTAATAAAAATGGAGACCTTCTAGTTTGTTCACAGCGCGCATTATAATACCTATATTTTATTACCGCATAGTTAAAATTAAAATTCATAGTTATAACTAACCTGTTACTGTAACCGTTAAGTTAAATATTATACGCACTCTTATATAACTTAGGAAAGTAATAGTTATTGTCTATTGAATCAAGTAATGTAACTTGTAGTATAGTGTAAACTTTCTTGATACTTCAACATCGATCTATAGACGTTCCAGTGCTGGACAGAGGCCTCATCCAGGGGTCTCCCCCAATCTTCACCAGTGTAGGTGGTACTGTCGGTCGGTAAGGGCTGTCGTTTATTGAAATTCATAGGGTGAGATTTGGGCCATTTCCATATTTAACATCATCATCATCATCAGCTCATAGGGGTTCACTGCTAGACATAGACCTTCTCCAAAGATCTCCATGTAGGGGTGGGAGTCAGAGCCTCGCTTGTTGATTAGCAGACTGCACCACGAGCAGGTGATATTGGCTTGAGTCTCGTTAGCTGTTCGGGAGTCCTTACACCCTTGATACTTACCCAAATATATTAAAATGGCTGATATGGTCATGGACTATATATTATATTATACAATTACAATAGCACCTACAGATAATAAATAAACTATAACTACTAAAAAGATTTTTGAGGAGCGAGACGTTCACTTGTAAGTGATACGACCACCCATAACAACTTGGTCCTAGTTGGGGTGGAGACATAAAATATTCAGTCTCGTTACCCCAGTAATTTCACTAGCAACAACATCCTTCATACCGGAACACGGTAGTGTTTGTACACTACTGTTTGTCAGCTCCAATAGGCGTTACAGTGGTACCTAACCTAGACAGTCTCCGGCTACAGAGACCTACCACCAGTAATAATAGAATTAAACCTTTGTAGGTAATATACTAAGTTAAAAATAAGTAGAGGTCTATTTTAAAGGTTAAGTTAACTCGTTGTTACTTAACGATAAAGCTCGCTCAGTTAAAGGCCCATCTAATCTGATATACAACAGTATTCATGGTTATAGACATTCTGTACATTTACCATGTAATATGACAAAAAGACTGTCTAGAAATCTAGAGCATTATAGTATCTCTAGGATAACTAATAAGCGAGCTGGTAGATACCTTGACGGTCTCCGGCAACAGAGACCTACCACCAGTAATTTTAACTACAGTCACGGGTTAGTACGATAATATTGAGATAAGTTTCGTCTGTCGTATTAGTCGACTAAATGAGTGTGCTAACATTACCATGTTACGGTTTGAAGGACGCTGTAGCTAGTGAAGTTACTGGGGTGGGACGAACACAACGTTGTGGTACGTTGTGGGCAGGCGTATCACTTGTAAGTAGGTGAGAGTATCGGTCATTTAAAAAACAATATAAAAACTAATTTCCCTTTAGTCATTATCTTTAGCTAATTTAGTAGAACAAGAACAGCTAATAATTAGAATTTAGCTGTCGCAACCGGATGCCGGCTAAATTCCCGCCATTCCCGCTTTGATTGTTTTACGATTGCGATTGTTGGATATACAAAGATAACTCAGCTAAAACCTCACGGCAACCGGATACCAGCCGCTTTTGACGTCTCATTGACCATTAGATTGTAGATAATGATAATTTAGTGGGTGTGGGTGGGGGGGCTACTGCACAACTTCCAGTTCCGGCGCGTTGCGGAGCTGCCCCATTAGCAGTTTCGCAATCGTTCGCCGCTTTAGAGATTTGTTAGAGCCTGAGTATCATAATTAGGCTGTTACTAGATTAGTGCTTTTTGTCACCATAGACTATATCACCACTTAATATCAAGTGGGAGCGTGATCAAGCATAGAACTTGTTTTTTTTTAAAAAAAAAAACTTCATGCCTATTGTTATGCTGCTTTGTATGTACGATAGAATCTTAAGATGTAAAGACAGATACCAGGGTTGTAAGGGTCCCGCAGAACAACTTTCTGCACCCAAGTCAACCTCACCTGCTGCTGGTGCTCTATGCTAATCACCAAACGAGGCTCTGACTCACTCCAACCCGGATTGAGATTGCATGGTGGGAAATGGACCAGATCCTTCATATGAACCCCTACAAACGTGGACATCTTTGGAGGAGGCCTATGTCTAGCAGTGGACGTCTATCAGCTGATGATGATGATGATGAAACGACTAGAAGTTTCACCTGATAGTGACTGATACTCCTGCCTATAACAACCTGGCGCTAGTTAGAATAGTACACTGCACCAGATAGCGCTCATCGCCTTGAGTCATAGGTTGTCTCGTCACCCGTTATTTCACTTGCTACAGCACCCTTCAAACCGGAACACAGTAATGTCCGCACAGTACTGTTTATCGGCTGCAGTAGAAGCTGCTGTGGTCCCTACCTGGTCTCCACCAACAGAGACCTACCAGTAAAGTAGTAAAACTTTCCACTGTACTCATTACTCCGCACTATGTTGTCTATTAATAGTAATAATTAAATAATTAATATATTTTTTTAATTAATTATATATGAATTTAACTGAACTTTAATTGGTTTAACTTGTTAGTTAAACTGCAGTTTTAATTCTCTTTAAACCGTTCGTTTTTGGTTCAAATTGTTTTATGCTTTCTTTAAGTAGTATTGAGATAATATTGTTTAAGACTGGAGCGTTGTATTCGAACCTAACCGACAGTATCCCAGCGCTGGACCACTGGGCTTCATTAACATAGAGATGGATGGGATATTGAACGTCCCATTATACGGTTAGATTGTCAACTCCCCGCAGCGCTACCTCTTTTCGTGGTACTGTCGCGTACAACTCTGTTTTCTTTATGAAATGCTCACTTAATATTCCCACAAGAACAGCCAAAGCTATTACTAAACAAGGAAGAGTTTACCTACATCTAATACACTTGCTCATAACAATATGGCGCTAGTTAGGATGTATACACTACCATCGCATTATGCATATCACCTTGAGACATACTCGTTAAGTTACTGGTAGGTCTCTGTTGCCGAAGACGGTTTAAGTTGGTATCACAGCAGCTCCTACTTCTACCGATAAACCGTAGTGGGCAAACGATATTGAGATCCGGTTCGACCGACGCTGTTGCTATTGAAATTAGTTGGGTAATAACATCTAATACCTAATGTCTCAAAGCAACGAGAACAATGTAGTGCATTATAACATCCTAATCAATGTCAAGTTGTTATTGACACTTACCATCCGGTGAACGTTCCGATCGTCTCGTCGCGTCGATAAAAATATAGTCATCATCCTCATCATCATCAGTCGATATGTCCACTGCTGGACATAGACATCACCCGAAGATCTCTTTATTAGAGTTCGTAGAGGTGAATTGGGTATTAGCCCACCACGCTGGCCCAGTGCGGGTTGGTAAGTGGTCAGAGCCTCGTTTGTTATACGGCTAGATAGCGTGCAGTTGGGGTTAAATTTTCTCTGTATGATCTTGGACGGAACCCTTTAAACAAAATAATAAATATTAAATTGATTATAACGCTTTTGCCGGCGACTGTACCGCCGATATTATGGTAATGCGGAGGTAGAGCTACATGCACACTGTGATTGAACATGCATGATGGTAAACAGGATTCTTATAAGAAAATCAATGATTGAGCTGTTCCTGTTCTCCTGCAGCCGGCCCTCCCCCCACTTGTTCTTTGTGAACAAACCACTCCTCGTGCGTACTAGTGTGCTCTATAATCTCACCCTTTCAAAGCTGTTTGAATTCCATTATATTGTTTGTATTTCGTTTGAAAGTTTTACGAAATCATGTATATATATGGTCGTAGCTTCGTTGACCATTTTTTTTGCTTTTTTCGATATGTACTATGATACATTATAAATTAATTAATAACATTTGTTTAATTTTTTTTTCAATATGTAGAACTATTTATATCAGTTAAAAGGTTAGTTTATATTGTAAATATAACTTCAGTTTTTTTAATACATTTTAGACCTAAATGTATGAAGCGCAAATATCTATAATTTGGTCTTTTTATGGATTCCGCTTAGAATATGAAGTTGAATGCCAATTCGTCATTGCAATTGGAGAACTGTTAACTCGTAGCGACCTCTGTGAACAAAACAAATAACAGAATAGGGGATGTAAGAAGTGACATCTATGTAAGGGTTGGTAAAACTATGTAAAAAGTTGCATTTTCAAAATAAATTAATATTTAATATTGAAATTGATAAATAATTGTTTTAATTTAATTGTAAACATCACTAGTTTGTATTTAATAATGAGTTATGTATACTTTGACTAGAAATTTAGTTAAATTCTCCTATAAAGTTTCGTTAAATTAAATTTTGAAATTAAAACAAAGTTAAAATTGATGGATAAGTTTAAATTAGTCTTTATAATTTATTTAAAACTCATTAGAAATTATTCTAGTAGCATTTCTTTTTTGAATGAAGCGCTGCGAATACTCAATCCCAATAAGAAATCGTACAGCGCCATCTGTTAGCGGATAGCGGACAATGGTTTAAACCCAAGCGAATGCTTCGGGATGCAGGGGATTGAATGTTCGGCATCCGACGCCGAAGTTTTCATCGTTCTAATTGCGTTATGAAGTTTACAATAACTACGTTGCCACGAGTTTCGGGTTTATGCCCGTAAAAACTTTCCGCGGAGTTTTTATAAAAGCGGTTTATGCGGAAATTGAATTCGTTGCTATGCGTTCCCGAATTTAGTAATAACGAACTTTGTTTGTAAGCGTTCTGATCGCTGCGGAATATTATCCCCTAATATATATTGAATAGCACAATTTAAAAGTAAAAATATATGGATATGTTTTGGAGAAAGAATATAAGCTATATAAAATATATTTTGAGTTAATTGTATATATTAATAGGATATTTTTAAATCATTAAAACAGTATAATACACATAAAAAATAATAAGATTAGTAAGAGAATCGTAACTATATACAAATATGTTCATGGCCACGATTCTTAAAGAAAAGTAAACAAGAAATGTTTAGTACACAGTAGTTTAATGTTTAATTATATTAATTACAACCCAAGTATTAAAAAAAAAACCATATGTATAACAATTTACAAAAATCCACACAGTTTTTGTTATATTAATCACAGAAATACATTATAAATCGATACGAATGTAATACTAAAGTAAGTTTGTATACACAAAGAATCACTTCTCTGTTTTGTTCCCAGTTCCTTGTGTATATATATATACTTAAAAAGTTATATATTTATCAATAAATAACATAATTTACACACATATATATGTATATATTTGCTATAGTTATTAAATTGCTAGAGTATTTTACTACTAAACAACATTAATAGATTTATTTATATTCTCATAGTTTACAATTGTAATATCTGTCGCCAGATTGTTGTAGTTGAAACACTTATCTTCAAGTGGAGCTTCTGCTTTTTTCTTCTACGAAGCGATGATACGAACGAGACGTTCACTTAATATTGAGTGATACGCCTGCTCAACACAACGCGGTACTAGTTAAGATGTTACAGAGTACTATATCTCGCTTGTCGCTTTACAATATAACTAGCTACAGCGCCCTTCGAATTGGAATACAGTAATGTTTTCATATTACTGTTATGTAGTAGAAATAGGCGCTGCATTTGTACCTACTTAGGCCGTCTACGGGTATAGGTCTCTGTTGAGACCTACCACCAGTAGCTTTTCCGTTGTGAATAATAGAAAACTGTATATACGAGTGTATAGGGCACGCTAACAATTTTACTGTCAGACACTACTCAGTAATATCTCCTTACTGTAACGCAGTGGGGTAAACATAATTTTCAAGTCAAATTTTGACGTTATAATGATCGCAGGTAATATGTTGAAACGAAAAAAAAAGGTTTCATAGGTTGCGTGCGGCTGTCGGGGGGAATATTATTTGTTGTAATGCGAAGGAGGAAAACATAATAACTGGTGGTGGGTGCCGCAGCGGCGTCTACTGCTGTTAAACAGTACTGTGTTCCGGTTTAGAGGGCGTTGTATTTAGCGAAATTGATATAGTAAAGAGACTTAATTTCATGTCTCAAGACAAGCGCAATGTGGTGTATAACATCCTAACTAGCGCCATGTTATGGGCGGACATACCTCATCATCAGGTGAACGTCTGCTTCGTCTGATCACTCAAATAAAAAAAAAAAAATTGTTTATATTATGTACTGATTAGATAAGATAGATTATTATTTCAGACTTGATATTGTTAGAAATATTTCTCGTTGCTATAGCAACCGCATAAATAATACTAAATGAAAATGTTTATGAAGTTAATTAGTCAAGTTAATTAGAAATAGAATGAAGGATCTATGAAATAAAAAAAATATAGCATATAACAATCATTGAGAGGAATTAGGCTTGAGCCCACCACGCTGGCCCAGTGGGGGTTGGTGGATGATCAGAGCCTTGTCTGTTATTCATCAGGGTGCAAGGCTCCGTAAGATGTTGGACGGAACCCTTCACACCCTTGGTAAACCCCACAATGAACTCTAACAGGGATATGTTTGGGGGAGGCATATGTCCAACAGTTGACGTCTATCGGCTGATGATGATGATGGTACTTAACCTTACTTCGTCCATCCCTCCTCCTCTATCCTCCCATCATCATCATCATCAGCCGATAGACGTCCACTGCTTGATATACGATTCTCACAGACATCTTAAGTATAACTTAAGTATAATTATCAGCTGACTTGTAACGTCAAAACTTCAACGCAGCACGTTCCCGCAGTGACCAGGTATACGACCAGCTCGCACCAATTATTCCATTAAACTGTTCATATATGAATTATTAATAATTTATTATCTATATATCAACTATGAGTAGATACAGAGAAAAGGTAATTGTATCATAATATCAACAGATCCTCCTCCTCCTCAAGTCGTATTCCTCATGCTTGAAGGTCGTGATTCCATCCATCACACTTATAACAATAATATTAATAAATAAAAAAAAAATTACAATTACAGATCAGACAGTTTATTATTACAGACCGGATGTAACTTATTAACTTACCCACCAACCAGCATTGGGACGGCGTGGTGGGAAGTAGCCCAAACCCCCTCACATGAATACTTAGAAACGACGGCTCTGGTGTCTGGTAGGTCGAGGAATGTGACAGGACAGGTCGATATGGGGATCTTTGGGGAGGATCTTCAGCAGTGGACGTCTATCAGCTGCTGCTGCTGATGATGATGATGATGATGATGATGATGATGTAACTTAACAAGATAATTATAACTTAGTAAAGAACAGAACACATTCCTACTGGTGGTCGGTTTCTTATCAGTGATGGTCTAGGTCCGCCGCAGTGTTTACTGTGTGCCGGTTTGAAGGGCTCTGTAGCAATTATGAAGTGAATATTGAAATGGGTTCTGTTATTTCAATAATTTCACTAGCTACAACGTCCTTCAAATCGGAACATTGTAATGTTTAAACTCTACGTAAACTTTATATTTAAATTTAAATACATTATTAACATTAATTATGTTGTCTTTAATTATTAAATATACAAACGTTTAATTAATTTATTAAAAAAAAAGTATTTAACAAACCTACCCCCATCCCACCCCTACATAGCAAATAATTAAGTTGTGCACTATTGACATTGCTTTTAAAGCTTCTCTCACATTTTATATTAAAGCTCAGCTGTGGAGATCATTGGGGGAGGTATATGCCCAGCAGTGGACGTCTATCGGCTGGTAATTGCAGTGTATGTATCTTAATTCGTTGTAATAAGAGCGCTGTGTACAGGACCCTTGTGAAAAATATCCCAATATCCGATCACGCGTGGGCTTGCTTTGAAAATGAACTCTGCCGTTGGGGAGGACTACCCCATACGCTTCGGTTCTAGTGTAAATATATATACTAGTTAGTAGTGAGGGTGTTTTATATTTTTTTTTTATCCGATTAATCTACGAGGTGATGGGGATGTTCACCTGATAGTAAATGATACGCCGGCTTATAATAAAATGGCGTTATTTAGTTATATATACTGCAGTATATTCCGCTCGTTGCCTGAGCAATATGTTGAGTCTTGTTGCCTCAGTTATTACATTAGCTACAGCGCCCTTCAAACCTGAACATGGTAACGTATGCATAGTACTGTTTGTAGCCTTCAATAGGTGCTGCAATGTTACTTAGACGGTCTCCGGCAACAGAGACCTACCACCAGTGTAAATTTTAGTAAAATAACAAAGGAGTTGTTGTGATAACATTGTTCTTGACTGTATAGTAAGCAACCGAAGTTCGTTATTTATGTATATGAAGTTTAAAGTAATTGTAACGCGAACTTACGACGCCCGCCGTACTAAAATCTAATATTCGCAATTCGTAACGGATTGGATCGCGTGCCGCTGTGTTATGAGGTCGCGTTGGAACTAAAAAAAAAAAAAATATATGGAGTTTTGTCGTGATGGTTGAAAGAAAAAAGCACCCCCCACCCCTCTACATATAACACAGAGGGTCGTCCCCCCTAACCATATTAAATTTTATAGGGGACGGTGGCGGAGGTGGTAGGAAAAGATATCGTATATGCACCATCGCCCTACTAATGCTTCCTGGATGGATCGTCTCCACCCTGGAGCTGATTAGCAAATTCTTTATCTCTACATACTCAAATGTATACTGCCTTAACGCGGAGGTCCTCGGTTCGATTCCTGAACCACACAGCTGGTCATATCATATATATGTGAAGGTCTTACTGGTGGTTACTCTACTGCCGGAGACCGCTGGGTAGGTACTACCGCTGCTCCTATCCAGCCTGCGAATAGAACTGTGTTTCGGTTTGAAGGGCGTTGTAGCTCCAGTAATTTGGAGGTAACGAGACCTAATACCTTATGGATTATGACGAGCGTAATGTGATGCTGTGTATGTCATCCCAGTTAGCGCAACGTTGTTATGCAGGGGTATCACTTACCATCAGGCGAACGTCCTGCTCGTCGCTTCATTGAATATTCCCACTGCTGGGATCCAGAGTTTTTCCACAAGAAGATTCCACAGAGCAGTTTTTTTTTATAAATTAATTTAATATATATCTTAATATATATGTTAATAAACTATTAATATCTCTTTGAGTTTATCGAATGATGACCTTTTATCCTTTACTTATTATGAATCCTTTAGAAATTCTCTAAATACATATACGTTTTCTAAATATATATATATATATATATTAGGTTGGGGAAAAAGAAATCCATTATTTTTTCGGTAGATGGCTGTAGTGATAAATTTCTCGTAAAGTATCGATCAAACAGTTTCAGATTTATGCTCGTTGGAAAGGTGACATTTCGCAGTAAAAAAATTCTTTTGCTGTTTTTTGTTTGGTGCATTCAATTGTGAGTTACAGGGTGTTAAAAATGGAAGTGAACAAAGAGAAAATTCGGTACATTTTACAGTTTTTCTTTGACAAAGGCGAAAATGCAAGCCAGGCGGCTAAAATTGTGAATGATGTTTATGGACCCGATACTGTAACAGCCAATTATGTGCAATCTTGGTTTCGTAGATTCCGTTCAGGAATTTTTGATGTTAAAGATGCACCTCGCACAGGTAGACCGGTCGCCGAAAATGTCGATAAATCGGAGAAATGATCGAAGTTGACCGGCATGTTAGCAGTCGTAACATCGCCCAGGAGCTAAAAATGGACCACAAAACAGTTTTAAACCATTTACACAAAGCTGGATTCAAAAAGAAGCTCGATGTTTGGGTGCACACCAATTAGCAGAAAAAAACATGAAGGATCGAATTTCCATCTGCGAAGCCTTAGCCAAACGGAATGAGATAGACCCATTTCTTAAACGGATGGTGGCTGGAGATGAGAAATGGATCACATACGATAACTGTGCGAAAACGATCATGGTCAAAGAGCGGTGAAGCACCTCAAACGGTGGCCAAACCAGGACTAACGGCCAGGAAGGTCCTGCTGTGCATTTGGTGGGACTGGAAGGGGATTAGTTATTATGAATTGTTTCCATATGGCCAAGCACTAAATTCTGATCTCTACTGTCAACAACTGGACCGTTTGAAGATAACAATTGACCAGAATCGGCCAGAATTGGCTAACAGGAGAGGTGTCGTGTTCCACCAGGACAACGCTAGGCCACACACGTCTACAGTGACTCGCCAGAAACTTCGGGAGCTTGGTTGGGAAGTTTTAATGCATCCGCCATACAGTCCGGACTTGGCACCAAGCGATTACCATCTTTTTCTTGCATTACAAAATTTCTTTAGTGATAAAAAATTGGCATCTAGCGAAGATTGTGAAAATCGACTACTAGAGTTTTTTGCAAATAGAGACCAGGACTTCTACGAGAGAGGCATTATGAAGTTACCTTTAAACTGGCAACAAATCATAGAACAAAACGGTGCATATTTGACCCAAATCGGACAATCCGAAGCATGTTAAATAAAGTCCTGAAGTTCATATAAAAATAATGGATTTCTTTTTCCCCAACATATATATATATATATATGTGAAGTGTGTATTTATTATATAGTTCATATATATAATTGTTAACATATGCTGTTTATAGTCCACTATGAATTCGGTCGATGTTCCTCATAGTAGAGTAACTTGTGACCTTAAGTCTCTTGGCCTCTTCCGAGGAATCAGATCGGTCGATTGCTAATCCACCTGACTTCGTCTACATAATAACGAGGTGTCTCAGGGGAGAGCTCCAGTCCGGGACCAATTTTCGGTCCCCCCACCTCGGACAAATCGAGGGTACCTAATGCCCGCTGATTATCAATTAGCCCGCTGAACGGTTTCCATTTGAATATACCTCGGCGGCGGCGTTTTTCCTCCCGACCCTTTTATTAAAATTCCAAACCCAATAGATATAAGGTCTCGTTAAGTTAATCAAAATATATTAAAGTACGAATTACTAGTAACAAAAAAAAAAAACATTATTATTGATTATATTTTCCATAACTTACAAACCTAATGATAACCATTCTTCTTCCTCTACTTATCAAGGATAACCTGAAAAGGATATGAAAATGTTAAAACACTGATAACGTATTTATAACATCCATAGTTTTTTTTTTAAAACAGTTATAATTTTCTTAAAGTTACTTCTTAAAATTTTCACAGGATGATAACAGCTTTTTTTCTCTTCTTTTCTAATTTTCCATGATATTACTATTCAGAGCTTTACCTTATCCAATAACAACATACTACTAATTTTTATACATTTTTTACTAACATTATTTGCTATCGAATTATCTAATATTCACAGAAATACATAGAATATTATTCTCTCCATATGTATAAAGAAATATTTACTTATACTTATTTCTATTGTTTACTATTTTATATATTTTTAAACAATGGTTTATCAACTTACTTCTAACTGGTTTGTTTTAAATCATCTCGGGTAGACTGGTTGTATCTAGTCTTAGGTCTCCTGCTCAAAGTCATACCTCAAGCATCTATCTATGTATAGGTCACTCAGGAAATGAGGAACCGTTTCCTTCGTCATCACATTTACACGACGGAGTCTCCCGATACTTGAATCGGTTCAAGTATTGAGAGAATTCGCCGGAGCCGTGAATAGCTGGGTTAACTGTTCACCTGACCGGACCTTCCTCATTAACAGCTTTCTGAGGTTGAGTTCCGATCCTCTGTTATAGAATCAAGAGATTAATCTATCTAAGAATTTTCAAACGGTCCTTTAATCTAAGGATGTGTTGGAAAATTCTAAATATTTCTAATATATATGTACATGGAGTAATATTCTCCATCGAGCGGTGACAGTCAATGAAATATTAATGAAAAACGCATCAGCGGGCAACTTATGCTAAGTAGCCGATAAATCTTGCCAACCGCCCCTCACTCCCTCCATCCCTCCCCGAGGCGGTTTCCTCGCAATTTATTCTTTCTGGGAGGCCCCTTAATCCCGTTATTAATGGTATTTTGCTTCAACCCCCCCGCGAGTGTGTGCCGGTGCATTGTTTGAAAGGAAATCGAGATAAGGAGCTTTCAAAAATCATCGCGAAGGAAATCGACCAACGAGCCGTGCGCTTCCGGTACAGATGTTTTCTTACTGAAATATTGAAAATTATTTATATTATAGTTTCATAATTCATTACTTAGATACTAAAAAAATCTAATCTTAAACCAGTAATCTCTAATGACAAACTTGACAGTACAAGAGGTTAAAGGTTATTTTCCGTTATAGTTATCCTTGTACCTAGACTACTGCTTTAAAAACTAGGAAATCCTAGAAAAATTACATCAATTATTCATTTACATATTATAAATAAATATATATATATAATAAGTATATATATATATATATATATGTGTGCAAATGTTGGTAATGATAACTGTATAGTTAAGAATACTTGAATATATCTGAGAGATGTTCTCGTTACCATGGGAAGCATTGCGTGAAGATTGCTTCAGATTGGTCATGGTGGAAATATAGACTAGGTCTTTATTCAACAATTATCAACTAAAAGGATAATGATGTAGTTAATATTAAAAAAATATACTACAGAAGTCAAAAACTACGTGTTTCAAAATATATAGTTTTGTACTTGTTTTGTCTGTAAAAGTTAGGCGCCTCATGCAGGTTATCCGCTCAGCCATCTCAAATTACAATCAGGTGAAATCATGAGGCTAGTACATATAATTATAAAAGCTTCTTCATTGTAATATAATAACATAGTTCGCAATGCTGAAAATCATACGAACACTTCTCTTGATGCTAACTCTGCTGGGAAGCAGGAATTAATATCAACTCCTCATTGTGAGAGAATACGTTATCTAAATCAGAGACATTTATCATTTACCCCGTCCGAGTACGAGTGTGACAGAAACCGCAAGTTCTAGAAAATTCTAGAAATGTTCAGGTTTGAAAATTATATTTACTCTGACCGGAAGCTTAAACTGTTGGCTGTGTCTGTGTGGCTCATGCGTTTCTGCCGACCGTACAGTTATTTCGAACTGACAAACGGAGCCATCGTCGGTTAAAAAAAAACATCAAACATTAATTACACTTAGAACAAACAAGTACATGCTCTCAGACGTAATTTCGGCGGAGAGAAGGGGGGCTGGGGGTTGAAATAAACGGCACAGAAATCCGAGAACAAAATACAAGCGCGCTCAAACAGTCGAGGGGATGCGCGTCTCATATAAAATTTATTTCAAATAACAATCAATTTCGCCCGGGCCCCCCCGGCTCCGTTATTAGGACAATATTTAATACAATCCAGCTATGGACGAAACCTTTGAAGGACATTGGCCCCTGTGCGAAACGCGAAAATGAACATTTTCCTCTACACCGGCCGAAGGTCAGGACAACGAAAATTATTTCAACTGACTACACTTCAACATCGAGCTTTATTGAAATGAAATAAACGAAAGAATATCACAAATCGGCATTAAAGTTGGACTATTGTATTTTTAATTCGGACAAAATAAGGCTTTTACAGAGGTCCCAAAAAGGTTAAGTTAGAGGTATTGTTATGAAAAATGGCGACGGATCGTCTTAACAGTAGTAATAACGATAAAATCACGACCGCTCCACCAAAACTGCTACGATTACAAAGAATATAATAATTGTATTACAACAAGTGAGATGTTCACCTGATGGTAAGTGACCAGCTCATGACAACTTGTGCCAGCCAGATGCACAGCATCAGGACACAGGATAAGTTTCTCTACCAGTATACTTTCACAAGCTACAACGCTCTAGTATCTTGACAAACTTCAAGTTAACTTGCAAAACTTCCTTCATTGATCTTGTGATTATTAAATATTTATTAAACGAACTTATTTCATATTTTTAAGCTTACAGGTGTTTGTACATAAAAAAAATAACAAGATCTAAAGATATAGAACCTTCTTTGAAAGCTTTGAAAATAACTATCATATTGTATGAAAAGCCTTTGCCGCTACAGACTGTCTATATACCGCAGCTATTATTTCCGTCGAACAGTAGCGTGCAAACATTGTCGTGTTCCGGTTTTAAGTGCGTTGTAGCTAATGAAATTACTAAGGTAATGAAGCTTAACATCTTAAGTCTCAACCTGACGTTGGTTTGGATAAGCTTATCACTTAACAACACGTGAAATTCTCTCTCGTCTTGCTACTTAAAAATAATGGTATCACTTCAAGTTCATACAAAGACGAGAACCGTTCTTGAAACATTAATTTCGTCAAACGTTGCACCGAAGAAAGCAACAGGGATCAGCCCCGGGCTGAATTTTTAATAAGATGTCACCGCCATAACAAGGGCTGAAAGGGGGGCTCGAAATTTCATAACAACGAGAAAAAAAAATCTTATCATCGAATAATAACAAAGAATTAGGCATTTTTAATTGGGTCTAATCGACTGCTGGAATGTTCAAATACTCCGATGGGGCGAAAGCGCCGCCGCGGGCCACTTTTAATTTGACGGCTCGGTTTCATAATGAGAGGTATTATTTCTAATGGGCCCGTAATTAAAACGTTAAGATTTTTTTTTTTTTTGGAGTGTTAATATCATCCTCTTTTAATAACAGTTTATAAGCAAGTTAAATTTAATTATAGCATTTAGTTCAGCGCGAGGAAAGAAAGCTTTCGAAACGTGAGAGTATGCATAAATAGAAAATAATAGTTGAGTAAAGATTTATTATATTTACACGAATATTACATATTGAAAATAAATATATATTATATACTATACTATATTTACACCCTCCTCCCTCATATTAATATAATGAAGAGATAAAACTATCCAATTGCACTAAACAGTGTCATCTATATAGCTAATAGACTAAACTAGATTCTGTAGAGTATAGAGTTCGTGTTTTAATAAACTTAGTAAGAAATATATTAATTATGTAATGTATTTAACGTAATCATATTATATCTACTACATAATATCCATCAGATTTCATGAAACTGTTTGAGTTACTAATAACCTACAAAATTCTATATATGTAAAATATATAGACGAAGCGATGAGCTAATTGAAGGAGAAAGACAAGGAAAGCTAACTCAACCCCCATATGAGATAATAGCTAGAGAGAGTGAGATATAAATACATAGATATGTGATGATGATTTACATCAAATATCTGTATTAATTATTAAAAAAAAATATGTTTATAAGTAACTTTACATTGTTAGTGAACAACTGATCTATCGATCGATCCCAATGCAGTACATATGTTTGTTTTTAATACGAAGAAGCTACAGAGTAACACTTACACCTGATACGTCTACCTATAAAATGATCCTCAATGATGGTTTTTAGATAATTATTATAGTGATTATCAAATAACATAATTTATCTTGATCACTATTGATGTAGTCATTTCCGATTTACTTAGTTAATAACAAATGGCGTTGATTGAAACTAACTTTACAATGAGATACAATAAAGAAAACAATATATATGTAATTATTAATATATGTAATGCTTTAGAAATATTATGTAGTATACATGTAGTAATATTTAATTTTCTCGATTATGTATTTATTCATCTTAATCTCATTACAGAAGATATCGGAATCATTCTAACTTTGAATGTTAATGCTTAGGCGCAATGATCTCTTCACAGTCTAGTTTTAAAATTTATAAAATACATATATATGTTTTTGATATGACTATGTTTGTCTTTATATTTGACATTTTGACTCACACATATATATTTTCTGTATGCGTGTGTGTAGAAGCCACGAGAGCAAAGTACGTCGCGTCCAAAACGCTCGGAGCTAATACAAATTGTTTCAATGCCGACCAAATTAAACGTCGCCTGTAAATCTGTTATTTTATCAATTACTTTAGAAACAATTTAAAAAAGATACGAAATATATATAAATTAAATATAGTAATATATAGTTTTTTGATTGTATTATATAATACATAATTATTGTGTCAATAACAATAAATGTAATGAACAAAAGTATATAGTCGTATTGTATATGATTAAAAGACATGCCTGAGAAATCCTCTTTTCTATAATTTACTTAGAGTTATAAACTGCTTATCCATTATTCCCACAATTGGGACTAGCGGCCTTCTCTCATAAGAAGAAATCAATATTTATTGATTACACTAACCAGATCCGGGTTGATATCCATGTTTTCCTTTGCGTGGAGCTCAAGCACAGAGGAACCAGCACCTCTCTGAAACTCACCAACGGAGCTTTACAAAATAAAGTAAAACCATAACTTTAAAGTGCCTCACATATCGCTTAGATTCCATAAGCACTAAAGTTAAGATTTAAGGCTGCGTTTAAAATATTATTACATTATATAAAATTTTGTGTTTTGTGTGTGTAGCCTAGTGGAGGATTGCCGGAAGTCGTCTAGGTCGTCACCACAGTTGCTTCTATTGCACCCTCGAACATTGCCTGGTTCCGGTGTGAAGGGTTGTAAAATTGCAGGAGTAACATTTACCTCTCAATTCTCAAGGCGACGAGTACAATTTACTACGACGTGATACGCTCATAACGTGGATATACAGTTATATCCACGTTATGAGCGTATCACGTCCAATGAAGCTGTTCTTCTTAAAGTGCCTCTCCAACTAGTGAAGGTTGGTGATCATTGTGATACAGTTCTTCCTGTCTTCAGTTCGGCAGAACAATTGGGACGCTCCAGATATCCATCCCTGATATTCCCCAACCATGACTTTTTCCTTCTCCCCTCACCTTTCGTTTTCCATAAACTATACTCATTAGAATTAGGTGTAGAAGATCATATCGCTGATGACGGAGTAGATGACCGAGGTATGAGATTTTAATTTCATTATAAGCTGTAAAAGTCTTCAATAAGATTAATATGTGTTTGTGTATTTTTTTTTTCTTTGTAGAACTATTCAAGTTACTACTAGGTCTTCAATGTGAGGACTATGTACAGTAGTTTTATTGTTTGTTGCAATGTCTTTTAAACCGATGCGAGGAGTATTACGAATGGCTGTATTTAAGCATCCCTCGCGACACTCGCTAACTCGCCTCACCGCGGCGGGGCGAGGACAGGAGGGCGGAGGTACAAAATGGATTCTAGCGACATTCGGCAGCCATTACTCCGACCCTCCGCGGGCGCTCACCCTCCGGCCCGTGTTTACTAAAAATGCCTTCAATTTTATATGCGGGTATATACGAAACGTCTCGCGTACGCTTTGATACGGCTTCTTTATTACACCGCCGCGCCCCGGCGGCTGTTCGGTTGGATTCTTGGGCATCGCTAATGTCGCACAGGCGGCATCCTTTTACAGGCTTTAGCAAAAAAAAATACATTAGAGGAATATATTGATATTAAACTCGTAGTATTACTTAAAACATTAATAAATATATACTTAATATAAAACAAATCGCATTTGGCTGGCGCGGTAGGTTATAGCCATGATATTCTCCTCTAGATCTCTGTTGCTGGAAACCATCTAGGTACCATCTTAGCTTCTATTTCTATCGACAAACATTACCGTCATCTTATTACAAGGGTGTTTTAACTAGAGAATTTACTGGTCTATCGAAATCAACTTACATCTCAAAGTGACGAACACAATGAAGTTATATACATATGACCAAACTGTAGACACATTTTATAGGCAGACGTATCATTAACCATCAGGTGAATATCTCACTCATCGACCTCGTCTTAGCGCTTCTAGAAATAGAAGCCCTAGGTCCCAGCAGTAACAGCTTTTATATACTATACTAACAGACACATTATTATTGATAATTTCTATAAAGCCCTTCAAACATATCGATTCATATATATACGTATATTTTAATAGGTACATAACATAGTATTTTACTTCTTCCTGTCTCTGAATCGAAGAATACTTAACCATTGAACTGACGTTTATATACAAATTTACATGTTAAGATATATGGTCACTGGTTTTCATAGTTAAAAAAGTATAGTAGAGGCTTTGAACTGAAGAAACGAATAAAAAATATTATTATATAAATAACAGTAAGGTGTATAATAAGTAGATGTTTACCGGATCGGCTTTCCCATCAGCAATGGGAAACTTTTAATTACAAACTTTCCAACATTACCGCGACGTATGAATTGAAACACTCGCCATCAGAGTTTATCATTTTTTAATTTATTTTAATTAGGACTTTTTTAATTAAGTTCAGTTTGTATAGAAAATTATAACTTAACGGTTAAACCTATGAAATGCTCCGTCCAACTTAAATTAGCTATCCACCTTTAAAGTAAAAGTAATGACGAAACTTTGAAAGTTAACGCAAACCTGCGGTCTAATTGTTACTTAACGATACCACGTACTCAATGTTCAGTTGATGGTGGATGATCGATGCTACAATGTCCTTCAAACCGGAACACAGTAATTAACTTACTACTATTTAAGGGCAGAAATAGGAGCTGCGATGGTACCTATCTAGACGGTCACTGAGATTTTTTTTTTTACTCAATGAAGCAACCGTACGAGTGGGACGTTCACGTGAAGTTAAGTGATACACCCGTTCATGACAAGATGGCGGCAATTAGAATGGTATACAAAATGCCACACTGCGCTCGTCGCATTGAGACATAGAATCTTAAGTCTCGTTACTTTTATAATTATATTAGCTATAGCTACCTTCAATCCGGAGCACAGCAATGATTGGCTACAAAGATGGGAGCGTCTAGACAACAGAGACTTACCACCAGACAAGCAAGTTGCGGTGAAGCACACAACATTCTAATTTAATATCACCAAAGAATCTCGTTCTTAGAAAATCAACTAACAGATACACTAAGAAAACTATTAGCTTAGTTATTAGCTTAATTATACTATAATTTGTTGCTTAATTAATTATGTTAATTACATAACCAATTAAATTCATATCTTTTCCCTCTATTAGTCTTGACAGTAACGTGAAATTTATGTTTATGTATAAATATTTAATTTTACATTATAATACTTAAATTTAACTTAATGAACCTAACTTCTAAGTATACTGATGTAGAACTCCCGTTGATAATAAGTTAACGTTATTTGTAACAAGTTTGTAACAAATGTGAAATTAATACAGTTTCCATTAGAGACTATTCTAAAGATTACAGATTATTCTATAACAGATCTAAAAAATCTAGACATAATCTTATGACCTACTGTGGAAGTCCATCGGTTAAAATGATAATAATGATCATCTTAGGAAATTAGACATTAAACTAATGCCTAGTAAATCATCTTATTGTGATATATATGATTACTGTATTTATAGCGGTAAGACTAGACTTTAGTTACTAGGCCGTGGACCTGGATTCGTGAGCCTAGTATCAGATGAGCTAAGTAATAAGTTACTATATCGCGATATACATCAACACATTAAAGAGATTTAAGCGGAAGTAATTCACAAAGTAAGAACTTAATTGAGAACGCTAAAAAAAGCGGAAATTACATTATTATTAAAGTACAGTTAAAACGGAAGCCATTAATTACTAGTCAATATATTTTTTTATCTATTTCCGTCGTATATTTATATGATCGTATAATAAATAGCCATATTTGTAGTGTCATAGTAATTTCAGTATATATATAAAAAAAATATAAATACAAACATAGTTATAATAGAAAGTATTTATATAAGGAATACGGAAATAGCAATAAATTAAATGTAAGTTAATCAGGGGTGTAAGTGTTTCCGCTCTACATATTACGGAGCCCAAGTCAAGCTCAACTGCAAGGGTTGCATCTTGAATAACAGACGAGGCTATGACGACCAACCAACCTACACTGGGCTAGGTGGTGGGCTAAGTCCCAATTCTCTTCAATCAAGTCCGTGGAGATCTGTAGGAGAGGTATGCCCAGCAGTGGACATCTATCGGCTGATGATGAAGTAAATCAGGTACAGCAAGTAACAAGTTCAACTGGTGGCAGGTCTCTGTTGTCGGAGACCGTCTTGAACAAACAGTAGTGCGCAAACTTTACTGTGTTCCGGTTTAAAGTTCGTTATAGCTAGTGTGATTACTGCGGTAACGAGATTTAACATCTTACGTTTCAGGCGACGAGCGCAGTGGTTAGGTTGATATATACTATAGCTAGCTAGATAGCGCCATGTTATTCTGGTCGAGTGTATCACTTACCATCAGGTGAACGTTCCGCTGGTCTCGTTGCTCGATAACCCATAAAGACCATGGATGCGAGGATGAGGGAAAGTGTGCTCATTGCTGCTGCAGCTTCCGAAGAGTTCCAACTGATGACGTCTTGCCGTTTACATCACAAATTTACAACACCGAAGACACGTCCCTCGCAAATCACAAACCGAAACTAAATGCGACCTCTTTCCTGTCCGGGAACTATACAGTTTTTTTTTTTTACACATCTTCCCGGCCCTAATGAATTCCTGTTTTTGTGCGTATCACCTTCGTCCGGGGCAAATTGCGGTGAGCGCCTTATAAATATTCGACCCGTTAATAAAGGGTGAGTTGGGTGAGCTTTACAAAAATATATTCAATCACATGCTCTGCAGTGATTTTTCTATAAAAAGCTCTTAAGCGAAATTGAAAACTGGATCTGTATTAAGTTAAGCATTATTAAGTTTCAATTGTACTTTTTTTTTTTCTTTGATAAAGTTTAATTATTTAATAAAAGATAACATACATCAAATCAAGTGCAAAGAAACTTATTGCAATATGAAAAAAAAAATTCAACCAGTAGTCCTGTGGTTCAGTATTTGATTAATATATAGAATACTACTAAATATAATCTAGAATAGCTCTACTCAGTATTTAAATGCTATTACCTGAGAAAAACAGTTGTAGTCTGGATAAGCTTTTACAGGTTGACCAACAAACTTCAGTTCAAATAATGAGCTTTTATTACCTTCACCTGATGGTAAGTGATACACAATACAACGTAACGCTAGTTAGGATGATGTATACTGCACTACATTGCATTCATCGCTTAGGACTTAAGATATTGAGCTCGGTACCCCAGTCATTTCAATAGTTATAGCGCGATTCTAACTGCGACACAGTAATGTTAACATATTACTGATTGGACGTGGAAATAGGCGCTGTGGTGGTACCTACCTAGACCGTTTCCGGCAACAAAAACTTACCACCAGTAGTTTTAATCTGATTTTTTTCCTTAATTTCTCTGACACGGGTCAGAGTTCGTATATACCTAGATAATTATTGTATTTTTCAAAGAATTTACACGCTTATTTAGAATCCACCCTGAATTTATTTTTCTCCTAATTTCTTCTGACTTGAGTCAGAGCTCTTGTATACATAGACAATTATTGCATTTATTAAAGAATTTACACGTTTATTTAGAACCAACCCTGAATTTATTTTTCTCCTAATTTCTTCTGACTTGGGTCAAAGCTTTAGTATACATAGACAATTATTGCATTTGTTACAGAAATAACACGCTTATGTAGAATCCGCCCTGAATTTATTTTTCTCCTAATTTCTTCTGACTTGGATCAAAGCTTTAGTATACATAGACAATTATTGCATTTATTAAAGAAATAACACGCTTATGTAGAATCCACCCTGAATTTATTTTTCTCCTAATTTCTTCTGACTTGGGTCAAAGCTTTAGTATACATAGACAATTATTGCATTTATTAAAGAAATAACACGCTTATGTAGAATCCACCCTGAATTTATTTTTCTCCTAATTTCTTCTGACTTGGGTCAGTTCTTGTATACTTAGAGAACTTTTGCATTTATTAAAGAATATAAACGCTTATGTAGAATCAACCCTGAATTTATTAATATTTGATCATAAATAAGTACAACAGCAGGAAGGAAATAAAAATAGCACTTACGCAATGGGACAGAACATCTGCGATGTTATTTTTGAGAGACCGAAATATTTTTGAACAAATAAAAAACCCCTATTAACATTTGAACGCACTGCAGGCGTAATTCCTCGTTGTACCGGCACAGAAGTAATCGCAAGAGGCGCTTAAACAAAAACGAAAGAATAAAAAAAGTGTTATTGTTTCGCTTCAAGAAAAAAAAATTATGCAAATGGCGGCCGGTCGGCGCTTGAAGGGTTACCGGGGTAGTTAACGGTAGTAATACACGACTCGCGTTTAGTATATTGTAACACGTAACACGGAACTGTAACTTCAGCTTTTATCGGTGAGTTTCATATATATATATTTTTTAATACAATTAAAATACAAACAAAGCATTCACTTGATGTTAAGTGATACGCCATAACAACGTGGCGATGGAAGGAAGGTGATACAGCAGCATACGATCATCGCATTGAGACATAAGTTGTTATCCCACTAGCTACAACGCCTTTCAAACCAGAACATAGTAATTTTTGGACATTACTGTTTGGTGGTAGAAATAGGCGCTGCGGTGGTACCTACCTAGACGGTCTCTGACCACAAAAACCTACCACCAGTGTACAGACTTACCACCAATATGTTGACAATTTATAATACATTAGTTTATCTTTGATTTAAAAAAAAAATATATAAAAAAAAACAACAAAAAGCTTTGATTATTCTTTTCTCTATTTTGTAGGTCAACTATAGTGTTTACTGTGGTGGGTCTCTGTTACTAAAGAAAATCTAGGTACGAACCACAGCAGCTATTTTAACCTTTTTTACCGTCAAACAGATTTATTATTGTGTTCCGGTTAGAAAGGAGCTGTAACTAGTTTAATTACCGAGGTAACAAAACGTAAGGTAAAGGCGACAGGTGCAGTGCGCTGCTGACTATACCATCTTTACTAGACCCATGTTATATTGAACGTCTTACTAGTCTCATCGCTTCGACGAATAAAAATAATGACTACCTGTTTGAAGAGTATTGTAGTTTGAAAAAATATAAGACATTCCCAATATGTTGTGTAAATATCTTACAGCATCATGTTACTTATGCGATGTGTATCATCACGTGATAATTACAGCAATTCCTTGTATGAGTTAAGGTAGCTTTTGTATCACTATCGCTAAGAATTCGTGGCAATAGCACCGTGTAGTGTATCGTGAGGTAAACAGCAGTAATAAACTTAACTACGGAGCCAATTAATAACGTTAAGTAAACTAAAATGTTTAAGTTAACAACGATAAGATCTTCATTAGGTTCGCATGCGAAACGACAGTTTGTAACAAATATTTTAATTCCCCTACAATTATTATTAAATGACGTATGTTTCCTTATGTGAAAACTTTATCATTTATTTACTGGTGCTGGGTCTCTATTGACGGACACCGTCCAAACAGGTTCTGTGCAAACATTACTGCGTTCCAGTTAGAAGGGTGGTGAAGCTAGTGAAATTACTGGGGTAAAGATATGTCTTAATATCTTGTATCTTAAGGCGACGAGCGCAATATAAGTAGCATACCATATTAATGAGCGCCATGTTGTTTTGCGCGCGTCTCACTGTCGTTGGTACACTGTCGCTTCATTGAAGAATAATAATAATAAAAAAAACAAGTAACCTACCTTAGTAGTAACACTAAAAACCCACTAGCTCATTCCTAGTCTTAAAATGCCAATTTATAGACTGATTTTGTATTGATATTTTGATATAAATCTATCTATGGCTACCACTTGACCTCAAAGTTTTAAGATACATAGCTATCATATAAAAACAACCGGAAGTTCATACGTATTAAGTGAAAAACGTGTTATTATAACGTTATTAATAATCAGTGGGATTTTATATATTTTGCATAGATATGAAACAATGTAATTAGCATATTGAAATTTGATATAAAGTGCGTTGTAAGTGGCGGCCATCCCAAAACAAGTCTTTATCTAACTTCAGTCAAAGCAGCGGAACGGTAACTGTTCGTTGTGATTTAAATGAACGCGCCACTCCCGTAACTGATATCCCTGAGAGAGATCACGGGACAGGGTGGCCATATTAACGAAAATTTACTCCATTTTATAAATATTATATATCAAAAGGTATATATTTGCAAATGAAATAAATCCAACCTTTAACCAACTGATACGTACCGCAGCAGCAACTATTTCCGCCACCAAACAGTAGTGTCCAAACGTTGCTATGTTCAGGTTTGAAGGTCGCTGTAGCTAGTGAAATTACCAGTGTAACGAGTCTACATCTTATGTCTCAAAGTGGCGAGCGCGATGTGATTCTATAGATAGGCGTATCACTTACCATCATATAATGGTACCGCTCATCAAAACTAACGTCCATATTTAAATAGTTTATTAGTTCTATAAATACTCTGGCCCAGAATGAAATATTTTTTCAAGTAGTTTATTATGAATTTGTTTGTAATTATCTATTTCCCGTCCGCTTTGATGACTGTAACACCCCCGTAATTTCCTTTGGGGATGTAATTTCGTAAAATCCACTCTTAGCTGACCTCTACAGAAAACGGCAGAAGCAGTATCTCTACCGAATTATGAGTGTTCACGTCTAGTAGTTTCTGAGATCTCGACAATGATAGGTCCACATTCAGCACGGGGTCCGATATCGCCGGGCACTAGGGGCCGTCGTTTGTAGGGTTCATATGGGGGGGTTCTGGGTTACTTTCCACCACGCTGTCCCAATGAAGGTTTGTGAGAGCCAGAGCCTCGTTTATTGGTTAGCAGGCTGCACCACGAGCAGATGAGGTAGACCTGGGTCCCCTGAGTTGTTGTATGGGATCCCTTATACCCCTGTAATAATTTCCTATTTATCGTAATATTTACTTTTTTTTAAAATACAATATATATTTAATTGATATATATCATAAATGATACAAATGTAATACAATATATATTTATCTAAGTCAAAGGACATTTATGTTGATAAAGAAATGGTAACCCTAATCCAAAATTGAAATTGCCAAAAAAAGGACCGCATTCATAGACAGTTTTGTTTTTTTTTTTGTCTCAACAACGCTCCAAAAGTAGGACATGCATGTCATTACAGCGTTTTTTTTTTAAATTCATTCGAAAACCGGCTATGAATAATACTTCGTCATTAATCGTACTTTTTTTTTAAATTTGGAACGCAGCTGGTGTAGTTTTTTTTATCTGTTCGCGTTATTTCGTTTTTTTTTTTCTTTTTGTTATCTGTTGTATGATTTAAAACTGTGTTGTTTTGTGATTTGAATAAATTTAGCGTTTTTGACCTTGGAGTCAAAAACCTAACGGCGTATTATTTTTTATACATCTTCATTATCATTTTGGTGGCGGCAATGTATCTAATAACACGAGAATCGCATCTGTCATTGGGTTCCCGTTATTTACTAACTGTTCTTGTGTAAAGTTGTCTCAAAAAGTGATTTTTTTTATTCATATAATAGTAAGGGTGTCGGGAAGATAGTCTATGAGGTGGACTGATCAGGTAAAAGCGGCAGTAAATGGCTCATCATTCTTACCACTCTATAAATGCACGAGGAAGACAGCCATTAGAGAAGAATGGTAGAGATGTGTTGCGAAGCTTGCCACCAACACCTGAAGTCACGATCACTCTGTCAAGAGTGATACCTAGGAAGAAGAAGAATAGTAAGATGTATTTTTTTATGATTTCTTCTAGTCTTTTTCTTCATGTTTGAGGGTTGGCTGTTAGCTCCGTGTATAGTCCTTTTGCGCCAGGTGGTAAAGTTCCTCTACGAATTTTATTATTATTAATGAAATATTTACCACAGCATAAGACTTATATTCCTGAAGTTTTCAAAGAAAAATAAAGAAAATAAAATATTATTAATTTCGATATAAGTTTAAAAAAAAGCTTTTATTCATTGATTTTGAAGTCTATATAAGGTACAACCAAAGGGAAGACGTTAATGTATTGATACTGCGAATTTTCATTAGAAGCTCTACTTGTCGCTATTATACTTATATACATAAGTTAAAGTCTCGTTATACTTTAACTATATCTTTGCAATAGTTTTCCCAACAGAGCTCATTCATTTACATATAACATATATATACTATTTTTCTGTGGCAAGATACTTTAGGAGCGTCTACATGCAAATTTTTGCCTGAAAGCGTATAGTTCTATCGATGTATGGTATAAAGTAGGTAAAAGCATAAATTTAAGTAATTTTGAGATAAAAATTTTATTACACATATACGATATGAGTCTGCGAAGACCAAGAACTACTTACCATCCGTCTGTTCATAACATATTCTAATAAAATATTTGATATATCAAAGGCATTAATTAGAACCGACGACCAGATCTCTATCAAACATTTCTGCATATCAGCTGTCGTCACCTTTACAGTTTGGACAAGTTATTCAACCGACATTATAATCTAAACTAATTCAACAGCGATACATAGTAAAAATTTAATTTGATAGTCCCAAAAAAAAGCTATAAATAAACAATAACTACGACCATATAAATTAGAATAGCGATCGAAAATATCACTAACGTTTATCTCGTACGCACCCGACCCGTTTCATTATAGAAATTAACTGTTAACAGAGAAATTATATCGATACCGGCCACCCCAATTCCCACAGCCCAGCGCTGGAGGCTAAATATATTACAAATAGACATCTGCCCACTAATTGTCTAACATGCAACGTGCATATATTTAACTGAATTAACGCTAACCGAACAAAAAAGCGCGTCACACTACGGCTACTCTTTATTTTTAAAGCAAAACGTCTTTAAAAACCTGTTGCAACCCCTTGTCAAGGTGTGAAATTTGCAACTTCAACCGTTCGCATTTCTTACGATATTCACGTAAATATTTAACGCGAAAAACTACCCTCTGTTAACAGCATTAAGTTAGATTTAAGTGGCGCAACCGCACGACACTTGTTACGTATGGCAAGGGTGAGGCGGTATGCAAATACGGTAACCCATTTCTTAACTTGCCCTATAATTACGGTGTTTTGCATATTATTTGAGAATATAAATATTTATGAGGTTGTGAAATTTAAGAAGTTATTTTCTGTGAAGCTAGTCTCCGAACGAGTGCATACGTTACATTAATTTTTTTTCTTTTTTTTTATAGTCTACTTTGCATATTCGCTTTCATTTGGAGATGCCGTGCCGATGTATGCTAATTTCTCTACTTGTGAACGGGGTAGGTTTATTATTTCATTAAATTTCGCATGAGGACACTTTTGGGACTTCCTTCCCACGTCTTAATTAATTTTGTAAACGTAACGTACGCAATATTAATAAAATGTTAAAGCTGTTAACGTATACCGTGGAGACCAGCTACAACGAAAGTTCTTAATGGATTAATACTTTTAGCTACCGTCTCTGTTTACCATTTTAGCTCTTAATGCAGCACAAGATAATTTATAGTTTATTTCAAACTTAACTATGTTTAAACTATAAACTAATTAATTAAAAAACACAAAAACATACCGGATAAATCACCTGTTGTAATTTTATGATCATCATCGTCAAAATCGTTCTCTTCATTACTGTTGTCTTTATGAAAATATCCCGATATTTTGCAGGAGTTGTATTCATTCTATTCTTAGCTTCCTTCAGGTCAATGTGTAATAAAATCATCATCAAGGATACCTTGGGTCTGCAGTGCATATTGAAGGATGTGGTGGTAAGTTTCGTTCCTCCAGTTAATACATTCGATTTACTTATACCGAGTACAATACAGTACTGCCGTTGTGATAGTACAGTCTCTTTAAAACCTTTGATAGCGATACTTACCTAAACTATTTTTTTTTTATATATTACATATAACGTACGTTATCGTTATGGCTTCCAATATCAGCTATAGCTTGTAATAATGGAATATTCTCGAAACAAACGGATAAATATAATTTTATTGCATTGTTTTACATGTATTCGAACTTGAAGCTTCTGGTTCCTGAACTTGGAATTTAATCTGTATATCAGGAAACATCACTCCCTTCCAATTCCATCATTACATAATCATACAATACTACCAAAAATAAACGAAGAAAAAAAAATTAGAAAAGTACTGTGCTGTTTGTCTGTATGTTGTATATATGTTTCAGTAGTTTTTGATGTCGTCTATGTATGGGTGTGTGTGTATATAAGCCGGTGTGGGTGTGTATGTATATGTGCGTATTTCTACATGTACTTATTGAAAAGAGGAGTAAGAGAAGAAAAAAAAAAAGAGATAAGAAACCCTAATTAAATTATAGAAGAATCAGCAATAAGTACTCCAATTGTTTGTAGAGTAAAGAACATAACGAGAGTCGTATCACCGCCCGGTTCTTATGAAGCTGGGCCGGCCCGCTGGTGAGGTCCCTCTGACCAAAACCATCGTCAACTGGCGCAGCCTCGAGGTCAAACTCAAGGCCGCGAACCCCCAGCACCTAGACGGAATCCCTGATACGATCGACTCGCTCGGCGCTGCAAACCGAGCGATCGACTCGTTAACGAATCACATTGCCACAGCCGTCGAGGAATCGTCGAGAACGGTGCCCGAGTCGGACTATCTGCTCGGGTCCTTCCCGGCGGACATTCGTCGGCTGATAAGAGCGAAAAACGCCACAATGAGACTCTATTCACGATACAGATCCGAGGAGCTGAGGATAAAACTGCGCCGCCTTCAAAGGCTGGTAAAAGAGCGCATATCCGAACTCAGATCCGACAGATGGGACAATCTGCTTTGCGACTTGGAGCCTTCGAGCGCCAACTTTTGGCGTCTGGCCCGCAGTCTCAAAGCGGAGAACATGGCCCGCATGCCTCCCCTCGTAATGAGCGATGGTTCCTCCCTTGCGTTGGAGGATACCGAAAAAGCAGATTGTCTCGCCGACAGTCTAGAGAGCCAGTGCACTCCCTCTACCGCACCAGTGGACCCCGATCACCTCAAGTTGGTCGAGGACGAGGTGCGCCGCAGGGCAGCCCTCCCACCAGAAGGTCCCCCTCTAAAACCGGTTTCCCCCGGTGAGGTCGTTGACATCATAAAGAGGCTGAAAACCAGATCAGCCCCGGGATCCGACAACATCTCCAACAGAGTTGTGAAAAGTCTCCCGCCCCCGATCGTCGGTCTGCTAGTGGCCATATTCAACGCCCTGCTAACCGACTGCTCCTTCCCAGACGCCTGGAAAGAGGCCGTAGTGATAGGTATTCCGAAGCCTGGAAAGCCGAGGAACCTACCCAACAGCTACCGTCCGATCAGCCTACTGAACACCTTGGGCAAACTTTACGAGCGCATAATTCTAGAGCGTCTGCGCCATTTCACCGCAGAGAACAACCTCCTCCCGGATGAACAGTTCGGATTCAGGAGCAACCACTCTTGCGTTCATCAAGTGCACCGACTGACCGAGCACATTCTGGTCGGTCTCGAGCACAAACGACTGATCGACACCTGCGCCGTCCTATTCGACGTCGCCAAGGCGTTCGACAAAGTCTGGCACGAAGGCTTGATATACAAGCTTTACACTCTCAAAGTGCCAGACCGTCTAGTCACCGTCATTCGAGACTACCTCTCGAATCGCTCCTTCCGCTTTCGCGTCGAGTACGCTCTCTCCTCGCCCCGGCCGATTAAAGCCGGTGTCCCTCAAGGTTCTTGCCTCTCCCCGCTACTCTTCTCGCTCTACACGAGCGACATACCGAGAGACCCCTTCGTCAAGATGGCCCTTTTCGCGGACGACACCGCTCTTTATCATTCCGGCAGAGCTCCGGGTATTATAACGAAGCGCCTACAGAACGCGACCACCCGCCTAGGCGAGTGGTTCCGGACGTGGCGAATCGATATAAACCCGGAGAAAAGTGAAGCCATTCATTTCACCCACCGTAGGTCATCAACCCTTCTCAAGAAGGCGAAAAAACGCGGCCATGAACTCGGCCAGCTCTCGCTCTTCGGCCAGCCGATCCCATGGAGAAGCTCGGTCAAATACCTCGGCGTCACACTCGACACCAGACTCAATTTCGTCGCCCACATCCGAGAGGCGAGAAAGAAAGCGGCCCAAGTACTGGGCAAGCTATACCCCTTGCTGTGTAAGAAGAGCAAGCTCTCTCTCAGACACAAGCTTCACCTTTACAAGGTATGCGTAAGACCTATAATGTCTTACGCAAGCGTTGTCTTCGCCCATTCCTCCGAAGACCGTCTCAAACCTCTGCAGACTCTCCAGAACCGTTTTACCCGCACCGCGACTGGTGCCGAATGGTACCAGCGCAATGTGGACATCCACAGCGACCTTAAACTCCCAACGATCAAGGAGCACTTCAGAGAGTGCTCCGTGACCTACTTCGCCAAGGCGGCAACTCATCCCAACCCTCTGGTGGCCAGCGCGGCCAACTACGTGCTACCTCCGAATTCCAGGACGAAAAAGCGCAGACCGCGGCACGCGCTTATTCCGACATCCCAAGGGGTCCCGCAAACCACACACATACCCTCAGTCACCGACAGCACCGACGTCACCACACACACTTCGGACACTACCAACACGCTCCGAATATCAGCATCACGCCGCCCTCGCTTCAGAACGCGGCGCCGCAGCTACTCACACACCGCGTACACTAAGTACACCTGCGACCGTGGGCGGTCCTCGCCGCCCAGAGATTCCGATACAGGCGAAGGTAGTCAGGGAACGGGCCCGCGCCCGGCCTCGACGACCGAGTAGAATCGCCAGATAGAGAACTACAAGAACCAGACACACACAATCATCCGCCAGACAGCTACATCCCGCGTAGCGCATTTTAGTTTATAGAAACTCAGGCCGTGGATCCGGGTCCACGAGCCCAGTGTCAGATGAGCTGTAAGAGCCGCTGTGGCTTGCAGCCCTGTCTACAACAAGAATATAGAGAGTCGTATAACACAATGGCGAAGTCAATTCGTTAACAATGCAACCCTTAAAAACCTACCCACTATTTATCCAGTAATCGAACTATAACAGGGTGGTACTCGACTCGTGCGCATCGATTCAGGTCCCACCCCGTGTTAGTTCGATTTATCGATTCGCACAATGCTATCCCATTGTTGGGCCACTGCATTGATATATAATGTTTTGATGTGGCGATACAATCGGTATACACTTGTTGATTTATTAACTCATTCGATATTGTGTCAATAACCTTGATTCTTTTATCATCATCTTTACCTATTGATTCCCACTGCTGGGCATAGATTTTTCATAATATCTTCAACTAAAGACAGCATTAGCGTTGTTTAAATCCAGTGTCTCCTTTTTTATCGCAGGGTAAGTCTTGCTTCCTCCTTGAAGAGAAGGTTATGTGAGGTTTTTACTCACTAAAACCAGGTAGTCTCCTAGAGCTGAGGAGTTCAGGATCTCTTACGGAACCCACCAGTACACCCCAGCAGTCTTGCTAATACGGAAGGCCAAAGCTCTCCATAGCACCCACGCTGTGCTGTGGCTAATACAAGTCCACCATGCAATTGCTGTTATCCTAAGGACTCCAAGGCTCACGAACCTGACTCTTTTAGTCGCCTTTTATGACAGGCGGGGAATACCTTAGTCCTGTTCTTAGCTCGAGATTACAGGACTGAATCTAGTGCCTCCTAAAAAATTATTGTCGGTTATCATCTAGTGGAGTTTTCCTTCCGGCTGCCATTTTGTTTTTATTATCATAAACACTCCAAACCATACGTTTATTCATCTTCCTTATATTTGGAGATGCGTATCTGGCCGCCCATATGGTTTCTTAAATTTATTGAATTTCTTACAATATGCCTAATGTTCCGGTTTAAAGGGCGTTGTAGCTAATGTAATTACTGGGGTAATGAGACTCAATATCTTATGACTCAAGAGCGCAATGTGGTACTGTGTATAACGTCCTAACTAGCGTCACGTTGTGGGTCTATGTCTCTCAACATCAAGTGAACATACTGTCGCTTAATTATATATAAAAAAAAATTGTTAGTGTGATAAGGAATATATTAGTCAATTAATTAATACCTGTATGTTAGTATTTTAGTTCCTAGCTAAGAAATGCTAGCTCTATCCTTAATGTTAGGACTTATTGTTCTTCTTAGTCAGTATCACTCTTGACGGAGTGGTCGTGGTCATCACTTCAGGTGTTGGTCGCAAGCTTAACAACACGTCGCCATTCCTCTCTGATGGTCGCCTTCCTAGTGCACTCATATAGTGGCTATATGCTAACTATCTGTTAAACTAAATTTATTGCCTTTATCTGGTCATCTCATAGGCGTTGTTCCTCGTGGCCTGGTACCTTGAACCTTTCCCTGAACCACAAGTCGCTCAATAGCTGCCTCACCTCAGCGGCATAGGACTTTTTAGGTTATAAATAACAAATTTATAACTATTACTGTGATATATCGAGTTAGGTCTCAGTTGATGGTATCGCCGCAAATCCTGTCGACAAACAGAAGTACGCAAACATTGTGACCTATTTTCCGGTTTGAAGGGCGTTGTAAATAATGAAAATTTTTTGAGTAACGAATATGTAGTCTAATGTTTACAACATAAGTGAAAGAAAGTGGGGATATCATAAAGGATCCAGTGAGGTTGCAGAGTACTACTACATATATATAATAACTTTGGTATCTAGCATATTAGGTTTTAAAGTGACGGGAACTACGGGCTAGCCATCATCGTCATCAGTCGATAGATGTCCACTGCTACACATAGGTTTTCGTCAAAGATCCCCACATCGACCAGTCCTGCGCTGCTAGAAACGCAAATCACCAGGTGCCGTCATTTGTAGGGGTTCGTATGGGGTGACTTGGGCCATTTCCCACCACGCTGGCCCAATACTGGTTGGTATGAACTGGCCATCGTCATCATCATTATCATCAGCTGAACATAGGCCTCCCCCAAACACCTGCACGTCGATCGGTACTACATTGCTTGCATCCATTGGTTTGGAGCTGGTTATAATAATAAATAAATATAAAATAAAGTCCTTCATCCGTTTCCGTTTAATAACATATAACATATAAATATATAATGGTGTTTTAAATATAACGTATGTGTTTTTGTAATTCCTATCGAGGGATGTTATTACACATTATTTCATTTAATAAACTTGCCGGGTGTTTCCGTAAGGACAGTTTAATGATGGACGTAAATACCGGCTCCTAATGATGGGGTGGCACGTTCAATGTTCGAATAGATTAGATTACGACTGCTATAGGTGACATTAAATATTAAAGAAAAAGGTCAATGACTCCGCTAACACTAGTTTGTTTTTTTTTTTATATGATTTAAACAGTAGTTTGTATTCACTTGAAATAATTAATTGTGCACTGTCTTAAAGGATATGTATGAAGCGACGAGGGAGATCTTTACCTGATGGTAAGTGACACCCTTGCACCACACCATACTTCAGGCGATGCCTTCAGACAAGATGTCCAAGTTATTACCCCGGTAATTTCACTAGCTACAGCACCGTTCAAACCGGAACACAGTAATGTTTGTACACTATTGTGTCTGTTGAAATAGGAACTGCGGTGGTACCTAGGTCTCCGGCAATAGAGATCTAGCACGAGACGAGTCATCTACAGTCGCCTTTAACTATGATATACTTCGAAGATAAGGGTAGTAGAGGGGTTTAATAATATATTATATAAATGTGTGTTGCCAGTGATGACATACGGAGCAGAGACGTGGCCGCTTACTGTGGGCCTTGTCCGCAAGCTTAAGATTGCTGAGAGGGCGATGGAGCGAGCTATGCTGGGAGTTTCCCTGCGAGATCGAATCAGAAATGAGGAGATCCGCAGGAGAACCAAGGTCACCGACATAGCTCGAAGGGTCGCCGTCGCAAAGTGGCAATGGGCAGGGCACATAGCTCGCAGAACCGACGGCCGTTGGGGCAGAAAGGTTCTCGAGTGGCGGCCACGTACCGGAAGACGTAGCGTGGGCAGACCCCCCACAAGGTGGATCGACGACCTGGTCAAAGTCGCTGGCAACCATTGGATGCGGGTGGCCCAGGACCGGTCTGAGTGGAAATCTTTGGGGGAGGCCTTTGTCCAGCAGTGGACGTCTTCCGGCTGATTGGATTGGATTGGAAATAATTTCAAAGCCTCAGTGGAGTTCCTCATTGTTTGTATATATTCTCATAGATTAAGGTTAAATATTTATCGTCATTGGTTTTCAGCTGAAATATAGTCATCGCTGAGCATACACTCAACATCAGATATACGCCACGATCATCTCGACCTTCACCATTTAATTGTAACCTTTACCATATTGAACTAGTTAATATGACATTCAGAGAGGATTCTTCGATAGGTCTTTGTTCCAGTACATTGAAATGGATATCAATGTACTAGAATGTTAATGTACACTAGTTCTCTTTCTATAATCTAACCTTCTTAAAATAGATAATATATAAAATACTATTGTATATACGTTAAAAAATCTATATTTACTCTAAAATATGCAGTTGCTAGGCATTTAATGTTTTTTTTGGTTCGGAGGAATCTTCGAAAAATATCCTGCTTTTGGACTAAATCGGGCTAAATAAATAACAGGTATGTACAAAAGTTAATTAGTAGGTAGTTAAGTAATTTTTTCATTATTTATCCTATAAATATAAGTATTTACTTTCTATTTTAGTATGTTATGTATTATCAAAGTTAATTGTTTTTTTTTCTACTGTTTGGACGTTTATTGGATGTTAAAAAAAGAGGGATATCTCTACTTGACGGCGCCTTAATATGGTTAAAGAGATTCTATGATGTTAGGTCTATTAGGTTAGGTTCTATATATATATATATATGTATATAAATAAATATTTATTTTACTAAAAGTGTTTATCTTATAATATAATATCGTACGTATCCGTATAGTATTTTCAGATTAGATACTTTGTGCTCTATAGTGATGAGCAAAACTAGAACAAGACCAATACTTAGACAATCTAGATATTGGTCTTGCTCTACTTTAAATACTTCCAGTCTTAGGCTTGTTCTTGCATGCTAAGTTTAATGATATATTAAATACTGTGTTTCCAAAAGAAAAGTATAAGTTCAAGTTATGATAAATATTTTATCTCATACTTTCAATAGATTTTTGATCATTTTGTTTATTGTAGCATATTTAGTCTCGGTCTTGTATAATAGTCTGGATTGGTTTTGGTCTTGGTCTTATTTATTCGGTCTTGGTCTTGTGAAAAGGCAAGACTAGGATCAATTTGATTCATACTAGTGATCTACTTTATAATATATATAAAGTGATAGGAAAGCGATCTTTGTATTTAATGACTATATTAAAACCAAAAAGTTTTTATGTATCTTCATATAGAATATTTTTGGTAACTTTTTTTTTACATGAAACTCTGTCTTTTGTATGGTGTCAAGTAATATATATAAGTAATAGTTAACGTTTTAAAGTATTACAGTAGCTTTAGTCGGGAAAATTCGCTTTATTCCAGGAGATACTTCAAAATGCTTGAGATTCATCGTCTCGTATATTTCTAGCGCATGTTTTTAATTTCTTAAGTAACAAAAGAGGAGTTCTTTGATTTTAATTAAAGAGTGCCCCTAGTCGCTTCCCTTGCATGTTTATTGAAGCATGTGAACATTTCATATCGTAGTAGAATATTATTAATCCAACGGCCAAAGGTACAGACGGCGAGATGCTTTGAAAATTTATGAAAATCCGAAATGAATTAGGCCGGGAAAGCCCGCACAATTATTTCGGGCGAAGCGCACAAAAGGAAATACACGGATGAGAAAAAAAATAAGCTTTGTTATCGAAATTGGAAATGAAACGAATATATCTGTAGGTACCTAAGAGAAAGTTCGGCTTCTGTTGGGGGTGCATTTTTTTTTCAATTGAACGCGTGTACAAAAAACACCCCTCCGCATATGAAACATTACCCCACAATGCGTCCAATGGAGCCGTACCCCGAACACATCTACGCTCTCATTTTTATAAACAGATTTTTTTTTTCTTTGCCCTAGAGCGGGACGGCCTCAGCGCCGAGCCGCGCGGGCGGCCGGGGGCGCGCGCGCGAGCGAGACGGCCGTCGGGGAAAAGTTCAGGCCGCGGATAAAGAAAGCTCAGGTACGGGATAAGGGTGTGGAGGGAAGAAAAAAGGGATACAACGCGGGGTGGCGGCCACCCTGCACTTTCGGCGAGGTGGGGGACATCCGTCGAGGTTCGTGTCGCTGCCACTAGATGGGAGTAAATAAGAAAGTTTTTTTTTTTATTGAATTTCGGCAAGAGGAGTTTCGGCATAATGATGATGGATTGTACGGTGGCTCGCCGCAGATAAGTTTTTGGGGAATTTCCATTGCGTGTAATGTGTTTTGCAAGTTTTTTTTTTAAATTAGCTGCCGGCGAGCGCTTAGATGTCAATTTCGCAAGGGTGGCCGGAGTGGCAAGTTTGTGCCAGACCGTATTGCGGTTACGGTTTATTATTTCAGTTCATAACATCCGCCCAGCAGACGTAAGCTTTAAACTATTCACATACAATCATCAAAGTTACAATTCAGACTACATGACTATCCAATAAGTTATTATATTAACTAAAAAAAAAATTACTATTATTTAAAAACAGATTTTCATCATCTATATTATCGTATTAGAATTTTCTTACTCTTACCAGAATCTCCACCATTACTTATCAAATGAGTATATGTATATTGTATGATAGTTCCATTTGAAACTTGTTAGAATAACTTGTTAGAACTAAATAATCTAAGCTAAAGCTAATCCTATCTAGACTTGATATTAAATTAGTACTTTAATTGGAAATAGTTTGAACCCCTTAGAAATACTGTGTGTAATTTATTTATATTATTATTAATAATTTCATAGAAAACATGGGAGGGTATTATTCAATGAAATCCTTGTTAGTAATCAAACTGAATCGGAAGGTTTAGCAAATTGATTTTTTAGGCTGGGAACCCTAATTTATTTTCAATTAAAATTAACATATGTTATGCTTTACATCTTCAGCTATCCACCGGAAATAGTTCTGTCAAAATCGGACTATTTCCGAGATCACCAGAAACGAACAAACACACAGATAAAAAATATTAAATTAGTTTACTGGTATAAGTATGCGGCAAATATTCATACACAAGTTTACTGGTGGTAGGTAAGTTTACTCTGTTGCCGGAAGTCATTTAGGTAGGCTACTAACCGAAGAATGCAAACATTACTGTATTCCGGTTCGAAGGGCGCTGTGGCTTATGAAATTATTGGGGCAATGAAACTTAAGATGTTATGTCTCAAGGCGACGAGCGACATGTGGTGCAGTGTATAGCATCCTAATTAATGCACATGGTTATGAGCAAACGTATCACTTAAAATCAGGTGAACTTCTCACCAGTCTCATCGTATAAAAAAAAAGCTCAACAAAAAGTTCTTATTGAAATTTTATATACAGACATACAAATCTTAATCCGCATAGTTAAATTATCTTTGACGAATTTTTTTTTTATTTTGCTATGTCAAATTAATATCTAATTGGTTCGTTTCGGCATCAAATTGAAGTGGATTTTTTTTTTTTTTTGGGTAAAAAAATTTAAGGTAAATGTAGTACGTGTTTACTGGCAACACGAAAATCAGGCGGTGAACTATTATGCGGAGTTGGAACCGAAAATCTTTTAATTAGCGGTGCGTCGGGCTTTAAAATGTCACTTGAGGGCGCGCTTCGCGTTTTTTTTTTTTTTTATACGCGACCCTTTCACTAACGCTAATGAGACAAGCCCTCAAAATGTCTGCCTTTCGTTAAATATAAATATGGAGGCCTTGCTATGAAGTCGAGTACATTTGGGAGACATATTCGCAATTAGTGTGAGACGAGCCAAATTAAAAGTCAACACGGCGGAGTTGCTATGCAGCAAAAATGTTTGGGAAGCGTTGACGTATAACTATCGTTTTAATTAAGCTGTACGCGGAGGCAAAGGCAGTGTTCTCGTTCAGCCTTAATAATTTCTTTAAAGTCTTTGCTGTCATACAATATATAAGGAATCCTTTAAACCCCCCACATGAACCTCTAAAAACGTGGAGATCTTTGGTGGGGGGGACTATGTTCAAGTAGTGGATGTCTATCAGCTGATGATGATGAGATTTTTGTTTGTGATATAACAAGTTGCTTACTGTTGCTTAAGACCGTCCAGGTAGTTACCACCGCAGCTTTTATCTCCACCGCCAAACAGTACTGTGCAAACAACACTGTTCCGGATTAATGGACGTTGTAGCACAATACTGATGTAACGAGACTTAAAGTTGTGTCTCGTCTCGTCGGCGTGTGTATCACTTAACATCAAGTGAACGACCCGTTCGTTTTATAGCTTAATTGAACAAATAAATTTAAACATTAATTAAAATGTTTATTAGAAGTAGATCTCTCTTATCTGATACCACTTTTATAGTTATCATCCGTCCGCCTATTTCTATTGCCAAACGGTCGTGTGCAAATATTACTGTAGTATAGTTTAAAAAATGCTGCAGCTAGTAAAATTACTGCAGTAATGACGTCAAACATCTAACTTCAAGACCTAGCACTATAGATATTATAATATGCAGTGTATGACCTTAAATGATATATCATTATCATTGCTGCATCACTTCACAAAAAGGAGGCAGAGGCATATTTTTGTACTGTCTTTATAACAACATTAAAACTTTTCAAAGGAATAATTAAAATATTAGTATTGAATAACGTTTTCTTTCCAATCAAATTAATACTATAATAATTTGTATGGCACAGTTGTAATTAAAAGAAACATCATAAAGTAATGTATGTTCATTAAGTCTCATTTCAGTTCGGATAAGAGCGTAGTCTTGTTCGATGTGTATACAGAATAAAAAAAAAAGTAATATTTTCCCATTGGCAAACAACTCAACCTTTCGCAAATATCCAATTCGGGCTTCGTATAAGCAATAAATAAGAGGAAAAGGCTTTCCAGACGGTGCTTGCCCGGGAAAAGGGAAAAAAAAAAGAAGAAAAAGGCAACGGATCGAAGTCTTTCGTCCGTCGGATCCAATAATCCTGCCGTCTGTCCGCCCGCCTAATGTGATCGTAGCCTAATGAAAAACGCTGCCGCCGTATTCATAGTGTCGTCTCTCTAAACACACGACTACACACTGCAACCGTTACTATAGCAACCGCATAAATACCAAATGATAATATATGTAAAAGTTAATTAGAAATATAATGAATCTACGAAATTAGAAAAATAAATAGTCTATCACCGTAAACAAATCATTTTTTCTTTTTTTTTTTATATTGTCACGCCTTTTTCCCAGAAGGGGTAGGCAGAGGTGAATAAACCACCCACGTTTCGCCAGATGTGGTCAGATTAGGTCCCATGTAACAGGGGGCGAGCCTGTTGCCACTTTTATTGGGACCACCACACATACACACACAAAGATGATATCAGTGTGCGGGTTTCCTCACGATGTTTTCCTTCACCGTTTTTGTATCTCGCTGTTGCAACTAAAGTTCACAAATGTACATAACTTAAATATTAAGTCATTGGTACATGCCGAGGTTTGAACCCGCGACCTTCGGAATGAAAGCCGCACGCTCTAACCATTAGGCCAGCGAGCTACTCAAGTACAGCGAGTACTCTAGTAAACAAATCATTTCGCGTCTAAAGCTCATATTTCCGTATCGATACGTTCACTGGTTTTCAAGTGATTAGCGAACAAAGGAAATCCATTTATATTATATATATATAGATATTGTGTAAGAGTTCCTACACATCATCTCACGGGCTCCAAGCCAACCTCACCTGCTCGTGGTGCATCCTGCTAATCAACAAACGAGGCTCTGGCTCCCACCAACCGACATTAGGCCAGCGTGGGGGTAACTGTCCCAAATTTCCCCCATATGAGTCTTGAGTATATGTTAAAAGTAGATATATATGAATATTTTAAAAATTTCACAATTCAATTTCTCCTTTTTTTCTATTTAATTAAACGATGAGACGAGGGGTACGGTTCACCTGATTATAAGTGATACGCCTGCCTGTAATTACTTGGCGCTATTAATATTACACCACATTGCACTCGTCGTTTGAGACAAGATGTTGAGCTTAGTTACCCCAGTAATTATACTAGCTACAGCACCCTTCAAACCGGAACACAGTAATGCTTCCACATTACTGTTTGGCCGCAGAAATAGGCTATACCTTGGTACCTAGACGGTACTTAATATTTTTATCAAAATCATCACTGATTGATTGTTCAGATAATACCGTAGCGACTTCATTATCACCGTCATCAGCTGATCGATGTCCACTTGTGGACATAGTTCGGGCAGATGAATCCCACACTATATACATCTAGCAACTTCCTGCGACTCTCGCCAGATCGTCAACCAACTTTGTGAAGTAACAAGTAGCTCTATATAAATCTCTTATATAATATTAATACACATGTATTATTTTTAATATTCTTTCGCCTTTGCCTACTCCTACTGGGAAAAAGGCGTGATAAAAGAAAAAAAAAAATTCAAAAATTTATTTCTACTTCCGTTTCCGTCTCCGGCTATGAATACGGCGGATAGCTTCGCGAATGTTAAAAAAGAAATCCTGAAATGGGTTTACGTTGGTAACGAAATCAACATAAATTTTAGAAGAAAATTAAAATGTTCACCCCCAACCCCCCACCCTCTCGCATCATTGTTATTTATAGAATAAACAAAATATTACTTCACGTATTTATATGTTAAAGTTAACTGACGGTAAGGATCATTTAACTACTGACTGATAAGGATTGTACGTGTAAGTAACTGATGGTAATGTAACATATAATAACTTGCTCCTTTCAAGTTAACGGTCTTTCAACTTGCCACCCCATAACAATGTACCTAGTTAGGATGATATACACTGCATCAGGGTAATGAGCTTCATATAGCCAAATAACCTCTGCACACCCTTCTATACTGAATTCATGAATTAAAATATACTTAGGTGTCAATCATCATTATTCCACTAATTTCACTAGGTATAACGTCCTTCAAACCAGAACACGATAATGTATGCATACTGCTGTTTGTCAGCAGCAACAACAGCTGTTGTACCTAGGCGGTCTTTGACATGACTAAGCACTTAAAGCTGACTCTTGACTTATTTCTAGGTAGACTAGAAGTAAGTCAAGAGTCAGCTTAATATAAATATAAAATTAAGTATAGCTAAGTTCAGTGCTTTTATATAATAATAGCTTATTTTAATGAAGTACTTACACGAGCATTAAAATGAAAACAACCCCAATGTTTCCATTTTTGGCTGGTTTTTAATTTGTTGGTATTCGGGTTCGTTCTCCAGCATAGTAAAAAGATTTGGGGTGTAAAGTGTCCCACACATTATCACGGGACCCAAACCAACCTCGTCAGGTCGTGGTACACCTGCTAACCAACAAAAGAGGCTTTGGCTTCTTCTAACCCACATTGGGCCAGCGTGGTTGGAAACAGCCCAAATCAGATATGAACCCCTACATACAACAGCCGTTATGCCCTGTGGTAGCGGAGACCATGCGGCGTCCTTTAATCTGGACTATAATAATGAGGGTGAGGCTATTGTGGTGTCTACAGCAATAGGAACCTTCCATCGACAAATACACTGGTAATAGTAAACATATGACCACCTTACTGTAATATAGTAACGCAAATGATTGTAGTAAGAAATCGCCGTGTTGTAACTTTGACCTTGAACGGCACACTGAGATCACCAACCGTGGGATCCATTATCACCGCCTCACACTTCGATTTCATTAAGAGGCTGCTTTCTTAAGAAAATGTATTCATTCAGGATCAGCTGATGCACCTCTCGCTCTGTTACACCAATTTTTTCATATCGTCCTCTCACTCCGGCACGGCGCTGGAGCAGTGACGTCATAACGAGGTCGTCTTTCGGATTCACTCATTAAATAAACAAGGAAGCGGGTGTGCGTTCATTCGGCTGCACCTCATTGATTTTTTTTTTTTGGATTGTGTCCGGCGTTATTTGTTTAAGCATGTTATAAATATCATCATCAGCTGATAGACATCCACTGCTGGACATCTCGCCTGAAGATCTTTATATCGATCCCACGCTGCATCTATCCAGGAGCTTCCCGAGTCACAGTCAGCATGACCTCTGCTACCGCTGGACACTAGAGGCCGTTTGTAGAGATCTAGGCCATTTCCCTCCATGCTGTCCTAATTAGGGTTGGTGGGAGTCAAAGCCTCTTTTGTTGATTAGTAGGGTTCACCTCTAGATAATGTTGAGATCTTGTGCGTAGACCCTTACATCCCCTAAATGCCTCCTGATGCATGTACATGTGTATTTCACAAATTGAAATGTGATCAAGTTATGGAAAAAAAATGAACCGGTATCGCCGGAAGGACGTACACAAAGTTCGTTTTAATTCGTATCCCGACCCCGCTGTTCTTCATTATCTTATTACTTAGCCAACTTTGTAAACAGTGACCCGGTCTATTTGACACTTGCAAACAAGCATTTTTAAAATTTATCAACGTTAAGTTTTAAGTTAAAACTATCAACTATATACCATATCATCTTTTACTTTCTATTTTTATAGAAAAAAAAATCTTTTTATATACTCGTATATATTGTTATTTTTTAATATATTATAATTAAAAAATGAAATACTCGTTCATTTGTGATATTCCTCTCCTCCGGCGACTCCACTTCGGCTAAAATGTACAGTAAGAAGGAGGCTTCGTGATCTATCCACACACCCCTCAAGGATATATCATGGGTTAATTATCATTACCTAAAGCAACCCTTGTGGCCCACCCCATGGTTTGGTCATGTAGGCTCCGGTTCTTTTCACCAAAGGTAATCAGCTCGTAACAACTACCATAAACGCTGAAGCCTGATTAAGGTTATAAGTCTAAAACTTCTTACCCTGTTGAACACTCCGACGTGATGATACAATTCAAGGATTGAGCATCTTGATCTAATGAAATAAGGTATTTATTTTTTTTTAATTTAATTACACACTATCAAGAGTATTGGATCGCGGTAAAAATCTTAAGACGATGCCGGCATGCGGAGTTGTTCTAAGTGGAGACGTTAATGGGAGTCGCCTTCACCTTGACCAGAACTCCCTGAACTTTCACCCCAGTTCCGTTGGCCTGGTACACGCCGATAACTGGGTCACTCCCGAAGGGGTTGCAGCTTTATACACAAATAATGATGCAGCAATTTTATCAAAAATTCAGTGTATATAATTCATAACGACTCCATTATGTGGAACATAGTTAAGTACATTATTGTTAAGTTACATATAACGTAAATTATAAATGATGATGTCACTTTACTTGAACTAGTGATTTATTTACTAGTCTGTTACATAGTAGCTCGCTGGCCTAATGGTTAGAGCGTGCGGCTTTCATTCCGAAGGTCGCGGGTTCGAATCTCTGCATGTACCAATGACTTAATATTGAAGTTATGTACATTTGTGAACTTTAGTTACAACAGCGAGATACAAAAACGGTGAAGGAAAACATCGTGAGGAAACCCGCACACTGATATCATCTTTGTGTGTGTATGTGTGGTGGTCCCAATAAAGTGGCAACAGGCTCGCCCCCTGTTACATGGGACCTAATCTGACCACATCTGGCGAAATGTGGGTAGTTTATTCACCTCTGCCTACCCCTACTGGGAAAAAGGCGTGATAATATAAATAAAAAAAAATAATAATAAAAATGTTAGTAAACTGGGTAATAAATTCTTTAGCCTTTATTCTTATTATCAAGCATTACTGATTTCCGGTTTGAATGGCGCTGCAGTTAGAGACGGAAAGAAGAATAAGAAGACTATAGGTATGTAAACGCTTATAATGATCTAACAATCTTGACATTTGTACAGCATCAGATATAAGAAAGATAGAGATAATAAGATGCTAAGTTGTAGCGTTAAGCTAGGATGATCTCCGGTTAAAGTAACTTACTGATGGTACGCTTAACATGGTGACCTTTTAGTAAGATCCGGCAGAAAGTTGAAAACATAAACAATTTCATTTTTTTTCTATACAAATACATTATTGTGAGTTAGGGCTTTGACTGTCTTCCCATCGCTAGTTACAGAGTCCCAGCAGTGGAAACAATACGGTTGTTTTCTTATTGTTATGGTAATTAATTTATGGTTTAATTATTTAAGTTTAGTAGTTATCTGTTGCCTGAGACCGTTCATGCTGGTTACTGTGTTAAGGTTTAAAGGGCGTTATAGCTAGTGTAATTACTGTGGTAATGAGATCGAACATCTTACGTCTCATACGACGAGCGCTATGTGATGCATAACCATCAGGCGAACGTTCCGCTCGTCTCGTCGTTTAATTGATTAAAAAAATATATATTTTGTTTAATATCATCATCATCATCAGACGATAGACTTCTACTGCTGGACATAGGCCTCTTCCAAATATTTCCATGTTTGTGGGGGTTCATATGGGGTTATGAGCCATTTCCCACCGCGCTGGCCTAATGCGGGTTGACGGAAGGTATAGCCTCGTTTGTTGATCAACAGGATGCAGGCGAGCAGGTGAGATTCGCTTGTCTCGTGAATTGTTCTGCGGGACCTCTTACACCCCTTGTTTAATATACTTAGTTTAAATAAGGGACTAAAAATTATGGCATAATAACTTGTTTCACATAAGTTTGAAATTCTAAGATAAGAGAAAAATTTTTATATCTTAATAAAGTTAATATAATGAACATAAGCGTTAACCGCGTGCAGGTTAAATTGTAGTAGTAATTAGGTCAGAAAAAAGGGGTGTAAGGAGGGCGGCGCGGCGTCAGAGGCGCGCCGGCCGCCGGCGGCGACATCAAAGCGCCGCCGGCGGCCGGCTCCCTTTCAACTCGCCGACGGTAGCGCACTCCGAGCCAGCTACCAGCTGCAGCCTTCATTCCTCCTACTCCAATACCACGCGTTATTTGCACTGGAATATCATCAATTAAAATACCTTTCACCCCCCCCCTTTTTATTGCTTTCGAGTATTTTTAAATCGACAATTACGATCGATTAACGAGATAACACGCCGCGGATTCTATTGGCAATCGATATGGTTGTATGAGGGTAGTAGTGGGGTAATTGCTTTACGGGAAACGTGTTAAATATTTGCTTGGCATTAAACAGAAAAAAAAACACTGTAACCATCTTAACATACCAGTCAACTATCAAAGTGTGTAAAAACATGAATTTTTCAAGTGCTCATAAACGGGTCGTTATATTTTATTATTGTGTTATAAATAGACACTTCACTTATTAGTATGTTTATTAATTACCCCTTTTAACTTAACAAGGGGAATCTTAATTTCGAAACAATTAACTCTAAGTATATTTTTTTCTTAACTTAACGTTAACTGTGAAGTTTTCTTTTAGTTATAAAGTTGACCTTGATAAGTATATTGATGAGCATTGTACAATTGATTTACAATTATGATTCAAACTATGGTATAGATAGTTAATTAGTGATCTATAGATGATGATCATGATGAACTGTGCTTTATATTTTTATAAAGAATTTTTCATATATATATATATTAATAATAAGAATTTAGTAAGGTTAATAAAATATAAAAATCATGAACAAAACAGAAGCTGTGAAATGCTCTTTAGTATGATGATGTATATAGAAATATATATACAATAATTATATTACTGTGTATATAATATATATTATATTATTACTGTGAATAGCTTAAGTAAAATACAAAAAAAAACATAAATAATATTGAAAAACAATGTAAAGCCTGAATTAGTGCTGAATATGTCTAAAAAAAAGTTGTAAATAATAGGGTAAGGGTAAAGCCCTGATTATATCAGAATTATCATAATATAAGAGAAAATTGGAAATAAATAATAAAAAAAACTACATAGAGGGACTCACCACCTACCAGTGATATCTTTTTTTTATTTGTTGAAGCAAAGATATGATGGAGAACTTCCTCTGATGGTAAGTGATATACCTGCCCATAGCAAAGAGAGGCTAGTTAGAATGATATTCCCTTCACCATATTGTGCTAGCTTCTGATATATGATATTAAGTTTCGTTACCCCAGTTCTTCCAATAACCAAAGCGCCCTTCAAACCTGAACACTATCTAACTAGATAGTCTCTCAAAGCGGAGACCTACCACCAGTTAATAGTTCTTGATTCAATTTTGAGATGATATTCATTATATATAATTGGTTGCAGAATGACAGGGTTTTTGACTCGCTTTAGTATATGCAATATATAGTTATGGATCGTAATATGTCCTGTACTCCGTCATCAGCGATATGATCTTGTGCAAGTACTTATAATGGTGAGGAGAAGGAAAAGGTCATGGTTGAGAAATATCAGGGAGTGGACTGGCATGTCTGAGGCGTACGAATTGTTCCTGCGAACCAGACAGGAAGGACTGTATCTCGCTGATCGCCAATCTTCTTTAGTTGGAGAGGCACTTTAAGAAGAAGAAGTATATACAATATTATAAATATGTAGCCATGACTAAAGTCCTTTGTTCCTGCTGTCAACTTATGAGAGTTGGAGTATTCTGGAGGAGATTATAACCTGTATCTTCCACCTCATAGCCATTTAAGAGCATATAAATTGAAGCCCTTAAAATTATATATATTGTGTACGCTTGTTACGTAGCTATTTAACTGCAGTTAGTTTGTTAGAAATAAACAGTAAACAATGAGAGAAAAAAAAACAATCGCTACACGTTCACCCCTAGCATTATACGGGGCGTGTTTTTTTCTCCAGCAAAGAAAAATCCACGCCGGATTAAAAAGGGATGCATTCGTGTGTGAACGCCACTGTATCTCCTACCCAGTGGAACAAAAGACGGGGAAAACATTTTCTAATAAAGCCTGTAGTACACTATTAGCTATATTTCTTTAGCTACTATATTTTTTACTGTTCGCCTGATGATACACAACACCACATTGTTACCATATCGTCGTTAATTTAATTCACTACGTCTTCTAAACCGGAGGGTTAATATTTGCACACTGCGGTGGTACCTACCTAGACGGTTTCCGGCAAGCAGATGCTTACCACATGTCTTATTTAATTAATTTCATCATAATCAGCTGATAGATAATAGTTGACCCAGTCCTCTTGAAGATCTCCACTCCAATCGGTTATTAACTTCACCTCCTTACAACACAGCTCTGCATGTCCATATAGCTTGTAATCCTTGAAGAAGACGTTAATAAAGAAGTAAGAAGAAGATATATATAGGTATATTTATGTCATGATCATTATATTTAGCTCAAATACATTTGATAATAGTCAATGAGATTTTAAGATACAAGATCAAAGAAGAAATTATTCCAAAGAAAGGAGGAGAAGCAATCCCTGTGATATCACTAACAATGATGATAATCTTTATCTGTATTTAGTCAATACACGATAGTATCTGTACTGTCATTATGTAACTTAAAATTTAGAAGATAAAAGAAGTAATTTAAAGTAGCCTTTAGCTTTAACTGGAACCTTGACCAACATAGTTCAAACGTCTCCGCACGCCAAGCTCGAGTATCAACAATTTTCTTTACTCCGCATCTCATGAAACTTTGAAGTGAGAATGTGCTGAAATGATACGTTTTTATAGCATGACTATTTAGCTAATATATTCAGCATGCTATTAGCTTGTGCTGTGCGACGAGCTTAAACAGAAAGAATACTTTTGTTCGCAGATATCTTTACTGCCGCGGACCCTCCTTACATCGCATTGAGACGTCTCACAAAGCAATTTGCCTACAATATCCAATTTTAAAGCTCTCGCACTAACTGATAACGTTTGATCAAAGAATATTACTACAACATTGTAAATTAATTATATTTGTATCGTATTAATGTATTTTTTTACTAATGAATGCTTTAAAACAGTAATATATGCAGGTCTTCTCGTCTCAGCTATCGCAGTGTCTAAAGACTAGTCTTTAACCTCGTGCCTGTTGCCAGTGTTGACTTATAGAACTTACCTTATAAAAAGGATCAAAGTCAACCGAAGGACAATGGAGACGAGGAGAGTTTCTTTTACGGGATAGAATGCAGAAATTAGAAGATTCGCAGAAGCACTAAGGTCTGCACAATATTCCAAAGGATTGCTAATTTGTAAAAGTGGACCGACGATCCGGTGAAGATCTTTGGGACAGGCCTATGTCCAGCGGTGTTCATCCATCGGATGATGATGATGATGAAGGTATCTATTTCGTTTTAGTCTTAACCGATTGATCACGGGCATAATGATTTCCCTTTGTCTCTATTACCAGCAATTTTCAGTGATTTAACTATTAACACAAGCTGAAGTTTCCATCAGCCTATTATTCAGCAAGGCTTATAGATTTTTTTTCCTGAAGAAGATCTTGAAGGATCAAGATCTTCACCTGATGGTAAGTGATTCGCTTGCTCATAACAACGTGGCATTAGATAAGATGTACACACCGTATTGAGCTCGTCGCTTTGAGACAAAAGATGTTAATTCTCACTATCTTGGCGATTTAATTAGTTGCAACGATCTTCAAACCGGAGCCCGGGACTATTTGGCTACTGAAATAAGAGCTGAAGTGATACCTTTGCACGGAGACAGTCTTTGGCAGCCGAGTTACCACCAGTGAAGATCATGGTAGTATAACGTCCTGTGACAAAAGGTACGGATGACATTTAGATCAATTAAGACGTTTTAGTGTTTGATGTTAAAATTATTATATTATCGATTTTCTATAAAAATCGATTAACAATTAATTTTCAAGTATATTAACATACGTTTTACATATTCAGTACTTGAAACTTATTTGTATTGTTTAACGTATTGACTAAGTAATTTTAACAGAGCGATACATGTCAAGTACACTCACCCTTTGATCAATTTATTTTGAAGTAATTATGTTATTGTTTAAACATACATATCATTATATCTTTGTACATAAATTTACAGTTTACTTAACAACTTGAAAATAAGTACACATAATACACAAACAACGTTAAAGTAAAAAGATGTTTTCTAAAAGAAAGTAACATAAAAGACATCGTCTACAGTTGGAATGTTTTCGCACCCCACTGCCATTTTCTCAGATGTCGTAAATTTAGCAAATGCAGATAATAAATTTCACCACTAATGTACCCCTAACACAAAAGAAAAATTAAAATATATACAATTTAACATTTAATCTCTTGGATTCATTTAATATATTACTTGTAGTAGATCTCTATTTCCGGAGACCATGTAAGGTACCGCTTCTATTTCTACCGACAAACATTACTGTGTTCCAGTTCGAAGGGCGTTGTAACTAGCGAAATTACTGGAGTAACTAGATATTGCGTCTCAACGTGGTGTAGCTGTATATCATCCTAACTAGAGCCACATTGATATGGGCTTTTCCATCACTTACCATCAAGTGAACATTTCGCTTGTATCGTCGAGATAAAAATAATTACCAAATAACTCCAAAGTATCTTCTGAAAGAAATCTAGATCTAAGTATTTAAAGCATAAAAGAAATATATTAACATCCATATATTTCCTTTGTCTGATGACAAAATGGAATTTTCCACAAAATTATTAACCTACCCTGTTAAAGGAATCCTTTTGCCTTTAAAGGAAAACGCCGGAAGCGTGGAACAGGAAGTGCGGGGCGGCCATTACCGGAAGTCGAACCGCCCTGCTAACGACAACAACGTTCCTTATAAATCACTTTCATGCTATACTTACCGTTTATATATTAACAGTAATAAATTACATGTTTACTGTGTTGTATCATTATATATTATATGTGGTAATACTGAGTAATTAAAATCGTTAACTCATATAAACATTTTTATAACATATATAACGTTGGCAATACCGAAGTGAAAGGATCAGACGGTTATTCCCCGATCAGGTTAAAGACTCATCGTACACTAAATTTTACACAGTTATAAGAGATGCGCTGGACAGGAACCGGTGGAAGCAGATCGTCCACTCCAAGAAGAAACTCTAGCTCTGACCATTATCCTCAGGCATGAGGGAACCATCCTAGAGAGAGATTATAACATATTAAATCTAAAACATATACTTTAGATCAACCTTATGACTTCTTACTAAGGACGAGAATAAAGAGAGAGACAGAGACAGTATATTTCAAAGTTTATATAGAATATTAGAGAAACGAGACGCATTATTTAGGAGTAGATGTGGAGGGATTGTGGAGGAGTTCTCATAAATAAGAAGTTTTTTTTTTATATGGGGAACGTAAAAAGGTTGGGCAGCAGGCATTGGGTCATCACAATCTCGTTCAGTTACGCCTTTTGAAGTACAGAAATATTATAGAAGGTATATCAGCTGTATTCTCAAAGGATCTCGGTTGATCCTAAAATCTATATCTATCAGATGGCAATAAGTTATTACATAACACCAGATTCTGTTCCTTGTTGTATGATAAGATTTAGTAGGAAATAGAGTAGGGAAAGGAAAACTTTTCCCACTCAATTTTCTACTAATTTTTTGTTATATTGATGGACAAGAAGTATATTAAAAGGATATATAATTTCTATTCATGATGGGGATGGCGGCAGGGTTTTTCTGTCCTATCTGACTAGCTACCACCATCATATTTTAAATCTAGTAATTAGAGACGAACGAGACGTTCACCTAATGATAAGCGATTCATCATCATCATTATCAGCCGATAGATGTCCACTGCTAGACATGGGCCTCCTCCAAAGACCTCGTCTTCGATCGGTAAGTGATTCGCCTGCCCATAACAACGAAGCGCTAGTTAGAATGTTGTACACTGCACCATATTACGCTCGCTTGATACAAGATATTCAGTCTCATTACCCTAGTCATCAGACTAGCTACGCACGCCCTTCAAACTGGATCACAGTAATGTTTGCATCCCTGTTTGTCGGCAGAAATAGGCACTGGGGTAGTATCAACTACAACAGACACCAACCGCAAATATTAGCTTCATTATTGAACCATTTACGATTAAATATAGTAATTCTATATATAGAAATAGTCGTCCTAAGTATAGAGCTAAACCTAATTATATATATTGATAATACATGGACGTACAACCTTCCACGCAGATGCGAAGTATATATGAATAACGAGCACTTATTAACACCTGCTGCTGTTGGGGAGACGTGCGACTCGTATTAGAAGGGAACTCCGAGGTAAAGATGAATCAACCCCATGGATATTGCGACAATTTTTTTTTTACCTTTTCATTGTTAAAAACATGTATAAAATTATCCTTTTAACATTTTAACTTAGATTTATTTATAAAAAAAAATAAAGCATCCCTCTATGTAATTATATAACTTGTAATTAATTATCATTGCTTAAGTATGAAGTAATGCCGCCATTGATTTTATATATCCTTGATTGTAATCATACTGAAGGATAACACTTTATTTTAGTATGAAAAAACAGGAAATGAAAACTTAATATTTTAATTATGGTTTCACAGTGATGGTGATCAAACGCGACTGCGGTGAGCTGGTCAGCAAGTCCTTGAAGCTGGATACTCTGTAGGTGAACCTGAAAAATATAATACAATTAAAAAAAAATATGGTACATTAAAAAATAATAATATATTGATGCTTTTTCTTAATTAACAATTAGATGACATGATAATTGATCACAGCGATCAGTAAGGACTGATAAGGATAGATAAGAAGAAGAATATCTTTATAGTATAGAAGGTGAACTTATACTGCTAGTAGTAATTTTCGAGTGAGTTCCAGTAAAAAATAGTTTTTAAATGTATTAAACAAGCAGGAAAAAAATATATATTATATAGTAATAGACATAGAAACGAATCATTATATTATCCTTATGCTCTTAATTCTTCTTCTTCTTAATGTGCCTCTCTAATTAAAGAAGGTTAGCGGTATAATGTATATATATATACGTTATTAATTATAGAAACTTAATTATGATGTTGTAAGATATAACCTAAAATAAATTAGGTTTTGGTTTACTGTATACTGATAGTCTACCTCTAAATCTAAATAATTCTAGTGCATACTATTTTCTCTTCTTTTGATCAGTTCCGTAGAATATAATACAACTGCACTCTCGATTAGCTTACCATCAAATGGGATAGACTACAGTAACAGGTAACATTAACCGAAATATTTATATATATCTTTAATTGTCTTGGAATGTTGTTTTTAAAAGTTTCTTAATATTGTTATTTTAAGTATTAATAACAAAGTAATTTAACTATTAATCTGATACAGCATCACTGTATTGTAGCGGACGCAAGATCGATCTATGTGGAGATGTTTGAGACATGCTTATACCCAATAGTAGACGTATAGAGTTCGACGATGTGAATAATGATTATATAATCTATTTATATATGAGAATAAATCCGTTTAGAACGTTGAAGATTACATCAATTAGGCGAATGTTTAAAGAAAACGTAGCGGGGGTGGACAGTAAGGAGAACGTAACGAATTCAAATTGGTTTCCGTCCGCGGCAGACGGGCGGATCTCTCGGCCCATTAGCGGTAATCAGGAGCAGACTAATCACTAATTACAACTCAGAACGAGAGACAAAATGCAATCTTTAAGCAAATTGAGACAAAAAAAAAGGACCAGTCGCCCGGGGCGCTCCGACTGTCGCGAGAAACCATCAAGTATGGATACGGCTTTAAAATCTGCGAGCTTCCAAAATTCTTCCTATTACCAAATGTATTTCATATCATACAAGACAGATTAATTAGCAAAACTGACGGCCATCTTCCAGCAATAAAGAGGCACTTTAAGGAGAATAAAATAAACAACCCTTGTAATGTTCCCAAAGCTGGGACTTCACACACAAGGAAAGAATAAAGGCTGTTTATCTGTTATAGTCAAATTCGCTTTGGCAGATGACTCATATCGACGAAAGCTATTGTTTCCAGTCCATTACCGATTAATTTTTGACTTTAATTTTCTTCTTCTTAGTCGGTGTCACTCTTGACAGAGTGGTCGTGGTCATCACTTTAAATGTTGGTCGCAAGCAACAACACGACTCCATCTCTGTCTAATGGCTGCCTTGCTAGTGCATTCATATGATGCTATGACAATAATGATTAGCCATTTGTTGCGGCCTTGATCTGGTCTGTCCGCCCCATAGGCGTTGTTCCTCGTGGCCTGGTACCCTGAACCTTTCCCTGGACCACAAGTCGCTCAATAGCTGCATCCCCTCGACAGCATACATGGCCAAAAATGTGACATGACTTTAATTTTCTGCTAAGTTACAATGCCGGATATGGTTAAACACGATATGGTCACATTGTTATAATATTAGAATAAATTCAAAGAGTTTTTTGATGATGGTAGAGTTCTTGAGAATCCGCTTGTCTACTGGATACCTCTCAAAATCGTTGAATCTGCTGTTTAAAAAAATGGCCATGTCCAGAATCAACTTATGAGTATCAGAGTATTCTATGTGATCAAGCATTTACCATAATCTTATTGTTCAACGTGGGGTGTTAGAGTTCCCCCAAAATTACTTACTGTATCTAAGCCAACTTCATCTGCTCGTGGTATACCCTGGTAATCAACAAACGAGGCTCTGGTTCCCATCAACCTACATTAATCCAGCGAGGTGGGAAATGACTCAAATATCCTCTCCAAATACATCTTTGGGAGCAGCCATGGATGTCTATTGGTTGATCGTGATGATGGTAAGATGTTGAATGATTACAGTTAATATAATACCACATCCATTTCGGTTTAGAGGTTTATGTAAGTTGTTAAAACTCTCCGGACTCGGGCTGGAATGAAATTATTAAAGGACGCCTTCCAAGTTGTAAGCCAGTTATCTTGCCCACCTGTTGATGGGCTAATTAATTTGATTTCTGAACGGCGGCTTCAGCTCTTCAGATCCCACCGTGAGTAAACACTAAGCAAATATTATCTTCAGCACAATACAGTTTCCACTGTGAAGTGTATTTACTTTAACTTAAAAGATCACAAACCCGACTCTCTTCTTCTTCCTCTTTTATTCTTCATCACACTACTATTAATTCTGCATCACGACGAAGGTTGTTTTAACTTGCACCTCATTTTTATTAGTCTGTTGATGAAGTAGATCTCCTGCTCCTCTGGTTGGCTTCATTGAAGAAAACAAAGTGAACAAATAGGTGACGTGGTATTATGTACTAAATTATTTAGATATTGTAATCAAAAGTAGGCAGGACACATTGCTCGAAGGAGCGACAGCAGATGGGGCAGTAAGGTCCTCCAGCGGTAGGGAGACCTCCCACTAGGTGGGCCGACGATCTGATAAGGAGAGCGGAAACCCACTGATGGATGTAGAGATCTTTGGGGGAGGCCTATGTCCAGCTGTGGACGTCTATCGGCTGATGATGATGATGAACTAAAACTCATTGTTAGTAGTATTTTATTAATTTAATTAGTTTTTTTTTTAATTTCGGTCATTAGCAAATACAATACTTCTATTTATCTCTGGTAGGTTTTTGTTGATGGAGAGCGTCTAGGTAGGGACAACCGCACCTTTTACTCTTGCCGACAATCAGTACAGTGCAAATATTACTATGTTCCGGTTTGAAAGGCGCCGTAGCGAGTGTAGTTACTAGAGTAACGAGAACTAATACATGTTTTAAGGCGACGAGCGCAATGTGGCGCAATGCATAAAATACTAGCGCTGCATTTCTATGGACTATTGAATTGAAAAAAAAACAGATGAAATAGTAATAGCTTTTTTCTAATTATAACAATAATAATAAAATATAAATTACATTTTTAAAAGTTATACATAATGAGTACTGTTAATAAAAGAGTAAATTGTGACGATAAAAATACCTGATATATTATAATATCTAGTATTTATCCTTATCCCTTCGTCATTTCAATATTAATTGTCTAAGTTACAGTATGGAGTTTTTATATTAATATATAACAAAAGTAATAGTTCCATCCGGACAATTTTATAAGTATAAAAAATAATAATTGTGTTGCCAACTTAATCGTGTATGTAGATATCACCGCTGCACCTATTTCTACTGCTATACAGTAATGTGGAAATATTACTGTGTGTTCCGGTTTGAGTGGTACTGCAGCTAGTGTACTTACTGGGGTATGGAGACTCAATATTAGGCGACAAGTGCAATTTGGTTCAGTGTGATCATCATTTCAAATGATGAACGTCCACTGCTGGACATAGGTCTCTTGTGATGTGTTCCTTTTTATGTCGTCTGTCCAGGTGGAGGTCCGCCAACGCTACGCTTTCCGGTCTGGGTTCGCTTTTCCAGCATTTTAAGATCCCGACATCCATTTGTTCTACGAACTATATGCTCCGTCCATTGACCATGGGCTATAACGATGAGCCTGGTTCTCCTGCGGATCTTCTGACTTCTGACCAGCTCATTATAGGTTCAGTATAAATATTCAAAGGCTGTATCAATGGCCTTGGTTCTCAGGCTTTATTAAAGATATTGTCCAATAGATTGGGATTAGCGCCACACACTGGGAATATCTCTCTGTTGCCGATGATCATCTAGGTAGGTATCACCGCAGCGCCTATTTCTGCCGTCAAACAGTACTGTGTTCCGCTTTAAAGGGCGCTGTAGCTACTTAAATTACTGAGGATACGAGACTCAACATCTTACGTCTCAGGTGACGAGCGCTATGTGCTGCAGCGAAATCCTAACTAGCGCCACGTTGTTACGGGCAGGCGTATCACTTAGACCAAGTGAACGTCTCCTTCGTCTCCTTTAATTAAATAAAAAAAATAATATAAAAGAAAGTATGTAAAAACATTATTATTCGTCGGCATTACGCTACATATTAACAACAATAAGGATAACGAACAAAAAATAACAACAATACGCCAGTGTTGCCGTTAAATAAAATTTAATCCACTTTCTTTTTTCGAACAAAGTCTTAAGGCCATCGTACTGGCCAGTTGACAAATTCTTGCAGGTGCTCCGAGTCATTAAAAAGAGTTTATAATGCACCGCCATTTACTATCGACGCGGCCATCTTCCCGGCGCCATATTGTTTTAAAATTTATTACAGTAATTACATTATGTTGTTACGAGTGGGTGTAATGGACGGACAAAATTGCGGGGAAAGTCGATTCCTTGATAGCGTTGTAATAATGGTATTTATATCTTTATCATATTCAAACATCGTTAAAGTTGTTTTTTGTTTTTACTTATAGTAAGTCGTGTTAAAGTTAAAAAGTTTATTGCGTGCGATTGTTTAATATATTTATTATTTTAATAAAGGTTAAAAATATATGTTAACGTGCGGCTAGTGTTTTAATGTGAAACTAGGTTTATTTCTTTAAAAAAAAACAGTCTTGGTTTCGTGTAGCTGCTTAAAAGAGTATCTAAAAGTTTTAATTACAATAGTTGCTTTATATAGGTCAAAACGACAACATGAAATATGATGAATTTTTTTTGTTCTACTAAGTGACGAATGAGCTAGATGTTCATCATCATCATCAGCCGATAGACGTTCCCTTTTGAATATAGGCCTTCCTCCAAGATGTCTAGCGCTGCTTGTATTCAGCGGCTTCCCAAGAGTTTCGTTTGAAAGGGTTCATGTAGATGGATTTGGGCCATTTCCCACTACGGTGGCCCAGTGCGCATTGGTGGGAGCCAGAGCCTTAGTTGATTAGCAAGGTACACCACAAGCATGTGAGGTTGGCTTGGATCCCGTGCGACTGTTCGCCTGATAGTAAATGATAAACCAGCTCGTAACAACTTAGCGCTAGTCTGGATGATTTAATTTTTCCAGGACAAGATTTTTCTAGAACACGCTAGTTTAACGGCTAGTTTTATATCTGCTGGCAACACTTTCTGTTAACTTTCTCTGAGGAAGGGCGAAACCCTTCACCATCTTTGAGACATACGCTGTTCCACACAGGATGGCTTGTTGAGTGATAAGGACTCCCAGCCTCAAGACCGGCGAAATACCTAGACCCTTTTAGTCGCCTATGACAGACAGGGCTTACCTTACTTCTATTCTTACTAGAACGAGACTACAGGCCAGTAAACTGTCCAAGATTCAATTCCAAGGTTTGTGCCATAGCACCAAATAAAGTAAGAACAATATAATAAAGGTTATATTAAACGTTAGCAACACTGTCAAACGTTTTAGAATTGTTTACCCGAACTCCTGGAATAAAAACTTTCATGTGACATTTCGCAAACAATTTACCCGCCACATGAACATGTCTGCCCGGATACGCCGACCCATCATTAACACCGTATTCTGATGAATGCACATTTATCTTCATTGCACTAATTGCCCTCGTCCGTGTACTTCACAGCACCATTTAAAGGTTTACCATGTTACGCTTAATTTTTAACATTTCACAGCAACTATGTTGCTGACGACAAGCTATTATGCACCTTCCCTCCCTAACAATAGAGTTCAAGTTAACTATATACCACGAAGCTATAAAGCAGCTTACTTATAGCTTGTATTTCATAATATACTGCTTAACTGCTTCCTGGTGGCATTTGAAGAGACAGCATTAAATCGGGTCAGAAAATGATTATTTTTTTATTCGAGCCGTTCATTGATGCGCCTGCGCATAACATGGCGCTGAATAGGATGATATACACAGCATCACATTGTGCTCGTCGTTGAGACATATGATGTTGTTTCATTACGACAGTAATTTTACTAATTACAGTAACCTTCAAACCGGTAGATAATATCTGCTTGGTAACTACATAGACGGTCTCCGGCGAAAGAGAGAATTTTATTGGTACTAAAATCCTTAGGTCTTAATCGTCTTCTTTCTACCCTCATTCCTCTTTCTGATGCCAGGTGAAGAATGATTTCTATCGTACAATTATTTCTGTAATTACATGATCGATTGATGACGGGCAGAATGTGGTGATGTGTACACTATCCTAACTAGCACCACGTTGTTCTGAGAAAGCTCATCAATTTCTATCCGAAGAACATTTCATTACTAAAATTTGAGTTAACATAATCCTATAAATAACTTAGTAACTTTAAAGTTTGCGAACAAAGATGATCAGCTCTTCGTTCTTCATATCAACAGCAAGAGTGGAACAAGTCGCCAGCGTTGGTGCAACCGTCTTAACGCGACGTGGGTAGTCTTCAAAGTGTCCTGTCGTACAAGGCGACTAAAAGACCTTGAGTATGTGGGCCCTTATTGCTCAACTGGCGAACCTGTGTGGGACAGGGTACCGCCCAGCGATGGTGAATTGGAGGATAAGGCTCTTCCTCAGAGACGTGTAGAGGGGCACCGTTGCGTTCTATAAAAGATCCCGGATTCTCCCCGAATGCACTGATGCAGACCAGCAAGGAGGTTTTAGTGAGTAAATCTCACATAGCCCCGACTTCTCTCCAAAAGGAGGGTATCTTTCAAAGATTTTTCTTCTGAAACCAAAAAAAATAAATCAAAAAAGACTAGTCTTATTACCACAGATCACATTAGTAATTCATATCCGGTGAGAGCGTGGTCAATGGCTAAACTTATCGATTAAAAAAAAAAAGGTGCGCTGTAAAAATTTAAGCAGACCTGCTGCGTATGGGTTATCAGTATAAATATTTATGATATAGTATAATGTATGCACAGTGAACGCGTTAACTGGCCACCTTCGACTCCTCAACGTACTTTGTGCTGTTGCTTAATTGGTGCAATGAATAAACATTTATGTTCACCGATGGTGGTGTTAGGAAAATTCATTAAACTCACCCTGGTGGTTTGGACGTGTCGGATGCATCATGACCACCGGCACGAGACCGATGGTAATAGGTTTTATGTTAATACACCTTATCGATGCCATGGTCAATGGCAGGACGTTCACCTGGTAGTTAAATACGTAACAGATGTAGTTTTTATAAGCTACGATATAACGGGCCGTGTAGCTACATATCGTTTCGAAGAGAAAAAACTATCATATTTTATATATATCTGATGGTAATGTGAATGGATAACATGGCGCTAGTTACCATGATATAAATTACACCGCATTGTACTTACCTCGTTACCACAGTAATTTCGATAGCTACAGCTCTCTTTAAACCGGAACACAGTAATGTACCCACAGTAGCTGCTGCGGTGGTACCTAGACCGTCTCCGACAATACAGACCTACTACCATTGACACTACATTTTATCATTCGCTTGTTAATATGAAATTATAATGATACTAAAAACCTTAGGCCTTTAGTCGACTTCTTTCTACCCTCATCCCTCTTTCTGATGCTTGATGAAGAAGTATTTATATACTAAACTCTATCATTTCTATACTTATACAAAATTATCTTCATATCAGAATTTATTTTTATTGTCTAGCGTCATCCTCTCTCTAGTTTTCTGTACTTCCTTCCTCATGACCACATATCATCTTCCGTTCCTCATCTCTTATTCCTGTTGCTCTAATGGGATGGAGGAACCATTTCCTTGATCATCAGATAGGATCAGAACCGGTTCCTAATTAAGCCGTATATTTATCTCTTGTGGAGCAGATCTTTTACCGAAGAGTGCAACTTTGTGAGGAGACCTACTACCAAACAGTAGAATGCAAATATTACTGTGTTCCGGTTTGAAGGAGGCTATTGTTTATATCTCAAAGCGACTAGTACTATGTGGTTTGTATATCATCCTATCTACAGCCACGTTATGGGTAAGTGTATCACTTACTATCAGGTGATTGTCTTGGTCATCTCTTTGCTTGTCTCATTGGGATGATTTTCTCTTATTCTGAACGAGGTGATACTTGGCTTAGGATTCTGGACTCATGAAGGCTTCATAATATTTGGACCTTCGGTGCTAGGAGTTATAGACCTCTTTACCTCGGAACATAGTTCCATTCGGCTAATTGATGACCAGCGCGAACTACCAATACTTGTGGATTAGATGGATAAAAAAAAATACGTAAACTGCATGGTTAAGTGAACCGCTCCATTTCGGTGGTTTCCATCCAGGGTATGGAGGCAAATTAGTTAGCTGATAATGATCACAGGAAGAGGTCCGCAGGGGAAGTATGAGGGTTAACCGGATGATTTACGACGACTATGAAAAATTATGTATAATAAACATTTGCTTTTGTACACGACGAACATGACACCTTGTGGGTGTTCAAAGAACATAAAGTAACTAATTTATTGGTCATATTTTAAGGTCATAGCACCCTGGGGGTTGTGATTAAGGAATATGATTACAATTAGAATATGTTCCACTTCTAAAGGGAATAACTTTCTATTTGAAAAAAAAAAGTTGAAAAACTATTTTTTTTGTTGACACAAGGCGAGACCTTCACCTGTTATGCTTTCTCATGTCGTGGAGCTGGTTAGGATGGAATTCACAGCATCATATAGAATCATTGCCTTGAGACGAGATGTTGAGTCTCGTTACTCCAGTAACAACATTATCCGCAGCGCTCTTCAAACCGGAACGCTCTACTGTTTGCAAACTATCAGAGATGTCTAGTTTTCAAGTATGGCGATGTCTCATGTACCTTACAACCCCAGGCCAGGAGTTTGACCATATTGTTACTGACTAAATGATACAGGATGTTCTTTTTATGTTTTCAGGATTATTATATTAAAACTACTATTGGTTTATATCTTATCATTTATTATTATAATAATTTATATACAAGGTATATATATATATAAGTATGTATATATGTAGATCTTCGTGTTCTGATGTTGATACCTGAAAGTATAAGAAAAGTGAATAAATATATATATATAGTCCTATAAATTCTACAGCAACCCTAGCACTGACCCCGATCCTCAGGCATGAGGGAACGACCCTAGATATATATAGGCACTAAGTAAGTACTAATAAGAACATCACTTACACTTATATAGCCGCTAGTTAGATATTTTCACAACGTCATATTAGTCTTTTTTTTTATTTTACTACGAGACGAGCATTCATCTGATAGTAAGTGATGCATCTGACCATAATGGTGGCGGTGGTATTAAGTTTCATTACCTTAGTAACTTCACTAGTTATAACGCCTTTCAAACCGGAACACGGTAGTGTGTTTAACTGGTATGTCACAGTCGGAAATCGTCATATTGCAAATATGTTAAGGTTAGAAGGGCGCTGTATCTAGAAAAAATAGTGGGGGTAATCAGACTTGACAAGGGCTGCTCACATCCTTTAGGAACCCGTACAACTCACGGGACCCAAGCCAACTTCACCTACTCGTGGTGCAGCCAGTCTACAAACCAGGTTCTGGATCCCACTAATCGCTATAGTCCAGCGCGGTGGGAATCGGCCCATTGAATTCCTACTGAACCGCGTGGGAATCTTCAGGGTAAGCTAATGCCCAGCAGTGGACGTCTATCAGCTGACGTTGATAGATCATATATAGACGCTCGCCAAGTGTCCCCTTACAGAACACTCAGCGCTATATAGTTTCACGTTTAACATAAAAATATAATAACTCCACTCCAAATGGTTCCACTGCCATATCACTTTATTATATTTAAATGTTATTGTTATTAACAAAAGCCACATAGTCAACTATTAATAAATTGCTTCAGGGTTCCGTAAGTTTTCTACTAATATATTCATATGTTGAAGACCTTTGAAATTATAAGAGAATATCACGCCTCGTTCCCAGTGGAGTAGGCAGAGACCAGCTCTCTCCAAAATAATCATAATGTTCAGAAATTAAATAGTCTAGACTCTATAGCCGCAGCGCCTATTTCTGCTGCTGGACAGTAGTATGAAAATATTACTGCGGTCCGGTTTGAAGGGCGCTGTAGATAGTGAAATTACAGAAGTGTCGAAACTTAACCTATTATGACTCAAAACAACGAGTACAATGCGACGTTGTGTATATATCATGGTAATTAACTAGGTAATACCGCTAAATTTTACAGGACAAATATTGTGTTCCGGTTTGAAGGGCGCTGTTGCTAGTGAAGTTACAGAAGTGTCGAAATTTAATATATATTGACTCAAAACGACGAGTACAATGCGGCGTTGTGTATACCATGTTAATTAACTAGGTAATACCGCCAAATTTTAAGGTGCAAATATAATTGCGTTCCGGTTTGAAGGGCCTTAGCTAGTAAAATTACAGGAGGGCCGAAACTTATTGTATTACAATTTGTTATTAAAGCGACGAGGAGAATATGATCCTGTGTATGTCAGTCTAACTGTTCCAACTTAAATGGTATTGTAGCTGGTGGTATTACCATCCTCAGTAATATTACTGGGGTAACGAGATTTAACATCTTATGTCTCAAAGCAATACAACGTGTTGTAGTGTATGTTATCTTAATGTAGCGTAAAACTAACAATTACCTTTACTAAGAATACATGGTAAGAGCTAGTTTGGGCTTTATAAAAAAAAGATATACTTTTGTTATTATCATCAGCCCACGGTTGTCCACTGCTGGACCTACGGTTCACCTAACGAACGCTACTTAGCCCACTATCCATTCACCGTATTTCTATCACATCTTACTGATTACGTCCATAAAAGCAGTAAACTAATTCAAAAGTCCGACAAGTAATAACCGATAAATATCGTACAGTAGTAAAAGTTAAGGTTTGAAAATAAAAAAAAAAAAAAAACTAACCGGATGTTATATTTACACCTCGCCAACCAACCCCAAAAACGGACACCGTACTCTGGCTACCACAGGCCATTGTGTTCAACTATCATAACTAATATTTATAGACCCTAAAATCGCCCATAAAGCCTGAATTATGCCTCCTTGTACCGATTAAATAGGAACAGGGAAAAAAAAGCTATGGAGCGGTCGAATTACGATTATTATACATTAATTTTTATAGCTCACGTTTTTATGTGTTTATAATAGCATTTCATAAGCTGTTCACTTTTGGGGACATGATACTTTTGTAATAGCTCGTTAATTTTGGGAGAGGCCATTTTTTTTTTTAATAACGGTTACGTCATAATTTCATGTAAAGTAGGCTTTACGACGACGATCGTAATTACAATCAAGTTAATGCATCGATCCTTAAGTGACACCTGCGTCACTTCACTTGGATGCATGCGAGGATTTTGGTATCCGGTTTGTAGTACCGTCTCGGTAGGTACCAGTCAGCCCTGAAGTCGAGCTAGTAAGAATAGGACTAAGGTAAGCCCTGCGTGTCGTAGAAGGCGACTAAAAGGGATACCGTATGGCTCAGCGATGGTGCCTAGGAGGGTTAGGCTCTTCCTCAGAGATGTATAGAGGGGCTCCGGTGCGTTCTATAAGAGATCCCGGATCCTCTCCGAATGCACTGATGAAGACCACCGAGGGTGTTTTAGTGAGGAGGAATCTCACATAACCCTCACTTCCCTCCAGAAAGAGGGTGGGTATCTTTCGAAGATTACCTCTGAAACTAAAAAAAAGTACAAGTAATACTGCAGCTCATATTTCTGTTAACTAACAGTAAAGTAACCGTGTTCCGGTTTGAAAGGCCCTGTTGTTACCGAAATTAGTAGTGTTGACATTTAACATAAATGTCTCTAGGGGATGAGTACATCGTGGTATTGTGTATATATCCTAACAGGTACCAGCTTTCAGGTAAGCTTTCGTGCTATATTGGAAAAGCGCGGGTTCGAATCCACACAGAACCACATCATGCTCTTCACCAAGACATACGATTGTAATCTTGTTATTCCAGCAATTTCACCAGCTACAACGCCCTTCAAACCGGAACATAATAATGTATGTTTAGCAGCGGATGTAGGATCAGCGGTGGTACTTAAACGACTTCCGGAAACAAATATGAAAATATATTGATGATATAATGAAGCTTTCATAAGTTAGAGTCCTATACAATTAAGTAACATTAAAGCATATCCGGAAACGGAAACTGATTACAAATGCAAAGAAAACATTTCTCACATCGAGACTTTCGAAGGAAAATCAATTTAAGTTCTTAAAAATCATATCATATTTTCTTCCACCCCCTTATGTTTGCTCGTGATAAGGTAGAGAGGGATGGAATATAACGCCACTGTCACACCAGAAGAAGACGCGGAACAAACAAAAATCTCACCAGGGATAAAACATGGGTCGCGATGCGTAGGGGTTGATTCTGGAGTGGCACATTAGTGTGCCCTACGCTGAATTTGACTGGAGAGAGAGAGAGAGAGAGACAGGGAGAAAAAATGAATAATAACCACCCCCGTCCCGCGGGGTCGACGATGGAAACTTTTACGAGCATATTCGATGATTCGCGAGCGCGGAAATATAAGTGGATATGAAAATTTCATCAGCCCATAACCAACAGCAGTCCTGGGTATATTGTCAAGGACATAGATATTACAAAAAAATTACAGTCTACCTGTCTACCTGTCTACCTACAGTCCTGTACAGGAACTGTCTGTCCTGGAACAGCATTACACGGAGACAGAAAACTGTATTAAATAGCTGACCTTTTTATACTACGAAGCGATGAGACTACCGCGACATCCACCTGATAGTACGTGATACGTGTGCCCATTACAACGTGGCGTTACATACGATGTTAAGTGTCATTACCACAGTAATTTCACTAGCTATAGCGCCCTTCAAATCGGAACACAGTAATGTCCGCACACTATTGTATTTCGGCAGAAATAGAAGCTGCGTACTATTACCAACCTAGACGGTTTTCTCCGGCAATAGAAATTTTTCCTCTGAGATAAAAAAAAAAAAAAAAAAAACGTCTTTATTACAGGAGGCCGTCTAGGTCAAATAGTAGCGTGCAAACATTACTGTGCTCCGGTTTGAAAGGCGCTGTAGTAAGTGAAATTAATATGGCCATGTGGCTCGATATCTTATGCCTGAAGACGACGGGTGCAATGTGGTGCTGTATATCATCCTAACTAGTTACGGCTATGCTCTTCCCCTTAAGTATTAAGATGTTAAGCGTTATTACTGCAGTAATACTTGAAGTAAAAAGAGGTAATTACATTACTTAGTTATTTATGAAAGGTTACTTAGTAATATATGTAATAAAGTACTTATGTTCAATTGAAGTATTTCGAATAATCCCCCGTCTGGACAGCATTGTGAGAGCTCTAATGACGTCATTAAGCAGGCAGAAACATCTTTCCTTAGATGCGTTGGCCTTTAATAAGCAACACGGAGACGCTGAGTCATTTTGGACCTTAAGTTTATTAGCAATAAATATAAGTTTAACTAATAAACACCGTCTAATTTGCGTGTTCACCCCAAACGTCGGCAGTTGTTTGTCAATACCGCTAATTGTCTGTTACGTCGCATTAACATTCAACGAGTCTTTGTGATTGAGCTTCAAAACATGCTCTAAAGCATCTGAACATAAACGATAGTAGTATTCTTATTAACCATAAATAAGTGACAATAATATCTAAGTTATTACGTCTTCTAAACCTAGTACTACCTTAATGCTGAGAGATGGAAGAGAGATCATCAGACGGATTCGGAAGACTACTTTACTTTATCATATATAGCTCCAGAATTTGAATCAGAAATGTAGATAATGAGAAAGACTGATAACATTAAAATAATACTACTCAATAGTAATAAGAATAGTTCACTTGTAAAGGCTTAGACTTTAAAATAAGACTAAAACCTTAATTTTGGATCTATTACCTAATAGTCTTATGAACTTAAGTATATTGGCACATTGTTTCATGACAGCCCTTAATTGGGTATATCATGTTTACAGGTTATCATCGTCATCAGTCGATAGACGTCCACAGCTGGACATAGACCTTTCCACCAGATCAGTCCAGCTTATAGAAGGCTTGCAAATTATCCTTTGATATTACATATGGACAATAGAGAGAAAGGGTAAGCAGAAAACCTTTGCAAATCTCTATGATGAATACAGTCATGAATTATGTTAAACATAAGGAATTCTGAAAGGATATATCCAATATACATCCCCGCTATAAAGTATCCTTAAGGACAATTTAAATACATATTGAACACAAAGCTAGCAACATTTGGTATCCTCGCGACTATCCACATAAGACCTTAAACTCGCATAAAATACTTCCACAAAGTAGGAAAAAGTAATGCAAAAGAATCAGTACCAACTACTATCTCAAAATTGATCTCATAACGAACACACAATAACGGGCTTTATCTATATATATTTAACGAGTAAAATCGCTTATCCGATACTATTATAAATTGGTTTTTAAATACAAAGCCCTTCAAACTCTATCACGACGGTATATGGCTGTTATTCCTTCGTACGTCCAAACCGTATACCCTCACATAAGTTAAGGCCCAAGTAATACGGATGACGATGCGAAGTTAGTGGAAAGAAAGGGGAGAAGGGAAGTGAAATAACGAGGGGTGGTTTTTGGGGGCGAGCGGGGCGATTCTACACACCCCCTGTTTCGGGTTTTCAATAGATGTTTGAGAGTTTCGTTCCTCGTACGGTTTAAAAGGTAGACAGGTGAAAATGTGAAGATTTTTTCGTACCGTATGTGTGTGTGTGTGTGTGCGTAAGTGAAATTTGCTAAAATAAATGTTTACGTTACACAAAGTGAATTTTGCTGTAACTCGCCCTTAAACGATTTAGTGAACCCTTCTGTAAGCTAATATGTATTGGAAATAAAATTATTGCCTTTAACGCCGCCATATGTAGCTTATTAGAGATATAGCTTGATATAAACTTAAATTTGCAGCACGTTCAAACAATTATTACGTACCCCATTCTAAGTTAGTTTAAAGATATATTTCATCATATACTTACAAAGAAAAAGTATTTTAACATGAATAAAGATCTGTTCATTAATTGTTAATAAGATTCATATCAACAATAACTTGCTCTATATTGATTTTTAGTTAAACTTAAATTTAATAATATTTTAGTAAAAGCTACTACTGCTACTATAACTTTAACTAGTGATAGCTTTATTTAGAGTTTAGTTACCTGTTTACCACCACGCTTGACAGACAAGTTCAACCTACAGATATCATACTTTCATTTATTGAATCTATACATCACTAATGAAGTGAATGGAGTGTATGAATATTGTAATTTCTATTATTTATACTAAAGCAAGTTTCTCATATATCTGCTACGCTGCTTAGGTATAAAAAGTAATAAAGTGTATTAGTAGGAATATTTCCAACATGAGCACTCATAGGCAGAGCTCCGCGGAGCATTTTTCAAGAAACAATCCACCCTCGCGTTTCTCTACGTATTAAGTTCCGGTGCAAGTTACAAGAGATAGATAAAGAAGCGTTATTTTTTAATTCAACAATACGAGTAACGTTCACCCGATGGCGAGTGATCATACTTATAACGGTGTAGTCCTAGGAAGATTTACAAACACTGAACCAAACCTCAAATTGTTTGCTATAGCTTCTATCACTTCCGTGATTACATACTTTTTCTGTCAACGGATCGACTTCCATTCGTTGATAAGTTTCTAAACAAAATGGCAATAATTGAACTATTATAAAAGCTTTGTAAAACGTCAAACATATATCCTGGTAAAGGAACAGAGAAGACTGGTACTTTTCCCTACAATCATGTCCTTTTCAGTTGCCTTTTACGAGATGCCGAATGTAGAGTGGTAAATCTGATTTTCTAAGCATCTTCCTGTTCAAGGAAAATAGTATATTTAAATATAAAAACTGCACTAATTTATCACATATATTATATGTATATATGTAATTTTATGAAAATGTACGGAATCACCAGAACAAAGAAACCTGTCAGTTATAGTTAATGTATTAACCATTTAGTTCCTTTCCTCGATAAATGGTTCTGGAAAATATATAACTTATTCTAATAAGAAAAGATCTTAATAGAAAAATTACATACTTCTATTTGTATACAAAAAACGCTTCAGTCTATCACTTGAGGTGCGTATGAGCGGGTAAGTTCGTTTTTCTCCCACTTCTCCTTGGCAGTTTTGATGCATCGTTATATTTTCGCGTCGGCCGCATACAGCGCCGGTGACGTCACTTGATATATTGGCGCTAACCAAAGAAATGGCTTCCTCCACCCCTGATTGCTTTCCATACATTTCCGCCATATGCAATACACCCTATATATATTCTTTTTTTGTCATGACTTATGATAAAAAAATTCTTTGACAAAAATACTGGAAAAAAATAATAAGAAATTTACAATAACTTTTTAACTAAGAGCTCTATGCTTTAAGTCTTCTTTGATCATTCCAGACTCTTGATTCTGATACCATCGATATCATGAGGTGACTTCTAAAAACTGAAGAGTGGTTGACAGATTCAAAACTATTCCTTTCTTAAGGTATTTTACGATTCGAGTCTATCGTCGCATGGTTGATACCTACGTATATCTAATTCTTCTTCTTAGTAGTACTCTTCTTGCAGAGTGATAGTATTGAAGCGTGATATTGTTCTAGCCTTTTACAATTAGCTGTTGTAGCCTTATGGTGATAAGAAGTTTTATCATCGTTTGTTCGGTCTCCAGAACTTCTTTATTTATTTAATATAGATTACCACGGAAACGTATTTCCTTCCGCTGCATTTGGCCTGTACAAGTGAAGATGGCTGTCCACTGGTAATAGGTCTCTGTTGTTGGAGACCGTCTAGGTAGATATCACTGCAGTGCCTATTTCTACCGATAAACAGTATGTAATTACTACTGTGTTCCGGTCTGAATGGCGCTGTAAGTAATGTATAATTTATAAGCATAATGTATATGCCCCACGGGTAACGAGGCGTGATGTATATGTATGTAATGTATATAATATATAAGCTCTAGTATAATCACTGAGGTATCGAAACAGCATCTTGTCTCAATGCGACGAGTTCAATATGGTGAAGTATGTATCATGCTAAGAGACATCCTCCTTACTCCGTCAAATGTATAATACCTTTCTTTAAATGTGCAAGTCTAAAATAAACGTAGCTTTTTTTTAATTATTAATATAAATAATAGAAAACTTTCAAGTTATCTACAAATATAACTATTCCAAACTTATATCTAACTTTAAAATAAATAAAGCTTACTTACTTTTTTATTTTTTAACCCTTTTTAATATCTATTTTGCCATAAGCCAGCTCTGTAAGCGTAATATGAAATAGGTACCCGCCATTTTATTTGCATTAACATACATTTCAAAATGGCGGACGATATGTCAAAAAGGAATCTCTATTTAACAAATTTCGTGGAGTAATATAAAACGAAGGAAAGTGTATGTAAGTATATATATATATATATATAGATTTACTAGGTTTTTTATGTAATTTATTAGATTATGCTATTGCAATAGGCGTTTTGAATTTGAATCTATTCAAAGGAAAGCGTTAAAAAGTTTTAAGATACTCTCGAAGCTTCCAGACAGCCATCTCGTTCGTTAAGCACGCCCGAAAACATCTATTCCTTACTCCGGTGCTAAGACAAAGCCGTGAGAGGAGAAAAAAAAAACAAAAAAGCTCGTAACTACAAAGAGGTGGGGGCGAGCTTCGTTTCGGGCTACGTTTCCCATCTCGCGCAATGTCTACCTCATATGTATGGAAATAGGATCCTAAGCCAGCGACAGGTAGAGGTAAGTGCACACTAGAGCCATCTTGGAAGTGATTAAATTAACTTTACAGCAGTGTGCTCCAGGGTTCATGATGCGACAGTAATATTACTAGCTAATAAATCTAAATATAATATAGGTGGGGAGAAGGAAGGAGTCATAGTTGAGGAATATCGGGGAATGGAATGGCATATCTGGAGCGACCAAATTGTTCCTCCTAACCAGATACAGAAAGGATGTACCAAGCTGATCCTCAACCTTCACTAGTTGGACAGGCACTTTAAGAAGAAGAAGAAGAATAAATCTATGAACATTTATTATCTAGTAATATTACCGGCGTAACAGAGCTAAACATCTTACGTCCCAAGGCCACCTACTAGTGATAAGACCGACTAGGTAAATACCACAACAGCTATTACTTCTGTCGCCGAACAGTAGTATGCATATATTACCATGTTCTGGTTTTAAGGGTGTTGTAGCAAGTGAAAAGCACTAAGTGCAGCATTGTACATGATCCTAACTAGCTCCATGTCGTTTTAATCAGGCATTATTTACCATTTGATAGAACGTTCGTTGTATATACAAATAGATTAAGTCTCATAAACAGTAAAGAGGTTTTATGATCAGTGCTTCCTTTGTAGTTTCCAGTGTATACGCGGCCTTATCTGAAAGTATACATAACAAGACACAAGTCAGGTGCGCTCAAACTCGCTTCACAAATTTATTTTTCACCGAGATATTACTTTGCGGTGATTTGTGGGCAAACAGCTCCAGTTTCTACTCGTAATCACCTATTAGGTAACTACATTTGTTCACTACCAATATTTACTAACGTGGTTGTAGTAATTTTTTTTTATTTCAATGAAGCGACGAGACGAGACGGACATTCACCTGATGGTAAGTGACACGCCTTCCCATAACAAAGTGGAACTAGTGAAGATGATATACACTACCCCACGTTGGGCTTCTCGCCTGAGTAAGAAGATATTGAGTTTCGTTACACACTACGCTAGCTACAACGCCCTTCAAACCGGAGCACAGTGATATATTCACACTACTGTTTGTCAGCAGAAATAGGAGCTGCAGTGGCAGATACTTAGATGGTCTCCGGCAACAGAGACCTACCACCAGTAAACAATATATTATACAATAGTAATATTAAAAATATATATAATTATTTTGCAGTATCTTCAATATATAGAAATAATGTATTTTTATATATGTAATAAATAAAAAAAATACATATATAAGCATATGTACTTTGTGATCATCTAAGCTTTTTACTATAAATTATACTATAAGTGTAATGAAATTTGTTAAAAGCTTAACATAAAAAAATATCTTAGTAATTTATTGATTTATATTATTACCGGTAATAAGTCTATAAGCAGATGATAATGACAATTACCACAATTACCAGTAAATAAGTCTTTGTGTAATTAAATAAGTTGGGTAAGTAAGTCTGTCGGCTGATAATGAAGTCTCTTGAAATGAAACTTAAAAAGAGCAGACAATCTTTTAACTACTAAACTTATTTTATTTATACTTAAAAATACTTAATCATTTTTTTGTTTTAAAATCGACTTAAGTTACTTTTAATCAAAGGTAATAAGATAAAAATTATTATATAACCTTGTTTGTAAAACCCGGTACAAAAATAGAGGTATTATATAACTGATATACTTGTGAAAGATTATTCTGATCAAAACAGGAAATGGTACATTAAGCTGCTGTATCAAAATCTCCACGCCAATCTCTCTCAATATCAATGTATAGTATAGAACCTTCTTCTTCCTCCTGCCCTTTTCCCAGCTATGTGGGGACAGCACATTATATACTTCTCTTCCACATCCGTCTATCAGCTGTCATATCTGAATTCGCACTCTTCTCACACATGCCATCTTTCACACAATCCATCCACACTTTCTTAGGTCTTCCTCTATCCTTATAACTATTCAATAATGTATAGTATAGAATATGATCAATGTTTTCAATAATCAAAATAGTTATATACTCAAACAAGTAAAAGTATTTATTTTGAATGACTTTATTGGGGCCTTTGGTATCGTTGGCGGTTAGCATTGGGGTTCTCATCGCTTTCTAAACGACATTGAGGAGGACGATGGCTGGACGTGGTCTCCGGCCATTGATGTACTCACGACGCTGGTAGGGTCTGCATAAAGCAGACCCAGGGGTGGTCTATCCCAGCATAGCGTTAGCGAGGCCGTGCTTGTGTTCCGAACTGAGATCCAGTGACCTCTCGAAACGCTGAAGGTGACCATCGAAGGGGTTATAGTGGGTTATAGTAATAATTTCAACCGATAGACGTCCAATGCTGGACATAGGGTTCTCGTAATGTGTAAAAAACTTATACTACTACATGTTTAGAGAATATAAATAAAATTAGTCAAGAATTGACTTTTTTAGTAATATTTGTATATCAATAATCTATGAGCTAGATAATATTTATCTGGCGGAACTGGATCCGCGAACCCTGAGACCTATGAACTTTTGTACTTATCAAAAATACTTTCAGTGTAAGCTTTATTAAGCCAATTTACGTCACTACCGTTGGGGTACTGACCTACCCTCAATATGAGGGCGATGGGCCATAGACAGTACACGGGCCCAAAGCGGATTGGTGACTTCACACATACTTTAGAATGAATTCTAATTCATGTGCAGGTTTCCTCGCGATGTTTTCCTTCGCAGTTTGTATCTCGCTGTTGTAACTAAAGCTCACAAATGTACATAACTTAAATATTAAAGTCATCGGTACATGCCGATATTCGAACCCGCGACCTTCGGAAGAAGGTCGCGGGTTCGAAGGTCGAAGAAGAAGCCGCACGCTCTAACCATTAGGCCAGCGAGCTACTGGTTTTGATTCTAATAGAATACCTTTCAAATAATAAAACGTTTGTATAAGTTTGCAAGAAGTGTTTATATACAGACTAACTGTTTTCTGCCCGCTTTAAAATTAGACTTTAAATTTTTGTTGAAAGCAAACGCAACTGCAAATGACTTTCTATAGCAACCGCATAAATAATACCAAATGAAAATGTTTATGAAAGTTTTTTAGAAATGAAATTATGAAGAATCTGTGACATTCAATTAACAAGCCTATAACCATATACAGATCATTCCGTCTCGAATGCTCATGTTAACATGTCGATACCTTCACTAGTTTTTACGTGATTGGCGAACAAACAAAACTCATTTTCATTATATATATATGGAATTGATACACTAATAAAACACTTTATTTCGCCTAAACATCTTTTTAACATTCGCCACATATCAAATCCTTATTAGTCTCTTCTCATTCTTTGACAGTCTCCTGACGTCTTTCTTTCTTTCTCTTGTTATATGTCATTTCATCCGACATATATATATACATAGAAATATCAAAAATTCAAGCCAAAAATATTATTGAGGGGCGCGATGGGGATGATACGAAATTTAAAAAAAAACACTAATGCGAACCACCTCCGTAGGTAGCAGCGTCGTCACGTAATACATCAGCGTAATCTTCTTACATCGTCTCAATTCCGAGGCCTATCCCCCCTTACGCCACCCACTGCCTGCGTCGCGTCGGGATTACCCCTCCCCGGGTCCCCCCTTTTATCCATCGGTAAGGGTGATTTTTCTGCTTTATATTAAAGCCACGGGAAGTGGCTTACAACGGTTACGTAGGCGACTGTATTACATTTTCTTATATTAAACCTTATGTGACATGTGAAAAATTACTGTTATAATTGGATTTTATCATTACTTAGTAACAAAAAAATATATTTACTGCAATAATATCAAATATGAAAACGTGTTTAAACTTAACAATACAAGTTAAAATCGATTTAAATAATCTATGGGTTTATTCTACGAAGCGACGAGATAAGCAGATCGTTCATCTGACAGCAAGCTTGAAACAAGACGTTGACTCATATTACTGTAGTAATTTCTCTAGCTACAACTCCTTTCAAACCTGATTACAGTTATATTTGCACGTTACAATGGCCCTTAACTAGACGGTATTTTTCCGTTAAACGACGATACGAGCGAGACGTTCACATGATTGTAAATGACACTTGTCTATAACATGGCGCTATTTAGGATGATATATACTGAACCACATTGCGCTTGTCGCCTTGAGATATAATATAACATGTTGAGTCTCGTTACCCCAGTAATTACACTACCTACAGCGCCGTTTCATTCAAAACACAGTAATATATGCAGACTATTATATTTTTTGCCGGCTGCAATATGGTGGTACCTACCTAGACGGTCTCCGGTAACAGAGACCTACCACCAGTTTTTAATAGTAATTTACTTAAATTACATAAAATTATAAATATTATAAAATCATCTATCATCATCAAAGACTTATATAGTATTTGAAAATTAAACAATCTTTTTTTAAAACACGTGAAAGCAATGTGGTAGGATGATGTTTCATCGTAGAGCCACAAAGGAATATATAATGGAACACACAATTTCCGAACAGCAACACACAAAGCGTCTCCACACGACAACAACAACAACAAAAAAACCTAATTTACTTATATCCATCCATCCAAGACATTGCCATGGTTCTAACAAGACACAATGGATTCGCGAAACGTCCCTCCCTAGCCGTGACGTGGCCAACTTACCGCGACCCCGCTTCCTCCCACCGGCTTCTAACAAATGGAAAAGTAACGCTCGCGCGCGGGCCAAGCTTTATTGGTCGTCGTTGCCACCCACTCGGCGTCACTCGTTGCCGGTGATTGATGACGTAGGCGGGGCAAATCCAATCATTATCCGTGATGCATTGCCGCCGGTACATCACTATTCTTGATTTCGCGACGTAAATACGATCTCTTTTGTTTATTATTATCACAAATTATTATAAGCTTTGAATATCTACTTTTATACGTGCTAATGTTAAAAAAAAGAAATCTTGAGTTTTTGGTTTGTGTATAGCGGAGACTTTCAAGTAATTGTATCGTTTCATATATCAATAATATTTTAGATTTTTTTAGTACTTGGTTAAATAGGAAAGAAAACTTTATTTTAGTTTTTTCTATTATTACCTAATTTTAGATATAATTATTAACGTAAACAATTATTTTCTTCTTTAATAAATATATACTGATAATGTCAGCTATACGTTGTATGAGGAGATTTAAATGTAAGGAAAGCATTATATAACTATTTTCAAAAATTTCAGTAAGAACAATAACTTAAACTTAAGATAATATACTTAATTGATTAATTATTAATATATGAATGAAATTATTAATAAATCTACTGTATATCTAATTTGTTAATAATATTAATATTTTATACATACCTGTTATAGAACAAATCTTTGCTTTGATAATGCTTTGGGAGTTTTCTTTATATATTGATCCAATGCTTCTAAACAGTTTAACAAGTTTATCGCAATCTGTATGCACTTTATGATAAAAAAAAAAAAAACTAGTAGCGTAAAATTATTCGGAGTTGATCACTCGACAAAACCCGAACGCGGACTGATAATGTTTTTTTGTAAATATAATAACGTTACTGCATTTCTAATGCCGAATACATTATGGGCAACCCTTGAATAATTAAAAATATGCGTGAGCTCAAATAATCGGGAGAAATTAACCCTTTGCATGCAAATTGTGTGCGGATGCGTTCGCAAAAACTGGTACCGGTTCTAACAAAAGGCAAGACGGCGGATGGAACGGGTTACAATAACACGGTACACCAACAGAATTATTATTATATACAAAAAAAACTATAATTAACTATAATAATATTTATATGTTTACAACAAAAGTAATCAATATGATGCTTTCTTTTCCATCGTGATTATAACAGTGTGGATGGTGAAGCGTGCTTACTCAGAATACTCTAATTCTCATATTGTTTTTACAGTAAATTTACAATATCGAACTATAACACTTCAAGCATCAGCTGATAGACATCCACTGCTGGACTTAGGCCTCCCCCAAAGATCTCCACAACGATCGGTTCTGTTCTGCCCGCATCCAGCGGCTTCTCGCGATTTTACAGTCACCGGTACTACCGGGCACCAGAATTCGTTGGTTCAAAAGGAGGAATTTGTATCATTCCCACTTCTCTCGAAAGTCTGTGCCTTGTATGTTGATTGGCAGGGTGATACGAGCAGGTGAGCTTGGCTTGGGACCTCCTAATTACACCACATGTCACAACGGAATCCAAGTGGACACCTTCTTATTACGAGACAAAGGGTTAGTCTTTCCGCAACGAAGATAGTTAAATTCCACGCTATAAACAAACAGCTTCAGAAGAAATATTTAAAAGGTCTTTAAGTTCTTAGCATGATGGGATGACATAGATAAGTGCTACATCTATCTCCCTCTTTCTCATCAGGAAGTTGCTATCACAAGCCTTTACAGGATTAAAATACACATGACTTATACTGACTAAAACTACTAAAATAATCTTCACTACAATATGATGCCATTAAGAAAGTATTACTTCCGCATCATAGATAGATATTGAGTAGCTAGATTAATTTTTATAAAGAGTACCTATCTAGATAAAAGGTTAATATTAGTCAGATATATCTGAAGATGGAATTCTTAGAATTCCTCTAACTACTACTGTAACTTTTAGACAGAACGCGATAAAGATTACTAATATCTTCTCTTATAGTCTCGAGCTATTGAGAATAGGACTAGGGTTAGCCCTGTCTGTCGTAGAAAGCGACTGAGTCTTCGGGTTAGGAACTTTGAAAGTGGGGGCCCTAATTGCCCATTAAACGAGCACAAGTTGGATGAGAAGTACGTGCTGATCTCCTACTTGTCATAGCGACGAGAGAGCGTCATTGGGGGAGTTACAGCAGGATGAAGCCGGTGTGTTCCGCAGGAGATCCCGTGGTCCTCTACAACGCACTGAGGATGACGACAGAGGTTTAAATGAGTAGAAATTCTACAGTATCGTTTCATCTCAAAAATCAGAGTCGCAGAGTATTACCAAAAGTATCACCAATTGTCTATGCCGAACAGCGCAAGATCTTGGTTTGTGAAACATAACAATAGAGCTATGTCCAGCTGTGGCCGTCCATCGGTTGAAATGATGATGATGAATATTTAGTATCGAGTTTTACAGAGAATTTAAATTCAGGCTTCAGAATGTATTGAATAGGAGACCTATTTTAGGATATGTCGTTAAAAAAACCACATCAATTTTGACAGTGTGACATTGCGTAAAATGTCAGTAACCAGGTCAGTGAGGCTGTAAAAGATCTGTCACATCCGAAGCGAGTTTCATTATGGAACTTGCTGTTTGTTGCTTTGAAGTTTTAATGCTCACGTTAATGGTCGCCGCCGCTGAAACGCAACTGCTGCGCCATTTTCATTGTTACGACCTTTATGTATTTCACGTGTGTTAGGAACGATCATTTCATAGTTTGACTGATGGTAATCGACTGTAACACGACCAACATCCGGCTGGATTCATCACTACACCTCCTCACTATGTGGTGGAGAATATACTTAGTATATTAAACTAGTTTACTATTGTCAAATATATATGATACAAAATATACCAAAATTCAATATAAACTATATTTATAAACAAAACTCAGACTTTCTACTTTTATTCAAGTAAGTAATGCGATGACCAAGATTTCCTTTCTCCTTACTGTTGTCTTTATGGTAAATTATACCCATTAAATGCTTAGTATACAAAGACAAAAATGTTAAGTATAGATACTTCAACTTATTACAATTTCCTCATGTAAATCAAAGCACAATGTTTGCACACAACTGCTCAGCAGCAGGAAGTCGCGGTGGAACTACATGATCTGGCATCAGGTTACGATATATCGAACATTTATTGATTCAATATGATTAGTAAGTTTTGGTGTATTGGAAGTGTAATAATGCTTAAGTAAAGATTCTTTTTTTTTATTCAACGAGACAAGCGCAATGTTTATCTGATGGTATATGATACACCTGCCTATATCTCTTCTATTACGTATACTTCATGACTGAAGGTCGTGTTTGCTCTGATACGTTCTTAATAATGCGTCTACTAGATTCCTCCACAACTTTCATCTCGCCACGCCTTAGGACATTCAGTGTTGGTGCCTAAGATTGCCTGTATCTGATCGGACCATCGGATAAGCCATCGACGCCGTGATCTTTTGCTGCCAATCTTTCCAAATACAACCAGCTAATCCAGGTTATATGATTATCTCTGGGCAATATCATCAAAGTAACTTAGGACTGGTCTGTAACAAGTGGTGGACTATCAGGTGGTGATTTTAAGTAGCTCGAGAATTTTGCTTTGAGACATAAGATGTTCTCATTACCGCAGTAATTTCATTATCTACAACTATCTTCAATCCGAAACATAGTACCTACCACCAGTAAAAACTTGCCTAGTATTGAGATAAATATACCTAAATATTTACAGAAGGTAATTCATAATGGACATCTAAAGCAGTAGTTTCGTTGTCGAGCGAGCTCATTGAAGAAGAAGAAGAAGAAAAAAACGTTTCAAATTCAAAAAGACCTCATTCAACAGTCGAAAAATTTTTAGTTGATAATACCTTATTAAACGGAAATTCTTTCAAAGGACAACACACCTACCCACCTGCTCTGGGGGGACAGAATTTGAATTTGAATGCTAACTTAAAAGGGTTCAAGACGTTCGCTTTTTATTATCAACTTTGTTTAATGTGACGGCGATTCCTTTTAATACTGAATTCACATCGGCAAACGATTTTCGACTCTATTGTATCGGTATAAAATTTATTTTGAAATATACATATCGCTTAAACATCGTTTCCATACCCCGCCTGTCTGAGGAATAAGTTATTTTATTATACTATTTTATATCATTTAATAATTTTAAATAAGACATACATCATGAGCCGTTAGAAGTCTACAGCTGGACAGTGACCTCCCCTAAAGATACCCTTATCAATCGGTTAGGGACTCATAGGTGTGGTATATAGGATCACGCTTGCCCAATGCAGGTTGTCGGGATCCAAAGACTCTTTTCTAGATTTTCAGTGTGCAGCGAGCAGGTGAAGTTGGCTTGGATCCTATGAGTTGTTATGCGGGAACTTGTACACTCAACCTTTAACTAACACTGGGAAATTTTAAAAATTATAACCTAGAACATATTTGCTATAAGCATAATGAATGTTTTATATAAATTATCAATTATAGATTATTAAGAATTTATTACATACAATTTATTTTTTCTTACCTGTAAGAGATGCTGTATAGAATAAATCTTATCATAACTTAATGTTCTATGTAGGTCCAAATAAAAAAAAATGTTATTTATAACAAGGTGTTAGTTATAATTAATTAGACTATTTATCTTTTATAAGGTCAAAAACAGTAGATGGGTTTTTTATTGAAATTTTGTATCGACATTGAAAAATAAGCAAGAAACGTAATATACAAGTTAAGAATTTGTATTATCGTTATTAAATTCTCCGTCCGCGTATCTAAATCATTCTGACACCTCTTAAGATTTACTACACTGCCGCATTAGCATATTACTGCAATGTTGACACAGCTTTCCACAATATCCAACCCCATCGATTAAACATTACAAAGACAAGATTCTCACGTTAAATAATGCCTAAGCGGCGTTCTCACGGCGCCGGTAAAATCCATGAATACATTAGCATTTAGGAAAAAAAGGAGTTTTTTTTATCTGTGTAATTCAAATCACTATTCGTATGCTGCGATACTGGCCATAAAGGAAAGACGTCGCTTAATTTGAATAAAAAAAAAGAAGTAAAAGGGGTTAAGCATTCTTCCAAGTGTCAGAGTTGCTCTTCCGTGTTGTTATAAAATGGCGGCTCATTTGAATATCGACGCTGAATGTAAAATGATCTGTTTTGCATGTATATATCATATCTGATATTGAACCACCATTTCACACCTTCAGTGGTGGTTATAAAGTTTATTTTTTTTATTGCCCTTCGTAAGTTTTCGTAAGTATCTGTAATGAGATTAAATATTTTCGTTGCACTGTCATGTTTGTAAAGTATGGCCGTCTAATATATTCCAGTCTATTTATACGGGCGGCAGACAGTAATGGGATAGTAGCGTTCCCACGACTAGGTTATTTGATTTACCTCATACATATTTTGTAAACGATGAAAAATAAATGGTTTAATATTAGTAATATTCATTAGGTAGTGCGTCTGTATGTGTGCGGCACATTCACTCACGGGACACAAGCAAACCTCACCTTCTCGTGGTGCACCCTGCTAATCAATAAACTAGGCTCTGGCTCCCACCAACACGCACTAGGAAAGCGTGGTGGGAAGTAGCCCAAATTCTCCTATAAAAATCACTATAAACAACAGCCCCTGAAGCCTGACGATTTGCGACAAGCTGCTGGATATGGGCACCGATCGATATAGAAATCTTTCGGGACGGCTTTTGTCCAGCAGTGGACGTCTACCACGATGATGAGTACGTCTCTGTTACCGGAGAGCCTATTTCTGCCGACGAACAGTACTGTGTTTTATCCTAACGCCACGCTGTTTGAGCAGTCGTATAACTTACCATCAATAAAAAATCCAAATATATCCTCCTCCTCAAATCGTAATCCTCATGTCTGAGGGTCGTGATTAACTCCACCCGTCACTCTAGTCCTCATGACGTTTCGCCGATTGAGGAGTCGAGTGTTGCGAATCTGGTCAGACCAAAGCATTGGGTTGCGGTCTTTTCCCTTCCACTATAAACTTTATCCAAAGATATAATAATAAAGAACTATCAATAATTTACTAGTGAATAAAATCATAATTTATACTTATCACAACTATGTGTTAATCGATTTTATTGGGAGTATAAGATTAATTGTTGTTATTATAATAACAAAAGGACGCCATCTTTGTTGCCGCCGTTTGTGACATGGCACAGATAAACAATGGCAGTTTTATGAAGTTGGAAGATAATAAAAATGGGTTTGAATAAATTAATAATTAATTTCATATATTGACATTTCCGAAGTGTTACCATGTGCAATAAATTAAATAATCATAAAAACATGAAATATCGCTTTTAGTTTAATAAATCATCATTTTAATAATTGTTCTTATACACCTTGAAGTTAAAATTATTATAGTAAACATATAATAATGGAGAAGATCCTTGTAACTAAGCCGAATAACTTAACTTTGAATTTTTGAGAATTAGGTGAAACAAAAAGGGGTTGAAATATCGATTTTAGTCAATCTTTTCATATAAATGTAAATGTAATAATATTTTATCTATACAACAACTATTATTAAAATAAGTTCATAAATTGTTTCGTTGTTAGGGGTTGTTAGTTTAATGACACTCTTAATATAAACACCGCCATCAATTAAAAGCACATTAAAAAATGTGTGTTATTTGACTTGAATAATTTTATGTATTTCTTAAATGGGGCTTACACTTAAATACTTTTAAAACATTGCATCCCTTAAATACAACAATGGAGTAAATTATGCTTGAAGAACAGAGTACTCCAGTTAAATGGTTTGTAAGTATGGAATGAATTATTGTGGTGAAACATCGCCGTCTTCCGCCAGCTCTTAATACGACGGTTTTAACGGAAATACAGCGTAATATTGTAACAGTAGAGAAAAAATTATTTACTTTAAAAAAAAAATAATTAAGTATTATATATTTATAAAAAAAATTACTTAATATATATGTATGTTAATGGGGTGTAAAATGTTCTCGCACAACTCACGAGACCTAAGCCAACCCACTAACCCGCATGGGGCAAACGTGGTGAGAAATGGCCCAAATCCACCCATTTTTCTCTTTGGGGGAGGCCAATGTCCAGCAGTGGATGGATCGGCTGATGATGATGATGAGTTAGTGTGTAACATATACAATAGATATTAATATAAATACATATAAATGATATTCAATAAAAAAATAATACGTTATACAAACAGACAATCAAGCAACAAAACGATAGTAAACTTTACTATAAATTCCTCATACAATTGTTTTATAGTAGTGTGCAAACATTACTGTGTTCCTGTGTGAAGGGTGTTGTAGCTTACTGTGGTAACGAGACTCGAGATATTATATCTCATGCGACAAGCACAATCTGATGCTGTGTATCATCTTATCTGACGGCTCGTTATTATGGTCAGGCGTATCACTTACCATCAAGTGAACGTCTTAATAGTCATAATAATACGGATGATTGTGACCAGGGTGTATTATTATTGTGATCTGTTCATCATCATGACATGATGGGACGTTCTGTACCGGATATAGGTTTTAATAAAAACCTCTACACCTTTTAATCCTGTTTGCATCCGTTTGTTAGGATAACGAATGTTTTAAAATCGTATTTGTTAATAGTATTTCATAGTTTTTTTTTCTTAATAATAAACCGGTTAAATCTTGATCTCTCCGTGTGCTCCCGATGTTTCAGTCCACCGACAGGAACGCATGAGGAGCGTTATGCAAATATAGTACACGCGGAGACCTATTGCCACATCCGCTACGAATTTGCATATATTAAGAGACAAAAAGCGAACCGTCATAATTTTTATATTTAATTTTTTTACAGTTACAAGTACCGGTTTTTTTTTTCTTGTATTGTCTATTGTCGCATGCTTAAAATATTTAAATTGAAAACAAAATCACCGGGTCGAAACAATGAGCACACCTTTTTTTGTCCCCGTAACGCATTCATGCCGGAGCACTATGGCTCTTTGATTGTTCCCTTTAAAGGAGTTTCGTCCTTAAAGACATGTGCTTTAAGTATTAATATCGCATGATATACTCTACGAAAACGGAATAAAATTAGCAGTGCTGCTACTAAACATATTATTTTATGATTTAATGTGTGCGAGAGTGCATGTAGAAGCATTATAAACCTGATGTTGACCTCATCATGTTCATATTCCTCGTCCTTTCTAAATGCGAATAGAAAAAAAAAGATAGGTAAATGGTATTGATTTTTTAAAATACTTTAATAATGAGTTATTAAGACCTAAATTTTTTTTTTTTTTTATTTAACCGACGAGCATCAGATGGTCGATACTACAGCTACCTATAACAACGTGGTATTAGTTATGATGATGTGCATTGCATAATACTCGTCGCCTTAAGGTGTAGAATGTTGTCTCGACACTTCAATAAAATCACTAGCTACAGCGCCCTTCATACCGGAAAACATTAATGCACACTACTATTTGACGGCAGAAATAAGAGCTGCGGTGGTAACTACCTAGACGCAACAGAGACCTACCACACAAAACGTTTTCTGAAGTTGTTGGTGATAGCTTTTTCCAACCCGCCTGAACAACTTACTACTCTCTTGTTGTAAATCTACCTCCATACCGGATTTCCGGTATTCTATGTAAAGAACTTTATTGGCCCGGCGTGTTCCGAACGAGCACCACCGTCAATTACTAACATGTGAAATTTTAACCCTGACGTATAAAATATAATTAATACCGTTTAACAATATTAAGGATCGTGTTGCCGTTTTTATTTATCGAATATTAATTCTGTTGTAATATAAAGGTGCTAACACACCGGTCCGTCGCGAATCGCGAACAAACACGAGTGCTCGGAACTAATCGCCGGGTCACAATAAGATGCTAATCTTCGACACCTTTACTTTATTTGCATAACGTTCGCGGTGCCGGCTTAATGTGAGAACTCGAGCTTTTGTCCAACTACCTTACATCAGCAGGCGTACGAGTTATCATCATCATCATCAGCTGCTGCTGCTGGCTATAAACCTGCCCCAAAGTTACCATAGCGGGATTCATATGGAGGGATTTGGGCCATTTTCTACATCGCTGCTATGCAGGTTGGTGGGAGTCAGAGCTTCGTTTTTGGATTAGGATGCACCTCGAGCAGGTGAGGTTGGCTTGGATCCCGTAGGTTGTTATGCGGAACCCCTTACACCCCGATACGATTTATTATAGATATACGTTATTAAAATAATTTACTTAAAGTGTACAATTCCTAGGTTGTACTAGTAGTGGTGCGAGATGCCGTTTGGGTTAGGTACTGCCGCAGCTCTTATTCCTACCCCTGGGTAGAACAGTGTAGTTATTACAATTTTTTTTTATAGCGGGTTGTTCACTTGAAATTAAGTGATACGCCCCCCAATAAAAACGCGATACTAGTTAGGATGATAAACACAGCAACACATTGCGCTCTTCGCCTGACACATATGTTGTTTCTCGTTACCCCAGAAATTACACTAGCTATAACGCCCTTCAAACCGTAACACAGCAATGTTTGCACAGTATTAGACAGTCTCCGGGAACAGAGACCTTCCACGTACCTGTCGACGGCTTGTGGTATGAAATAAATAACTTATTAAAAAGATAAGCACTATGTGATGCTGTGTATCCATCCTAACATACTACAAAGTAAACGACCTCTTCGTCTGCTTGCATAGTCGAATATTTTTTTACATAACATTAATTTTCTGTACTACCCTATATAATAATTATTGAAAAAATATTGTTTATAATCATGCGATAAAGTTGCATGGTTAATATTAACCAAATTTGATAACTTACTAAACTTAATCACTTATTAGTCATTCCATAAAAAAAACAATTTTAACTGTTTACAAACAAAAAAAACCACAAAGGTTTCGAAGCGAAATAATAATTTAGACAATTCGTTTCAACTACTTTTATTTTAAATACAATATTTATTGGATACTCTATACATGTTTTTCTACTCACATAAACGACCAAAAGGTTTGACGTTCTCCTGATAGTATTAAATACGCCTATAACTATGAGGCACGGGTTAGGATGATATACACAGCAAAACATCGTGAGTTTCATTAGCTACAGCGCCTGTGGAGCCGGAACTTAGTAATGTATGTGGTTTACTGTTTAACAGTAAAAATGGGAGCTGCGGTGGTACCTACTCTGTCTCCGACAACAAAGCTCCACCACCAGTAGAATATCACATCACGTGTTTTTTTTGGGTGTAAGGGGTCCCGTATAACAACTCACAAGACCTAGACCAAGTTCACCTGCTCGTGGTGAACCCTACTAATCAACAAATGAGGCTCTGGCTCCTAGCGTGGAGGGAAACGGCCCAACTGCAGAGATCTTTAGGGGAGGCATTGGGCCTCCCATGCCTGAACATGGGTCCAGCAGAGGATGTCTATCGGCTGCTAGTGATGATAGTGTTTTTTTTTTCAGAGTAAATATAAAAATTATGTGCAGTATAAAAACATATTTTTAAAGCTATATTTCTACATGTGTATTTGTTTACTTAAATTGAACTGATAAGTTAAAAACTTAACTGCACATAGAGCAGGGGCCTTATAAAACCGCGGCACCTGAAAATAAGCATGTGCCGGAAAATCAATACAAAGCGTGTCGCGAACGCGTGATTCCGGCGAAAAACTACTGCGGGCCCCATCCCACCCCACGCCGCGCCGATTTTTCTTCACCCCCACACACCCTCGCCGGCTTTGGGGAGCGAGGGGAGCTCGCAAAAAGATGCCCGGGGTTTTTTTCTCGCTAGCATATTACGTTAAAACACTTCACTCACAAAATTGAACTCTATTCTTATCAACCAGAAAGTTTATTTTCCTTTAGCATTCAATCGATGTATGTGTGCGATTGTCTTCAGTTATGCGCCATAGCAAAATATACCTTACATAGTATAGATAGGGTAAAATTTGAAAATGTACAGAACCATTGGAACGGTTAAGCAAACATGGTATATGGGAGTTTTTCGTTCTTCGCCGAAATTAGGGCCCGCGCGTCGTCTGCTCCGATGCGTAATGACTTCTTGTGATTTGACGTCATGTTGCGTGCTAGTTTCCTCCTCGCCTTCCCTATGCTGCATCAGGGGTTGTGGGAGACAGGGACTCGTATTCGCGTCGCGAAATTTGAAATTCGAAGCGAATTCAAAACCCTGACACGTTCGAGCGGAGGACTCCAGATGTATGCTTAAACGGTTCCGCCATTACGGACAGATTACATTGGTTTTTATTTAATGCGAAGATTTTTTTTTCTTTTACTCTATCTGCAATCAGTCTAGATGTGAGGAAGGTATGACTCTGACAGAATATTTTGTTCTGTTCTCCACAGCGATCGGTCCGGAGTTGCTCGTATCCAGTGGGTTCTGGCGATTCTTACCAGTCGGAAGCCTACCAACCATACGTCTACTGGTACACGAGCGCCACTCGAGGATCTTACTGCCCCATTGGCCGTCGGTCCTTCGTGCTATGTGTTCTGCCCATTATCACTAAATCTAGCCATCTTTTATGCTATGTCATTGAGTCTTAGTTCTTCTGCGGACCTCCATATTTCTGATTCGATCGCGTAGAGAAACTCCCATTAGTTTGAGCCGGTGACTTTCAGCCTTTTTATTAGGTCGAGAGTCAGAGCCATTCTCGGTTCCGTATATCAACACTGGCAACACACTCAAGATAAAGACCTTTGTCTTCAAATCGTGCGTGATGCGAGTTTTTTGAATAATTATTCTAAAAAAAAATTGGTAACTACACAAAAAGAAAAAGGATATGTCTGAAAAAACCAATATTGGTGATTACGCATTTTGTAGCTAGCTATCGAAATGAGCTAGGTACATAAGAAACTTTATAGAAATACATAGGTATTATTCAAGTTATAAGTTTACTGATAAAATAACTTATTTGCGTCTCCCGAAGTAAACTCCTCAACTAATTAAATTACGAGTATGATGCAGAACAATAAAATGTACGGAGGTCGCTGAACTATCGCGTTATAAATCTAACTTTATCTCTCCATCTCCACTCGTTAACTAGAGGTAGTTCTGATGTATAATGGAGGCTTTTGTGATGTTCGCTCAATCAGCTCTGGTATGCTGGTAGGCGTGCATGATGTGAACATATGTCTAATTATACTCTCAGTTGCTCTATACCCAACCATAGCCACAACAAAGCGGTCGAAATGTCATAAACAAATTAATAAAATAAACGCGATAAAATTCATAAAATTTGGTTTTAAACACTATAAAACCTATAATATTTAGTATTACTAATCGTTTTATTAATTATTAAAATAAACGCTATAAAATCTATAATATTTAGTATTACTAATCGTTTAATTAACTATTAAAATAAACGCTATAAAATCTATAATATTTAGTATTACTAATCGTTTTATTAATTATTAAAATAAACGCTATAAAATCTATAATATTTAGTATTACTAATCGTTTTATTAATTATTAAAATAAACGCTATAAAATCTATAATATTTAGTATAACTAATCGTTTTATTAATTATTAAAATAAACGATATAAAATCTATAATATTTAGTATTACTAATCGTTTTATTAATTATTAAAATAAACGCTATAAAATCTATAATATTTAGTATTACTAATCGTTTTATTAATTATTAAAATAAACGATATAAAATCTATAATATTTAGTATTACTTATCGTTTTATTAATTATTAAAATAAACGCTATAAAATCTATAATATTTAGTATTACTAATCGTTTTATTAATTATTAAAATAAACGCTATAAAATCTATAATATTTAGTATTACTAATCGTTTTATTAATTATTAAAATAAACGATATAAAATCTATAATATTTAGTATTACTAATCGTTTTATTAATTATTAAAATAAACGCTATAAAATCTATAATATTTAGTATTACTAATCGTTTTATTAACTATTAAAATAAACGCTATAAAATCTATAATATTTAGTATTACTAATCGTTTTATTAATTATTAAAATAAACGCTATAAAATCTATGATATTTAGTATTACTAATCGTTTTATTAATTATTAAAATAAACGCTATAAAATCTATAATATTTAGTATTACTAATTGTTTTATTAATTATTAAAATAAACGATATAAAATCTATAATATTTAGTATTACTAATCGTTTTATTAATTATTAAAATAAACGCTATAAAATCTATAATATTTAGTATTACTAATCGTTTTATTAATTATTAAAATAAACGCTATAAAATCTATAATATTTAGTATTACTAATCGTTTAATTAACTATTAAAATAAACGCTATAAAATCTATAATATTTAGTATTACTAATCGTTTTATTAATTATTAAAATAAACGCAGTAAAATTCGTAAAATTCTATTTTATTAAATGCTTTTATAATTCATAAAATAAACGCATTAAAATGCGTAAAATTTAATTTTATAAATGCCCTTTTAAATAATAAAATAAACGCAATAAAACTAGCGTAATATAATTTTATTGACTGCTTTTTTAATTAATTAAAATAAATACTATAAATTTCGTAAAATTTACGTTTAATAACTGCCTTTTTAATTCATAAAATAAACGCTTTAAAATATGTAAATTTTGGTTTTATTAAATGCCTTATTAATTAATAAAATAAACGCGATAAAATTTATAGTTTTATTATATATAATATTATTATAAATAAAAACAGTTAGACATTTGGTATCGGTCGCCAAGTGGTGTGTGTGCTTATCTCCACAACACTGACGCACGTACGGAGGTCCCACAACGTTGCGTCCACACAGCCCTCCGCTGTGCTGGTGCTTAATTGGCCACTAAACTGGCCATTCGGACCTTAACTAACGTCGGTGTCCAATTTGCGAGGCTGCTCGTTTGATTTACCGCCGGTCCGCTCGTAGCTTTGATAAGACATATTTCATTTTAGCTTCATCTTCGACGCAGAAGGCGCTGTTGCTTTTCTTATCTCAACACTTGCTGAGATCGAAGATTTATAGACCCACAAATCAATACTAGACTTATGATATTTCTCAACCGCTGTCGTATTACCTGTTATTTATATAGACCGTCTCTAATTACTATATTTAATACAAATTATTAAAGCTACTCTTATTACTTAAAATTGACATAGCATTAACTTAGTTATATGTTACTTATATATATATATAGATGCGAAAAGCAATTGAATATTACATAAAAATGCTTAATTATAGACATAGATTTTATTATCAATGAAGCGACGAGATTAGTGTTCACCTGATGGAAAGTGATACGCCTGTCTATAACAACATAACGCTGGTTGGCTATATACTGTACCATATTGCGCTTGTCGCACATATACAGACGTTAGATGTTAAGTGTCTGCCAGTAATTTCACTACCTAGTTACCTACAACGCCCTTCAAAACCGGAACATAGTAATACTTGTCAGCTGCGGTGGTATCTAGGTCTCCGGTAAAAGATACTCACCTTTCGTTTCTTTTTTTTTTTATTTATGATGTATATCAGAAATTGATCTATATATATGATAGTTATAAAGGTTCATATCTCCAGATATTGCTCTGAATAATTTCAGAGAAGTCTTGAAAATTATTAGAAATATATCTATAATCATCATCATCATCATCGTCAACCGATAGACGTCCACTGCTGGATACGGGGCTCCCTCAAAATCCTGCACATATGTAGGGGTGCGTATGGTGGAAGCTAGAGCCTCGTTTGCAGGGTGCACGACCAGGTGAGGTTGGTTTGGGTCCTGTAGGTTGTACAGAAGTCCTTACTTCATATTAAAAAAATCTTTTTTAGTATAATTAACATATGTCGATTTTTTTTAAAAAAAATCATACTCTTCGAAGCTTTGGACCGAACAGAACGATATCGGAACGCTCCAGCAATGCTTCGGTCTGGTTTCCGCTGATGGGATCAGCGCGCCCGTAACTACACAGGCTTGACCGGAATGCGAAGACATTACTTGGTCACGTAAATCCACTTCCGTTGATCAAACAATGACGATTAGGACTGTAGTGGTCATAACGAAGCATTTCCGCTCATATCAAAGCTTTTATTTATATAATTGGGGGCAAAGAATGATCCTTACCAACTGATACCCGCGCTCATAGCTGACAGTATCTATAGATCACGTCATCACCGAGGATACCTATTTTGGGTAGAAGATAATTATAAATGATGATCATGATGATGATGATGATGACATAGTAACATACGATATTAAATTCCTTAGTGATTACACTAAGTAATATTTCCCTAAACTGAATAAGTAACAGTAAAGTATGGAGGTTCAAAATATATAAACTCGGGCATGCGACGGTATCTGTAATACAACTGCCAGTTGATCAATCATCATCATCGTCATCAGACGTCCACTGCTGGACAAACGCCTCCCCGTAAGATTCCCATACGGTTGGACGCATATAGAAGGGATTTGGGCCATTTCACACCAAGCAGGCCCAATGAGTGTTTGGTGGGAGCCAGAGACTCGTTTGTCGGCTTGGATCTCGGGAATCGTGAGAGAACCCTCACACACACTTGCGAACCCTTCTATATATATACATACATATACATAATACATAACACATTTATATATATATATTGGTTTTGTTTGTTTGTGATGATTATTTGCTATTTATCTTTTTGTACGTCATAGATCCTTTATCATTTTATTTCTAATTAACTTTCATAAACATTTTCGTATTGTATTATTTACGCGGTTGCTATAGCAACGGCTGCGGTTGCTCTCGAGGAATATTTTATGTTACAGCCAGCGAATATAACAGGTAACAGCTAGTATACACGTATGGGATATGTCCAGAGATTCATTGACTCATCGCGTGAACACTCAAAATTAGGTGAAGATATTGCTTCTGCTTATACCAGCTAAGAATAGACTTAAAAAAAGTCATTCCTCAAAGGAAGTTGTGGGGGTGTTATAGCTAGCACAGCAGGCGGTTCGTATTGCCGCCAACAAACAGTAGTGTGCAATCATTACCGAGTTCCGGTTTGAAGGGCGTTGTAACCAGAGTCATTTACTGTACGTACGAATCCTAACCTGAGCAGCGCCAGGTTGTTATGGATAGGCCTAAACCATATTGAAAAATGTATTCCTCATATTAATAGTATGCTTGCCTATAACAATGTGGTGCTGGTTAAGATGATATACACTACACCCTTTTTTTTTAAAAAAGTCTATCTGTTACGAAATTATGGTTATCTTCAGGAGTGTACTGACAATAGACTGAAATTGCGACGAGAGATGGACGATCACCTGATATCAAGTGATACGTCAGCCCATAACAGTGTTGCTAGTTAGGATGAATTACACTGCACCACTCCTATATATATTGAATTTCGTCACCCCAGTAATTTCATTAGCTACAGCGCCCTTCAAACCTGAACACAGTAATGTCTGCACACTGCATGACGCGATGCGGCAACAGAGACCACCAGTTAAACAGCTTTCATATTAAACATATGCATGCATGCGTCGAGAATCATTTAGATAATAACATGCAATCATGATTAACACAACAATGAATCACTGTTTTTTTTTTTTTTAATTGAAACTCGTTTGAATAGAAAGTCAAAGGCGATCAGATAGCGAAGTGATTATATACAAATTAACGCGTCGCCCACGGGCTCGCGGCGCTGGTTGTGCTGACGGTACCATCTAGCGATTAGCGTTTCAATTAACTCATTGTCCGAATACAAAACACTTAATGTAACTACGCGTGTAACGTCAGCACACGCAGTTCATCTATGGTATCATCGGTGTCGTGCATCTGTACCTCACGCGTGGTGTTAACTAAGGCCTTGGATGATGGTGCTCGGCCAGGATATCCGGCTCTCATCTGTTGTCAGCCGGAACACAACACTCGTCATCACTGGTGATAGCTCCCATTACCGGGGTTTGTCTAATTATATACCACCGCAGCCGCTAAACAATAGTATACAAAATTTTGTTCCGGTTTGAAGGGCTTTGTATCTAGCGAAATTACTAAGGTAACGGCTATTTAGATTATACGTCTTAGGACGTCGAACACAATGTGGTGGATTGTACATCATCTTAAATATCACCATGTTGTTATTTATAGACGCATCACTTATTATCAGGTGAAGGTATATTCTTCTTATCATATTGTTCCGGTTTGAAGGGCGTTGTACCTAATGAAGTTACTAAGGTAACGACACTTAACATTGGAATTGGTGGAATATGCATCAGCCTAAATTGCGCCATGTTATTATTTATAGACGCATCACTTATTATCAAGTGATGCACTTGATCGAAGAGAAGCAAAAGCGCGTGTTCAAATGTTTTCGCTGCGGACTGTACAGGAGGAGCGGTAGGCGTACGATAGCGATCGACTTCACGGTTGCGAGCGTGGACAAAGAGGTGGCAACGGTATCGAGGTCATTACTTTATCAGCTCCGATGTACACTCGGCTGCGTGTAAACGGGCGCGAGGTGGTCGCCGTGGTCGCGGTGGTCGCGGTGGTCGCGGAGCAGCACGCCCACACCGAATAGAGCTCACTCGCGCAACGCTCACCAGCGCGACTCGCTCAATTAATTGTAGCCCCGCTTAATTAATAAGGAATTTACCGGCCGAGGAGATAAGCGTTATAATTATAATTGATTACGCGTCACTGATTGAAATTTACATGCATATTGTGTGCATGTGCATGTGTGCATGTGTGTGTGTGTGCATGTGTGTGTGTGTGCATGTGTGTGTGTGCATGTGTGTGTGTAAAGGAAGTTAATTATAAGTTTTAGTGCACACAGTTTTTTATTTTATTTCATTAATTAACATAAATGGTAGTGTCTTCGTAGCCGGAGACCATCTTGGTATCTACACAGATAAACAGTATTGTGCAAACATTACTGTGATCCGGTTTGAAGGACCAACAGCTATTACTAATGGTAGAGTCTCTGTTGCCGGATACCGTCTAGGTAGGTACTACCGCAGCGCCTATTGCAGTCGACAAACAGTAATTTGTAAACATTACCGTGTTCCGGTTTGAAAGGCGTTGTAGCTAGTGGAATTACTGGCGGTAATCAGACTGAATATCTTTAGTGTCAGGCGGTGAGCGCAATGTGGTGCGGTATCGTTCTAACTAGCACCACGTTGTTATGGTCAGGCGTATCACTTACCATCACGTGAACGGCTCGTTTCGTCGCTTCATCGAATAAAAAAAACACTGTATTAGTGTGCTTGAGATATAACATGTTAATTCTTGTTCCATCGTCCTTCAAACCGGATAACGGTAATTTTTGCACACCGCCGTTCATCGTCAGGAGCTGCGGTTATTCTACTTCCTACACAGTTCAACGGTAGTACACTAAAATCTTACTCAGTATTAAACAATTTATCACACAGCAGTAATAATTTCAATAGTTTTTTTTTTTTTTTTGTATATACATAAAGGAATTTACACGAGAACAAAAAGCTTTTTGTTTCTCGTATCACTTGAAATCAATAATTTCTAGTGCTCGCCACATAACGACTCTTGCGCAGCTTTCGAACTAAGCAACAAACGGCAACCCTCACCACCACCCCAACCCTCACCACGACAACAATAGCGCCATTGTTGTTAGGGGGTGGGGTCTCCGGGTGGGGTCGTTTTGTGAGCGAAAGGAACGGCACGACGAAACAAAAAACCGTTTGACCTTAAAAACGGTAGAAAAAGACGGATATACTGTTTTATTTCCATTATCGTGTTTTTTTTTTTATAAAGGTGCATACATATTAATGCGATACGTAACATTGTAAATAGGTCGACTAAATTAGCTGAAGAGTTGTTAATTAATAACTCTGTTAAGGCTCTTTAATTAAATGTTAGTGGAAGACCTTTGTTGCTGGCAACCGTTGCTGCCACCGCAGCGACGAACAGTACTGTGATCCGGTTTAAAGGGTGTTACAGCTAGTGTAATTACTTGGGTAACGAGACTCAACATCTTGTATATCATCCTAACCAGCGCTACGTGGTTATGTGTATTACTTACCATCAGTACAATATCTCCTTCGTCTCCGCGCTTAATTGTATAAAAAAAAAAATCTTATCAGAATTAAACTTTTTTTTTTTTTAAAAACTGATTCCAGTAAATGATGCTACGAATATCGCCTCATAACAACATAGCGCTAGTTAGGATGACATACACAGCACCGCATTGCGCTCGCCTTAACACATACGTTAAATCCTAATTCAGTAATTTTACTAGCTACAACGCCCTTCAAACCGGATCGCGGTAATGTATGCACAGTACTGTTGGTCGGCAAAAATAACAGTTGCGGTGGTACCTACCTAGACGGTTTCTAACTAAAGTGATGTACTATCACTAAATCAATCCCTTTTACTAAAAGAGATACTCATCAATACAGTAAATTATATTTAAGTTATATTCTATGTAACTTTAAGATAACTTGATGAACTTATTTTTTAATTTTATTGTTCTATTTATATTTTATTATTGTCTAAATATAAATTCGTAAGCTTTGATTCCTTGTTTTAATTTTACAAAAGAACCCTTGATATTATAGTAAGGCTATCTCCATATGTCTGTATCCAATCTACTGTTGCAGTGTTACAGTCAAAACTAGATTCGTTTGTTACATAGAGTACGGAACAAATAGACATTTTTTTTTATGTAAACATTTCACTAATTTCGTTAATTAGTTTTTGCCTTATTAAAAACATGCAACACAGACATTACAGTACATTGATTGTCTAAGTTAATAATTCTTGTTCTTGATACTTTCAAACTTTTTGTAGCGGTCATGATTATCACGTATAGACATGACAGTAGACAGTAAGGAATGCTTATTTATAGACCGCCGTTAGATTTTAATAAGTTTAAACTCCAACAAGAAAACAAAACACTTGTCCATTTAAAGTTTAAGTCTTATTGGAGTTTACCAAAGTACGTATATCTTCATAAAAGCGTCAAGAAATGAATATAAATGCGTGAAGGCGCTGCGAATGAGATGTGAGGAGGCAATTTGGATAGAAAATGAGACAGTTTGCTTTGAGAGTCACGTCCTAGAGGCGGCGGCTCCAATATTCCCATTCCTTTAATGTACCTCACATTGAAAACTGAAAACTCATTTCTGTATAGTAGCGACATCTCTTATCACGTTTATGAACTAAAAAGAAAAGAAAAATATTAAAATAATATTATATTCCTAACCTTATTTCATATTTTAAACATTAAATATAAATTAGATTTTTAATAAACGCATTAGAGTTAATTTTCTTGTTAAGCCATCTGTCGTCGAATAGCAACACGAACAACTGTGTAGTGTATTACAATAGATGCGCGTGTGTGAGTGTGCGGAATGGCGCGCACGATTTTTCGAATGTTTGCGCTTGAACTCAGGAATTTTTAAAAAGGTTGCAATGAATGAAGGCTATAATGGCTGCCAGTTTAAAACTAATAAAATATGTAGCGACTCACAGAAATGTACTTTGCGATATAAAACATTCTAATAACTCTACATTATGTTATTCTTTATTAGTATTAAATGACAATTATGCATGTTTTTATTATTTAAGTGTAAGTTGAATAAATATATTATACCCTAAAAAAGTTTTTGCTGTTATGTTCCAATTATTAAGTGTAAAACATTTATATTAAGACTTACAGATTTCCAAATATAAAGAAAAAAAAAACAAAAGTTTTATACATTTTGAATTTTCGCAAATGTTACTGGTAAAACTATGCAATCGTTAGTTGTAATATACTTTTTTCCGGATACTATGGGTAGCTACAAACATTGCATTTATTTCTGTTATATACAAACTCATAGTTCCTCTCAACGTAGTATCCTCTTTCGTGAAAGTTTAAACTATTGTTGTAACGAAACTTAACATTATGTCACATCCTGACAAACATCTAATTAATAGTTGTATATTTCTACTATTTGTACAAATATTTCAATACAACTTTTAAATGATGACGCAATAATAGTGCAGTTTGTAAGAAATAATACAACTACTACTAACTAAATACAACCCAATCTTGAAGTTCCGGTGAAGAATAACATCTTGTGAAAACCGTAATTTACATAAACTGCATTTATGATAATGCAACATCCGGTAAATGCATTTGCCACTAGGCTTACGATATACACCTCTTTTCATATCATATAAAATACACAAAGTTAAACCTATTATAATAAAGGATCCAACAATTTTAATAACATATTCCTATCTTATCCTGGTCCTCAAAAGGATCCAGGTCTGAATACGGATTTATAATTACTCATCAATCTTAAATTATCTGAACTGATGAGCATCCATCAAAAAACTTGTTGGATTGATATCAAATTAGAAAATATAAAACGTCCTTTGGTTATTTAACAGTGAAATAAAAAATTCAAGCAGAATCGTTAAAAAAAAGCAATTAGCTACAGTAGAGGCTAGAAAAAAGTTATTTAGCACAAACTGATTAACATCTAAGAAACAATAGAATTAAATGGTAACGAGGGCGTTTTATTTTCCATCTTAAATAAAAACAGATCTTCAAGATAATACAGTATTGCTTCGCAGAGAATGAAGTTTTAACTTTTTGTTTATTTATTCTCTACGCAAGTTAACGTTTTTACGAGTTAAAACGTTAGAAAAGGAACTGCAGGGGGCAACTATCATTATTTTAATTAAACGTTAATTAACGTTGTACATTTAAGAATGACTACAGTCAATTGAGTGTAGTCGTTCTTAAATGTACAACTTCCGCGAAATGTCTAAGTGGAAAAAAAACACCATTGCGTCGGCCAACTCAATTATTGTTGTTACCAACATTGTGTATACGGCCAAGTGAGTATCGCCTAACGCACGTTTACAGTTGCTAGGCGAAAAAAAAATATACATATACTCCGCGCGGCAACTGTCAAATTTATAGTATTGTATAAAACAAAAAAAAAAAAAACAAAGGCACACGACACCACTGACAGGTAAATCAGATAACAGGCGATGCATGAAAAATGACTGCGCTCGTTTCTAATTAAAAAAAAAATATGCACAATGAAGGTTTTATTTTAATTTAAATTCGAACGCGTCGAAAAGAATATGTCGCGGCGCAACCCGCGCGCCCCCCCTGTGCCCTCTGCCCGCCGCCGCACCCCCGCGCCCGCCCGACGCGCGGAAACAATGGAAGTGGAAATTTGACTACTGTCTTTTGATAGAGTTTGATTTAGAGCTGCCGCCGCAATGCATCGAGCACGGTGTAGCGAATGTTGGAATTATAAGCGCGCACACAATAAACCCCATTCACGCTCAAGCGGGAAGAGTGTTGGCGCGTTTTTGTTTTTTTTTTTTTTCTGATCTAAAATTTTCGGTTACAGCAGAACCGATTTTAATCAGCTCACAACCGGAAGGCGGTGTTTTTTTTGCTAGTCTGTGACATTTACGAGTATATCATTGCACCCTTGCGAAATGTATTTTTTCAGCCTTTATACGAGCGCCAACTGTTTTTTTCTGTTCTATCCAAAAAAAAAAAAACAATTCATCGACTTACATAAATGGGAGTTGTTATAATCAAATTTATTATTTTACATCGCCGGTCTATGAGAACAGCGGATTTTTTTAATGTAACTCACATTCCTATGTGAAATTTCACAGTTGACCATAGAGGGACCATAAACAAAATATCTTTTTAATTGTTTAAATGATTACAAACGAATGCGCCCGCTCGCGCAGGCTCACCTAACAAACGCACAGTTTACGCGCTGTGACAGGCGACACCTTACACACGCCACCATCAAAAGCTTATTTATGGTCATCAATAATGGTCGTAAAAAAAAGCTGCCTTTGTGTAGCTACGGGACAATTTATCTTTCTGATGTTATCATGAAAGTTTAAAATTATAAATTACAATTTCGCTTTACGGCGGACGAGAAAAATTAAAATTTACCGCACAAGTGCAGCCAGCGGCAGCGGCAGCGGCCAGCGGCCGGCCTGACCCGGGGCGTGAGCATGTGTCCGGACAGATCGCTCCTAGCTATATGCTGCTTTCAGCTTTATGTTAATGTTACCGAAATGGACGGAGCATTATTTACATTAATTATACATAAAGTAATATTCACTACAACACTACTTTTATTCTTAATTTTTTAGTAATTACAACAACAATACAGAGGAGAGAGCGGCAGCTTTCTCCGACTGGTCACTAGCACACTACGCATGGCAAACCTGCAGGTTGTACAGCTACAGCTACAGCGTTAGTGATGAGCCAAGCAAGATCAAGACCTGAACCAATCGATAATCTTGGTATTAGTCTTGATTTTTTTTTAAATTAAATCAAGCAAAGAGACGAGCTCTAACTTCACCAGATGGCAACACGCCCGTTCATAACAATCCCGTGCTAGTTAGGACGGTATATACTGTACTACATTGCTCACGCCACCTTGAGACAAGATGTTGAGTCTCGTTACCTCAGTAATTACACTAGCTATAACGCCCTTCAAATCGGAACACAGTTACCCTTTACTGTTCGGCGGCAGAAATAGACGCTGCTGTGATACCTACCTAAACAGTCTCCGGTAGCAAAGACCTACCACCAGTCAATGATCTTGATTACTTACCTTTAGTTTTGGTCTTGGTCTTCCTTATTAGGTCTGCGTAAGTCTTACTCCAGTAAAATTGATCTATGTCTTGGCCTTCCTTCTTCGCAAGAACAAGACGAATTTTACTCATCAGTATACTGCATAGGGATAAAGCAAGCCGACCTCACCAGCTCGTGGTGCACCCTGCTAATTAACAAACGAGGCTCTGGCTCCCACCAGCCCGCATCAGGCCAGCGTGGTAGCAAATGGCCCAAATCATCCCTTATGAATCCCTACCCAATGGTTTGGGAATCTTCGAGGGAGGCCTGTGTCCAGCACTGGACGTCTGTCAGCTGATGATAACAATAGTAATCGATTGAATTTACCAAAAAAAAATTAGAGTTTCCTTTGCTGTCTATAATTACATTAATACAAATGATATAAATACACACAAGTAATACAACTATACTATAGTATAATATTCACTGTTATATGATTTATATAACGCGCTAAATACAGTATAATTTAAAGGTTAATTTGGAAAACCAGGGCAAGTAGAAAATCATGATCATCATCATGGTAAAATTGTTGCAGAAAACACGCCTTTCTCTCATTTCTTATATTATAAACGGAATCAATACAGAAACGTCAGGATAATAAAATACACTGGTGGTAGGTGTCTGTTGCTGGAGGCCTTATGGTTCCTTCTGTCCTGTAGTCTCAAGCTATTGAGAATAGAACTAAGGTAAGCTTTAAGGGTTTTCTGGTTCTTGGGATTTGAAGATGGAGTTCCTTATTGCTCACTAAGCGAGCCCGGGATGAACAAGTACGAGATGGTCTAGTGCTTGTCGTACCAAGGGTACCAGAGGGAAGGTGCTGAAGATGCTTTATGCGTCGTGCATGGAGCCACCAGTGCCTTCCGTAGGAGATTCTGAGTCCTCCTGCAACTTAAGATAACCACCGAGGAGTTTTAAATAAGTAAAACTCCCATATAACTTTTTCTTCCCCCCAGCAGCATGGTATCTCTAGATTTATTCACCAATAACAAAAAAAGGTAGGTAACACTGCAGCGGCTATTGCAGCCGACTAACAGAACTGTGCATTCATTACTGTGTTCCGGTTTGACGGACGCTATAGCTAGTGTAATTACTGGGGAAGGAGACTAAACATATGTCTCTAGATGTAAAGCGCGATATGGTGCTGTTTATGACTATAGTCACGTTCAAGTAAACGCCGTGTTCGTTTCAATACTATAGTATAAAAGTGATATAATACGTAAAATACAGTGTTGTTAAACGGTATTATTATTTAATATCGTTTCGATTATAGCTGTTGTAATGGTTTGTGTGTAGCGGTGACCCCGGCTCGCCCACCACGTTGCAGCCCCATGTAGATTTGACTCGCCTTTTTCAAAATGGCCGCCGACTTACGCATAGCGTGACCCCGAGGGTCCGCCGTGACGGCACACACGGCCACACGATACGATATTATTATTTTAATTATCAATATAGACTGATTAGAAGTCTACGTACATCATATATATATATTAATACTACGAAGCGGCGAGACGAGCGGGACAGTCACCTGATAGTAAGTGATACACCTATAACAACATAGCTATAGTCAGGATGTTATACTACATATTGCGCTCGTCGCCTTGAGACGATATATTACGTCTCGTTACTCCAATAATTACACAAGTTATAACGCCCTTCAAACCGGAACACTAATGTTTGACGCCAGAAATATGCATTGCCACAGTATCAACTTAGACGGCCTCTGGCAACAGACACCACCAGTAGTAGTAGAAGTAAACATTATTAGTAGTAGTAGAAGTATTCGTTCTTTTATTACTTTTTTTCTAACCCTACCTATTTTATTATTTATATAAGATTTCCGCTAGTTGTAGTGTAAAAATCTTAAAATGTTTATGGTTAATATTGACCTTTATGGAGTTGATATAAACAAAAACCCTTTAATCTAGGATATCGTGTTAGGTGGTAAGAGCGTCTATTGTCTTAATCATAATAGTAATTAGTATTTATTAGTGATATATACTAAAGATAGTAACATTACTACAAAGCATCAATTGAAATGTAACGTGGATGTCACATTTTTGTTTTTTCTTTGTTTTCTTTTCTTTTCTTTTATATTTAGGTACAGATCCACGAGCCCTGAGTCCAATGAGTCTGTTATATCAAGGAAACTATTAGTGCCAAATTCATCGATATATGTAAACATTGTCGTGGAACTTGTGTCGCTTGGTACCAGGTGCACGTCTATTCGAACCCGTAGCTTTACATATATATACATATATGTATGTATATATAGATTTTTAAATAAAATCACCGGAGGCCCTGTGGCCGTCGGTTCGGTTTCGCGTTCGCTTTTAATTTGACACCCGCACGCATCTGCCCCCGGTCATGTGAAACTTAATTATTGAAAAGTGAAACCGATTGGCATAATCAAGGCTGATTGTCAATGGCGGCTGCTCAAGTAAATTGGATCTATACCCTCGCGACATCTGCCGGCGAGGTACACGGTCAGCCCGCACAAACCGGTGTCCTCGCATGTGACAGCGGTCACGTGGCTTCACGGACACCAAATTACCGAATACCTTTAAGAAACGTATCCATAATGATACTTAAAGATCTATTAATATTTTGGTGATAAATTTTTTCCTTGTATATTCTGCGCTGCCTGCATCCAGCTGCTTCTCGTAACCTTCACCAGATCGGCGGACCACCAGGTGGAGTGTCTGCCAACACTTCGTATATCGGTACGCGGTCGCCAAAGAACCTTGGTCTCAGCTGTCAGTCCGTCGAGCGATGTGTCCTGCCCACTGCCACTTGAGGCTAGCAATTTTTTTGGACTATGTCGGTGACCTTAGTTCAGTAAGCTATAGTAGTTATTAACTTAGAGCTAATTGAATGAATAAGTAAATGATGGAGTCAACATTACTTTAATGTAGTAATTGAGTCATACTGATGAGACCGATAATGCATTGCCAAGTATGGACTGGTGACTTGATGACGATCGAAGGTAATCGTTATAAGTCAATTAGATGCATTTATTCAGTAAAAATACATCAATAGGCTTAAATGATGATCAACTTCAGCATTACTTTTATGTGAAATGCCTATTAGCATTCAGAGACAGCAGTTCCATCAGATCCGAGGGATGTGAGATTTCGAGTAGGATATGCAAACATCCGAAATTTATGTGCTTAAAAATAAAGTTAACAATTAAGCAATTTGGCAATAGTCAAAGCATAGTTCTGTCATCATCATGGAGGAGGATGGAGGGATTTGGGCCATTTCACACCACGCTGACCAAATGCGGGTTGATGGGAAACAGAGCCTCATTTGTTGATTAGCAGGGTATACCACGAGCAGGTGAGGTTGGCTTACATCCCGTGAGTTCCTCACCCAGGACTCCTTACACCCATAATGTATATGATCGTACAAAAAATTACTAAACTTTTTTATTCGACGAAGCAACGAAACGAGCGGAATGTTCTCCTGGTGATAAACTTGTTCTGATGATATACACAGCAACACGTTATCATCATCGTCTCGTTGACACAATAATTTCACTAACTACCCCCTTAGTCGTGTATTGGAGTAACTTGAGAGGTTATTATTTAGGTATGTTTCGGGAGCCAGGGTATGCAGTGCTTATATGCTCGAACGCAACGCACACCCCTGCATTCGATTATGATGCCGATAACTTGAAAAGTTGCTTATCATTAACTTTGCTGTATATATACATTTTCTGCTAAAGGGTTAAATACATTGCAAACATTACTAGAAACTAATTAAAATTCCTTTTAAGGGTTAAAAGGCAGGGGTCTTAATGATATCTTCGTTAAAGTAATGTTAAGTTCATCCGCTTCATCACAAAAGGAGAATATTTTACGGCATTTATATGAAAAAATTTAAATATTTTCTCATCACACAAAGAAGCAATGAGACTTTTAGAAGCTTCACCTGATAGTAAGTGATACACCTGTCTGTAACAACGCGGCACTAGTACATATTACTAGTATATATACAGCAGCACATTGTGCTCATCTCCTCAAGACATAGTATATGAAGTCAAAGAGGGGCACAGTAATGCTTTCATACTACTGGAAGAATAGGAGCTGCAGTGGCACCCTAGACTGTCTCCGGCAGTAAAGATCTACCACCAGTACATAAAGGGGTAACGAGACCTAACTTAGAATGTCTGTAATGAAATATACAATGCGGTACCATCATAATTGGCGCAATGTTATGGACACCCGTATCACTTACCCTCAGGTCAACGTCTGGCTTGCATCGACTAAAAATAGTTCTGCTGTATCTACTGTCATCATCATCGTCATCGTCATTATCAGAAGACATACGTCCACTGCTGGACATAGGCTTCTCCCAAAGATCTCCACATCGATCGATTCTGCGTTGTCCGCAATCTTCACCAAATCGTCGGACCACATGGTCTAGGGCCAGTCAACACTACGTCTTCCGGTACGCGGTCGCCCATAGAACCTTAATGCCTCATACCGTGTCTACCGTGCTTATACTTAATTTAAACTCCTCCTGTGTAAGCTGTAATTTATTAATTTATTGGATTATTAAGGTTATGTGGCAAGTATGGAACATTGCGTGTTAATTCCCAACTATATACATTTTACGGGGAATTCCTCCCCTACCCTTATCCCTTTGGGCGTCATAACCCTATATGTTAATACTGAATTAATACTGTAATAACATAAGCTGTATAATTTAAGCTTTTATCATCATCATCAACAGCAGATAAACGTCCACTGCTGGACATAGGCCTTGCTCAATCATCTCCATTTAGAGTCAGCATGGCCTCCGGTACCAATGGGCACTAGGGACTATACGTAGGTATTTATTTGGAGGGATTTGGGCCATATCCCACCACGCTGGCCCAATGCGGGTAGGTGGAAAACAGAGCTTTGTTTGTTGATTAGCCAGTTACACCAGGTGAGGGTTGCTTGGGTCCCATAATTCATTGTGTGGGACCCCTTAAGTTTTTATTACTGTCAAGCAACCATTAAGATGATGATCGGTTTCTACCAAACCCCTTTTAGGTATCACCGCAGTTCGTAATTCTGCCACTAAACATTACCGTGTTCCGGTTTGAAGGGCGTTGTAGCTAGTGAAATTATTTACTTCTCAAAGCGAAGACAATGTGGTGATATATATCATCATAACTAACGCGTGGCGTTTACCATCAGATATAATTTCTTGGGTAACAAATCTTAACATTTTATATCTCAAGGGTACGAGCTCGTATTCTGGTTCTACCGACGCCTATTCACGTTGTACGAGATTCAAAGTTATGTGTAGGGAATAAACAAAATGAAATGTTGTATAAACATTATAACTACCCCTTTATAGACAGAAGTTCTTCAGCACGGCCATGCTTGTTCTTATAAAGATCCTTCTACTCTCAACTAGGGTTGATGAGAATTCCTCTTACTCTTCCTCTTAATGCTGAATAAATTTTTGACGAATCCTCTTCCTCATCCGTTTCCACATAATAAATTTTAAATAATCATCTACATAATAACAAAAATATTTGATGTTATTTATTTCTCCTCTTCATCCCCATCATCTTCTTCACAGCTATACCCTCATCAACCCTGGGTTCTAAAACAAACGCCGTTGAGAAAACAGTTAGAGAAAGTATAAGTGCATCTCCTGGTGACAAATGCAATGTGGCGCAATTCATCTTGATTACAACCACACTGTTATAGTTTGTATCACTTATTATTAAGTGATCGTTCACCACGTCTCCAAGCTTTGCCATTTCCTTAGCGATTTGAATCCATTTCCATACACTTGCTATGTTTATAGATAGAAACAATTTCTTATGATCTCTGAAATAATTTTTCAAGTATTTACAACCCTCCGTCATGTTTTATTTGAAATGTCATCGAGTTGAAAAAAAAAATATTATTAAACCCTTTAATAAGTCCACCGGTGGCTAATTGCTGAGCGTTTCTATTTAATTTTGTTTGGGATCCGGCCGCTGGGACTTCGCTACAACAAATATTTAAGGATCTCTTTTATATTCGCATTAATTAAAATCGTCCTTTTATTTTGCAGTTACGAATCGCCTCTAAATGTCTTTACGGTTTAATTTAACCGTAGCCGTTTTAAACTTAACCTGAGCGTAACGCAGACGCAAATAGTAGAAAATTAAAAAAAAAAAACCTATGATAAATAGAAAGGGTAGAAATTATCAACAGAAATAGCGGAATTAAAAGCTATCTTTCGTATTTTAGAGGTACATAGTTAAATACATTTTTTTTTCTTATTCAACGAAGCGACGAGCCGATCAGATCGTTCACTTGATTGTGAGTGATACGCCTGCCCATAACAACGTAGCCCTAGTAAGGATGGTATACACAGCACTATATTGCGCTTGTCTCAAGAGCCATAAGACGTCAACTCTCGTTACTCCAGTAGCACACTAGCTACAGAGCCCTTTAAACCGGACCACAGTAATATTTGCACACTACTGTTTGGCAGCAGAAATAGGCCCTAGTCGTAAATGTTCAGTGGACATTGGTAAGGGCTGAATTACCTTGGTAATCCACTTAGATATATACGCCTGTCTTTCCATAATAAAGTTGTATACCTTATCATTTTATCCACAGTTGATTTTAGACCTAGGTAAAAAAAATACTAAGTTTTAGTACTTAATTAATTTCACTAGCTACAGACTATTTAAAACGAAACACTAATAATAGGATAAGTCATATAAATAGCTCTAAGCAGATCAGCGAGCTACGGAGAAGAATAGGTCTCCTGTTCTATGCTTTTGACGTCTGTCAGGAACACCGACGTCCTAGTTAACATCAAAAGGAGGTCCAGGACAATGGACACTGGACAGGTTTGCTCCTGGTGGTATATCTCTATTTCCGGAGACAATCTCGTTAGGAACCACTGCAGCTATCCCTACTCTGAAACATCACTGCAAACATCACCCTTTTCCGGTTTGAAGGAAGTTGTAGCTTAAAATTACTGGGGTAAATTTTATTTGCGTCTCAAGACGGTGAGCTCATAAGCTGCAGTGTATATTTTTTTTATTATCAAAGTCACCTGATGGTGAGTCATATGATGGTAATTTGCACTAACTCAGTAACAGCCTATTCCCTCTTTTCTTGAAGACACCCGCGTCGTATTTGGACGAGTACACCGACGCCAGCAAGTTTCACTCCTTGCAGTTTTCATGAGGACTGAGGAGCTGAACCTCTTTGTTCTCAAACTGGGGATGTCCATGACATAAGGATGGAGACTCGCCGTGCGTTTGGTCGTGATGGTGAGAAGGGGATGAGTGAATTATATCGTGTAATTCATCATAACTAGCGCCCCGTTGTTTTACACTATGTGATGATGGGAGTAATATGGTGATGGTGGATGGTGATGGGAGATGGTCTCCGTCAAGTGTGACCTTCTCCCTCTCCGTCGCTCCCTCACTGCTAGGGTACGTGACAACTCACAGTTTCCATTGGGTGCGGTAACCGTCTTTCTAACAGTTTCCATCCCTGTCTTATGGGCTCTTGAGGACGTCTCCTTACTGGTCTCCCTAAAATGACTTACCTCTCAAGACAGCCAGAAGCGTGTCCTGACCAGCTATAATCAGCTGTGACCAGTTCTTGGATATTTTCCGGTTGTTAACATGTACAGTAAGTTACCGTATGCAAAATATGTTTGTACTCACTGCAAATTTATACAATTACAGTGAATATGGTAACGACAGTGGGCGAGCGGAAAATGTTCATGTATTTTAAGTTATAATCAAGCGACATTCAAGTAACTGATCGTCAAGATAAGATCGTTTAGATAGGCTTGATTATTATAAATGTCTAGACTGAACCGGCAAACTGGAATAAATAGAAGTGAAATGAGATATAACCGTGTTTGGTTGTGAAGATGACTGTTAATTATATGAAGGAAAATTAAGTTACAAAATGATAAAGTTATCAGAGTAGACAGGTTGAAAGCACAGCTGTTTTAAATTTATCCATAACTTAAGCTTAAATACATCCTCTGAAAGACCAGCTAAATCTCCATCTAGTCACTATTTTTATTACCGATCTATGACCTCAAACAAATCTTTACCAAAGTTTTAATTTAATCGACGAGACAAAGGGGACGATCATCTCAACGCGGCGCTATTTAGGACATTACACCACACTGCGCTGATCAGCTTGAGATTTATATCATTAAGTCTCATTACCCAAGTATTTCACTAGCTACATAGCCCTTCAAACCAGAAAACGGTAATTTTATCACACTGTAGTTCGTCAGCAAAAATACGAGCTGCGGTAATACCTAAATAGACGATTTTACAGTGGAGACCTATCTTCCAAGGTTGCTAAGATATTTCTCATCAGTTTCTACGTAAATACCATAACCATACCACCATCTTCATACAATCTCCATCCATCATACATCCAATCGTAGTTATCATAGTAAGATGTTTTTTGTTTGTTGATGGTGAAGATTGAAGATACTTTACATCTACAGTAGTTATGAGTAGCCGCTTGCTTTTTAACACCGTGACCACACGGATGGTGGGGTTTAGATGGTGGTATACATTTTTGGGCTCCTATAAGCTAGTTACCACATTAATAAATCCAATGAGAAGCATTAATAGTATTGCTGTGGCTATCTTCACGGCGGCAGAGATACGACATAGTGACATGTAGCATTTCCCTCCCAATATCGACCTCTACAGACGACGACCCATAGTGCCTGACGATTTTGTGGGCAGCACAGGATCAATCGTTGTGGAGATCTTCTGGAAAGACCTATGTCTAGCAGTGGACATCTAGCAGCTTATGATGATGATGATGAATATGTAGCTACATGGTCTCAAGACAATCCTTTTGTTTTTATATATCTTCACAAATAACTCATCATTAAGGTCATGAAGGTTTTAGATCATTACTAACTCGTAGAACGCGACTAAAAGGATCTGAGTTTCTTGACCATTGAGGGTGAGGTTCTTTATCGTTTAATAAGCAAACCCGCGTTGGATGGCAAATGCGGTGGTACTGAGGAGAGGTTAACTTTACCTGGAGACATGAGCGGACACCGACGTGTTCCGTAGCTCCTGGAGCAATGAGGTAGACAGCCGAAGTTCTAGTGGATATACTACTCTCATGATCTTGACTTATTCCCTGATGCTAGTTATCTTCTAGAAGATTTCTCCTGACAGCCAAAATGATCAACACAGCAGCGATTACTTGCGACACCACGGATAGTCATTCCAAAGGACTAACGAATACTACAAAGGATTGTGACTGAGGTCCGACAGGCAGATGTGTTTCAGCTGGTGTACAATGTCTAGGCGGGGTTTATCTATCGTGGGGTGGTTGGTCGGGGTGAGGGGGTGTACCTAGCCCAGTGCATAATTACGCCGATAGCAAACGCTTTTTCAATTTATTTCCTAACAGCAGGTGCTCGCGGCGCATAATCAATGGTTACAAGTTTAAAACGTAACAAAGACGTTCATTGCGTTTGTTTTTATTTTCCTTTTTTTTTTAAGTTTATGTATTTTCTTTTTATACCGTACGTCTAATTGAAAGGATAATAAAAGCGACAAACGAGGCGTTCACCTGGTGGTAAGTAATAAGTCTGTCTATACATATACATTGTATGTAATTGTTGCTTTGAAACTTAAGATATTAAGTCGCGTTACTCCAATACTAACATTAGCTACAACTCTATTCTAACTGGAACACAGTAATGTTTGCTTACTGCTGTTTAGCTGTGGGTATAGGAGCTGAGGATCCGACAACGGAGAACTACCATCAGTAGTTCTAGATTAATGTCCTTCACCACCTAAACAAAATCAGGTAAAGAGTTTGCTTCTGCCATTCAGAGGTCAGCTAAGAATGGATTTTACATATCCCCTTCCCCAAAGGGAGCTGCGGCTGTGACACAGCCAGCAGCGGGTACGGAACAGCTAGTCTCATATATACAGTAATACTATCGTCAGCCCCTGTTATCGGTAGTTTACCAGTAACAGTAATATAACGTTTCCCTCCAACTATAAATATTACCAACGTAACAAGTTGTTACCTTATTAAACAAAGTTTTGACGCGTGAAAAACGTTCAAAGTTATGTGCCCGCTGATGTTAATTAGATGATTTTAAAGTTATGTAATTAAATAAACTTAAGTTAACATCACTCATTAGATACATACGTAATGGCCAGCTGTAACTGTCAACGGCTGTAAGAAAGGAGTTATTTTAAACTGTGTTATTAACTTTAAAATTGAACCACAGTTAAGTTAAACTGGTTATTAAACAGTCTTTGATGTTACGCTAAAAGTAGTAAGTGACGCTGCAAGTCCAATTTACTGTGCAAACATTACCGTATTCCGGTTTGAAGTGATTTAACATCACCCGTCTCAAATGCAGTGTGTACCATACTATCGTTACGTTATTATACGTACCTGTTATTCTTACCTTGTGGAGGCCAATTGCTGGGCGTGGTCTCTGGCTATTGGGGTAGTACTCGCGAGGGTGGTAGGGACTGAATAAAACAGACCCCTAGACGGGCTGTCTCAGCATAGAACGGATATCCGGTGACTTCTCTATACCCTGACGGTGACCACCGTAGGGGTTTTAGTGGGTAAAAATCTCACCACATCTTTGACTTCTCGCTAGAAGACAAAGTATTCTTTCGAAGATTTTCCTAAAAAAAAGCCTTTTCCTTCCTTTTCCATAGTAATAAATATCGATCAATTGTGGGAGGCATATGCCCAGCTGTGGACATCTATCGACTGGAGATGACGATGATGAATCTTCAATTATAGGCGATTAAAAGTACTTCGTTGTTAATACTGTCTGCTTCATTTAATAAATGGCTGCGTTCAAATTTTTTTTATTTTTTTATTTCAATCAACGAAGTGAACGTTCACTTGATAGTAAGTGATGCACCTGCTCATGATGAAGTGGCGCTAGAACAAACTGCACCACATTGTGCTCGTCGCTTTGAGGCATAGCTCTTTACCGCAGTAATTTCTCTAGCTCCAGCGCCGTTCATACCGGATCACAGTAATGTTCACACACTACTATCTATAGGCTGTAATAAGCGCTGCGGTGGAACCTACCTAGACGGTTTGTAGTCATAGACACCTACCAGTAGTAGTCACTGTAACGCCCTTCATACCGGATCACAGTAATGTTCACACACTACTATCTATAGGCAGTAATAAGCGCTGCGGTGGAACCTACCTAGACGGTTTGTAGACATAGACACCTACCAGTAGTAGTCACTGTAACGCCCTTCATACCGGATCACAGTAATGTTCACACACTACTATCTATAGGCAGTAATAAGCGCTGCGGTGGAACCTACCTAGACGGTTTGTAGACATAGACACCTACCAGTAGTAGTCACTGTAACGCCCTTCAAACCTGATCACAGTAATGTTCACACTGCTGGCGCTGCGGTGATACCTACCTAGACAGTCCTCGGCAACAGAGACCTACCACCGGAAAAGCTTTATACCTTGTTAACGTTATATATTTTTTTAAATTTAATATCGTTTAAAAAAAATAGTTATTCCTTATTCTTAGCGAATAATAAACGTTTTTTTTTAATTTCAAAGAAAGGAATCACGAATCAAAGACAATCCCGTCCTGTGGGAAATGTCGCAATGACACACGGCGAGAGTTCATTGTCTCTACAACTTTAAACTTACCCCCCATTTGCATAACTTGCCCGTTTGGAATATATCAAAGTGAATTTTATGAATAAATTACGATTGGGGGACAATATCTTCTGAGACGCATAGGGGTTGTAATTAAAAATGACGAAGGGTTAGCACGGGGTTACACTTTAAGAATTTTTCGCAACGTTTCATTTATCTACCACAGATAATATTTCATGTAAGATCAGCCCAGCATCGGAAGAGATAACCGCATTAATCAGAGGATAGAGGTCAAAGGTTGTTGGCGGCAAAAATAAGTATCAGTAGTCTTCTGTTGTATATCAACTACATTATATATATTTTTTTTATTACTGATATTTGATATTAAATATACATAATATTTAATATCAAATATCAGACGCAAAAGGGTTTAAAACTGTTTTTTTTTTTAATATATCTTTGTTAAATCTTCGCAACCCTCAACGAGCACTTCACAAGTTTACATCTCACTTTACCCCTTTCTAATGATAATTCAAACCTGTTCCAACTATAACAATAATTCTCTGCATTTATATATTTTTTTGTTTTAAAACAAGCGGGCACCTTTTTAGGGGATGGGGGTCGGTAATTGTGTCAACGCGTTGCATTGTGATTTATTTTTACCTTCGCGAGTTTAAACAAAAGCTCGCGCGAGGGTTAAGAACAGATGTATGCAACGAAATACGGCAAGTTTTATTATTGTCTTAATAAACAGAGGTGCAATATGCAGATGAGATTTATTAAAATCACCATATTTTTTTTTCTTCTATCACCGTTGCAACACTTCGGTTGTGGGAATCGTTGACCCCATTTCCGGTACGCATTCGGACGTCGGGATATCATTGTGTTAGTTACGCTTTTGTTTTTTTTTTCTTTTCCGTTTTCCAACGGCAGTCAGTTTTTATTTAACCGGTTCAAACCGGTAACGTGTGCAGATTTCTATTTTTGGAAATTATTTTAACTATTGTTTCACGTAGTCTGAACTGGTGGTAGGTTCTCTGATAGCCCCAGATCTACTTCGGGAGCGAAACAGTAGTGTTGCAAGCATTACTGTGTTCCGGTTTGAACGACGCTAGAGATAATGTAATTACTGGGAAAACGAGACTTAACATCTTATGTCTCAAGGTGATGAGCTGAATGTGGTGCGGTGTGATCTAACCAGCATCATATCCAGCGCCACCTTCTAAGAGCGTCACTTACCATCAGGTGTACATTTTCCTCGTCTCGTCGCTTCAACTGTATTTTTTTTTATTTAGTCTTCATTATCAGCCGATAGAAGTCCACAGCTGGACATAGACCTCCTCCAAAGATCTCCACATCGATCGATTTCGCGCTGCCCGCTGCTTCATCAGATCGTCGGACCACCTGGTATGGAGCCTGCCAACTCTACGTCTAAGTATTTACTCTTGGTTTTGTATAATAGGTCTGCCTTGATTTTGGTCTAGCTCTTGCGAAAAACAAAGACCGAGACTAAGAGTTCAAGACCAAGACCGATTTCACTCATCACTAGTACTACCGTAAGTAATCAGTCCCATGAATCCATCCAGTTCATTCCGACGCTGCAGCGCTCACTCCACCGATTACACCTGAACGAGCGTCATCGCAAAGCAAAATAATCCGCAATGCAATCAAACAAGCGAATCATGCGTGAAACGATGCCCTCGGCTGCCGGACTACCACCACTGAGCCCATGTACACTTCTTAAGGTCGGGTTTCGGTTGGCAACCGCCCGGTACATAGAGCCGTCAGCGCTAACAAACCTAATAATACCTACGCGCCGACACGCGGCGGGGGAGTGCATCTGATTTGAGTGAAAAAAAAAACTTCATCCCTTAGGGTGCAACTTATAAGGTTAAAGTACAGTAATATAGTAAACTAAAAGTAAATTTAAAAAAAAAAATTATGTTCATAAATATTCCATTTACTGATAGTATAGGTCTCTGTGATCGCCGATCGACGTGGAGATCTTTGGGGAGAGGGCTATGGCTAGCAGTGGATGTCTATCGGCTGGTGATGATGATGATGATGATGATAGGTATCTGATGCCTGTGTACGTCCAAGTTTTTTTTTATTTATTAGACCAAGAGACGAGACGGGCGAGACGAGCGAGACGGTCGTGATGATAAGTGATACAGAAGCCTATAACAACGTGTCACTAGTTAACGTGATATACACTCTGCATTAAGCTAGTCGCTTAAGATGTTGTCTCGTTACCACAGTAATTTAACTACATACAACGCGTTTACATCACAGCAATGTCTCCACACTACTGTTTGAAGAAATAGGAGCTGCGGGCCTACTAACACGGTCTCTAGCAGCAGAAACCTACCACCAACCTACAACCACTACAACAGCAGCACGTAATGCTGCCACCAAACAGCACTGTGCAGAGATTACTGTGTTCCGGTTTGAAGGGCGCTGTAACAAGTGAAATTACTGGAGTAACCTACCATCCTATCTAAGTCCCAAGGCATCGAGCACAACGTTGTACTGCAGATATTCCATTGTCTTGTTATGTGTGGGCTTTTGTACCAATTGATCAAACTTCTTTTATGGACTTCCGCTTCAAATTTGATTACGAGCTAATAAGTACCTATAATGCTAAATATTCATTGATCATTTGAATCTTAGTGAACTAATTTAGAGGTTATCATAATCATCAGATCTTCTAAAGATCTCCACATCGATCGATCCCGCGTTGCTAGCATCCAGTGGGTTCCCGCGACTCTTACCAGATCGTCGGTCTACCTTGTGGGAGGCCTCCTACCACTACGTCTACTGGTACGCGGCCGCCACTCAAAAACCTTATATAATTTAGAGATTATATTCATTCTTATTAACCCCCTCCCCCTATAACAAAAAATTTAACAGACCATATAAAACTAAGAAATGCCGGATCGTTTACCAGTATACTTTTTTACTACATTCATATCAATAGCAATTTATCGTAGGTTCTTTTTGTATCTTATTACTAAATGCATTTAATATATTTATTTACTATTATAAATAAAATATATACACGATGAAATAGCTTTAGTACCCGACTGTACCTAATAAAGTCCCCCACCCGCCTTAGGATGAAAAGTTCATTTTCTTTAACGAATCCCTTCACTTTGAAATCTTATACATAGCGGCTTGTCGATACATTTTTAATTTTCTTTTTTAAATGGGCATAATGAGAGATTCCCTCGTTACTTCCTCCAGGAGTTCAGCGACGGCGATTCCGCTTCATTAAATGAACATAATTGTAGCCTTTTAGATAACCTTGCGATTATTCTGAAGCCATTTACTTTGCTGCAGGACACTGTCTAGGTACGTGCCATCGTAGCTCCTATTGCATCCGACAAACAGTAGTGTGCAGACATTACTGTATTCCTAATTAAAGGATGCTGTAGCTAGTATGTTAGAGGTCCCGCAGAACAACTCAAGGGATCCAAGCCAACCTCACATGCTTGTGGTGCACCCGGCTAATCAATAAACGAGATTCTGGCTCCCACCAACCCGCATTGGGCCAGCGTGGTGGGTAATGGCCTAAATAACCTCATATGAACCGCCCACCCGAGAGCAGGACCGATCGATGTGGAGATCCTTAGGGAGGGCTATGTCCAGCAGTCGACGTCCATCGGCTGATGACGATGATGACGATGTAGGGCAGGCGTATCGCTTACCATTACATGAACGCTGTATTAGTCTTGTAACTTTGCAGAATAACAAAAACAGTACATATTCATCATTACCAGCCGACAGACGTCCACTGCTGGACATAGGTTTCCCCCAAAGATCTACACATCGGTCAAACATCGTCATCATTAGTACATATTGAATGTACTTAAATATTTCATATTACTTTGTTCGAGGAGTCGACTAAATTATAACATTGCGGCGCTATTTAGGATGATGTATACTACACCACTACATAACTGTTATATTAAGACATGGGATGTCTAATTACTATAGTAACTACACAATCAACAACGCCCTTTAAACCCGAATGCAACAATATTTGCATACTACTTTTAAGCCGCAGAAGCAGGCTCTACGTATTTACATACTTTACTTCTCAATTGTCGGAGTTTTTTTAATATATACGAATAAATATATGTTAAATATTACAAAAATATTAGTTCTTCCTATATAATTATTATTTCATTATTAACATAGTATATAAACATATTATTCTTCCTTCATATAGTTAAGCTACACGTTGGAAACAAGAGAGTATATCGATTTGAAGTACACTCGTCGACCATGCTTTATGGGGGGTCACAATGAACGTACCGCGGGGGAGATTGATTTTTTAATAATGGGGGTCGCACCACCCTCTAACTTTACATCCAATATTTTACATAATGTATTATAGTTTCACATTTCAAAAAGTCTTCAACGAACTTAAACATCTAAGTATATAAAAGTTCTTTCGAAGTAGACTTTTGTCTATGTACTACAAAATTTTTGATACTAATATTAATGCACTAGGTACAAAGCGGACTTCAAACCTTTAGCATTATCTACTAGACTACCTAGGGTATTAATGTTATGTATAGGTACCACCACAGCTCCAATTTTTGCCGATGAACAGAAATGTTAAAAGGGCGACGTAGATAATAAAATTACTGCGGTAACTAGACTTATTTTGTCTCAGAAGGGTGTGGTTCTGTGAGTATCATTCTATATAGGACCATATTGGAGGTAGAGGATATCACTTACCACGATCGTTTCATAGAATAAAAAAAATTAAGTTATATACTTAAATATAATTTCAGCCTATTGATGTCTCGTTTAACTGAATTTCATTAATTTATGTAATAATTATCCTTAAACATAATAGTTACGGAGTCATTCGTTAGTGAAGTATATTATGTTTCTAAAAGGCTTTGGAGGTTCGGACCCCACCCTAACAGATACCCCGTAATATTTATCAAGTGCCTGAAAAAGACAAGAAGATTTGCTGCCGAAAACTTTCCTGGGAATTATTGTTTGAGATTGTTTTTAATGGCTTTTGCCTCTTCTAGATTTCGGGACATTTCTTTTTTCATATTTGATAGAGTCTTTACTTTTTTATCGTTAGGGAAATTTTCGACTCACAATCTGACACTGATTTATTTGCACTCGTGCGATAATGATTTAACTGTAAAGTATATTAGGACATTAAAAAAAAAAAGAAGGAACTTAAAGGCCTTAGTATAATTGGATGAGCTCCTTAGTTATATTTTCATAGTAACTTAATCACGAAAACTTATTATTAATGTACTGGAAGGTCTCTATTGTCGGAGACCATCTAAGCAGGTACCACCGAAGCTCATGTTTCATGTTTATTTTTATTATATTGTATATATAAAAGAATATATCTGCGTTAGTTATATTATATATATACTTATTCTAGATATTTTTCATACTAAGTACTGGAGATCTTTACCTGCAAAACGAAGAGTCATATTTTAATTAGTCTGGAGCTTTTTTTAAGCTAAAATAAACCAGAAAAAAAATCCTCTCAATTCAAATTCGATCCTGAATGAGAAACTTGATGAATCCTGAAAATAAAAAATCTTAAGCAAGAGCTCAATGCTCAAGAGAGAACATTGAAACGTACCTTAAGTTTAAGGAGCGAGATCTTTTCAAACAAGCAGCTCGAACTCGCCTTAATTAGGATAATTAGCTGGACTTGAAAACAAAAGGAATTAAGAGTTATGAAGGGTTTTGTAGTTTTTTATTTATTATGCTCATTCTTATGAACTTTATATAGATTGTTATAGTACAAATTATAGCATTGGTATGGTAGTGACAGTAAAATTTCTAATTAAACCAACGGATGTACGGACATTCATCCCTTAGTTGTCGACACTCCCTGTAAGGACAAAGCGTTTCGCTTCCTCTTTAATGCGAACCGTAAAGGATTGTAACAGCCTGCTTAATCATCCAGGTATGATGTGGAAGTCTTTAAGAGAGTAATTAATGGGATTATTCTGAACTAATGCGCTTTATTATCTAAGCTTATCGCTGTTTACTTTCAGATGGCTTCATAGTGATGCGTTGCTTTATATAGTGATTGTTCCCCACTTTACTAGCTGTAATACACCACCTCCCTTTGGGGAAGAAATTTAGTAAAAACCTAGATGGCATGTACTTGGCAATAAGAATATTCTTATCAAATTTTAAATGTCTAGACCTTATAGTTCTAGAGCTTTGTGATAAGTCTCTACATAGGTGTAAATCTCGTATATACATAGATCATCAGCTGATAGACGACCGCAAAGAATTTTTTTTAAAAAATCAGTTATGATTTAAAAAAAAATTGCTTTCAGTAAATTTAAATGTATTACTATAAAAAAAATTGAAATGGATCTTAATAGACTTTTTATTATTGCAAGGTTGTGAACTTTTCTTAGATGATACATAACAGAATTAGAAATTGTAAGAATATTTACTAGTATCACTTCTATCTAACTTTACCAACCCGCTTTAGGCCAATGTGGTGGGAAATAGCTTAAATCCCCCCATATGAATCCCTGCCCGTTGTAGGGATCTTTGGGAGAGGCCTATGTCCAGTAGTGGACGTCTACCAGCTGACGATGAATAACGTTCAGACCATGAGGTAGCACTTAAGTGTCTTAAGATGAAGGTCATGCACACATGCTAATAAACTTCGCGTCTACTAATACGTCAATTCAATCCGTCTCTTAACATTTCCGTTTTCAAAATCTCATTTCCGTTAAAAACCGTCGTCGAGCGTATAAATTGTTATTTTCGTACCCGTTTCTTCCCTTTGAAACAAAAACAATATTCTCGTGTAATTTGAATGGATCTTGTTTAAGACGGAGCATTAGCAATTTTCTAGTGAAAATATTTCTATTTAGCACAAACCATTTTGATCACAATACAGTAGATAAACAAACAAAGACTGTTTGTTTTATTTATTACTAAATGATAATTAATATCAGATGATAGTAAACTTAATTTTGTATCTTTTAACATGACATCTCAGGTCTGAAAGTTATCACTGTAACGTTGGAATAGTTTGTTGTGCATAAGTTATATCGCTCACAAGTTAAATTCTTGACTATCTTGAAGGTATGTGTTATAGAATTTCTCCTTATATATGTACACATATATATATGTATCCCTCGTAATGGTTAAATTGCTTGTCGATCGTGAAAATGCATATCTCAGCGACTCCGAGTCCCGTAGGTGTCTTGTTATAGAAGGGAGCGACTTATTTTTCATCTCTAAGTACAAACGCCCCTCGCGTGCTTACCGAACTTCAAAGGAGGGGGAGTTACCCCCCTCTTGTTAACAAACTTCTACCTATCTGCATTTTTATTTAAGTTTCGTCAAAAATTTCCAACCCCCTTAATTCAATTTTTTTTTCCCTAGAAAATTAATTAGTGAACACGTTCCTTTCTGTTGATGATGCCGCGTTTAATTTGCAGGGGATTAGTGAGGTAAATATGTGGGGATTTGGTTTTTTGGGAGAAAGGGAGTCGCCACGGGGGTGGAGCGAAAGAAATTCGACATTTACATTATTATGCGGTAATTTTTATAGCGTCGTTATAATTAATGTGGCTCCGGGGAACGTGATAATTATTTTCGCAATAAAATCGCTACTTTCAGCCCGTAGTGCATAATTAGTACGAAGTTTAAAACTGTTGCGCGTTTGTCTTGAAAAAAAGAAACTATGGCGTCTTCGAGCTAGCGGTCAGATACGGAAAGTTGTGAGGGAGGTTAAATAGAAAGTCTCCAACGAAGTCCGACTATGTCTGCTCTGGAAATACTTCGTTTTTTTTCCTAACTCCTCCACCAAATGAAATATGTCTGAAGAACGTACGGAGCTGTAGGAGGCGCTTTATTTAACTTCCCATGAGCGTTCAGCAACATTGTCCTTTTTTCTTCATATTAAAAAAAAACTTTGAGCACGTAATGAACTCTTCCTCTGTTTTTACTACCTTTCCTCTGGAATTCACTGAAAATACCTACAATTTTATATTTATGTAATTCATCTCATAGAGACTGATATATTTTTAAAACATGATAATAATATTTTACAAGATCAAAGTTACCATATACGAGTTTAATTTCACACGTTTTTACTTGTACATCTCAAAAAAAATCATATAAAAACTAAACCGTTCCCAGTTGTTTAAAAAAAATGACTTTGTCCCAAAGATTTCATTCAAAATACATCCACCGTAAGCGAGTTAAGTGGCAAACATTGAAAAACGTTTCTGGTACGTATTAAAAAAATTAAAAAACTAAACCAACAATAACAAAAAAAAAAATAAATCTCTCTTAATTTAAATTCCGTTCACACAACGCATTAAGTGCGCCAACAAAAAAGGATGTATACACAAACCATACCAGAATATTTTTTTCTATAACCCGTATTGTAACTTATTCTGAGACTTATTTATAAGGTGCTAAAGTCTAAATTAAAACATTTATCGATTTTTATTATGGAATTCTATACAATGATTGGCACGAGCTAATCGATACATCGGTCGGCATTATCGACAGGTTAATAACAGGTGGATTTTACTATTTGTCTAAATATTCAAACTTTTTTTTAAATTGTAAAACACAAAACAAAGAACACTACATAAACAAATCAACAAGATGGCGGAAATATGTAGTCATATAAATACATGAATATTTTATATACGATTTCGATTCATGTCATAAATTACAACAACCTATATGTAATTATGTTATTTTAATTAATTACTAGTTTTATTTAAATTTTATTATGATATATACTGTGAATGTAATATTTCCTAGTAGTAGGTGTCTGTTGCCGGAGACTCGTCTAGGTACCATCGCAGCGCCTATTGCAGCCGACGAACAGTACTGTGTTCTGGTTTGAAAGGCGCTATAGCTAGTGACAGTACTTAAAGTGTTATATATCAAGGCGATGAAGAAAATGTGGTGTAATGTACATCATCCTAACCATCGTCACGTCGTAATGGGCAGCCATATCACTTACCATCGAATTAACGTCCCGCTTGTCTCATAGCATAATAAATATTTAAAAAAAAAATTTTGTTTGTTTTTTATTGAACTTGAGGTTATTAAAAAAATAATTAAATAAATTAAGAAAAACATTTAATTTTTTTTTTATTTTTAATCGATTTTATTTTTATAATTATTATTTGGAAGTCATACTGTGGTAGACATCTTGTTTTAAAACACGCAGAATGTAATGGACGTAGTCATCCTCTCATCGATTTGTTGAATTAAAAAAATATGCAAAAATCCTTCGAAATTTGAAATTTACTAGGATTAGGATAAATAGGCTGTATGGGTAAATGGATTTAGAAAAAAAAATTAAAATTTCTTATTATATTGTAGTACGTTTGTGGATAGAAGAGTGGTGTGATCGTCAGTGAGCGGTGCAGTGCCGGTACCGCTGCGGTCCTAACCTTGCGAACAGGTTGGCGCTAGCGGCATCGGCCGGTTCTAAGAATCTGGTTTCATTATCCCGTATACCGTACACGACAAACCACCATCTGGTGCTAAGGACTCGGCCACATCCACAACGGTTTCGTTTACATTCGTATTATTTCTTTAATGCTCCTATTCTATCGCTGTTATCTGCGCCAAAAGAAATATTGCCTTCTTTACCTTTACCGATTTACTTCTTACTATTACAAAGTTAAATAATGTAAAAAATAAATAATATATATAACAATCAGTCAATTAATATAAACTCACTTTTAATACCTTAGCGTTTATTAATTAATTTATATCTTTACCTATTGTAATCAGTGCTTCATCATCATCTTTATTATTATCATATTCATCTGAAACACGACTGCTATTGAACACCCTAACGTTGTCTACAGCGATGTATTGCCCACGTCCAGCGGTTTCCCACGGCCTTCACTAGATCGTTGATCCACCTATATAACGTCTACAGCCATTCACCAATTTGTGGACCTATAGGGTTTATGTCAGTGCATATAAATAAAGTATATATACTGCGCAATTAATTTCTGTTATTCTAAGAAACGTCTGAGAATAAAATGAGGGTTGATTTCTTTGGTAATTTTCATATATATTAGAATGTTTACAGTGTTGTAGTGAGCGTTGGTTCTCACATCATGATGATCATTATCAGCCGATAGACATCTACTGCTGGACATAGACCTTCTCCAAAAATCTCCATAATGGTCTGCGTTGAAGTCAGCATGGCTTCTGACACTGCTGGGCACTAGGGACCGTCCTTTATGTCAGACCATATGGGCCTATATGAGACTATAGGATACTATATGACCGATATAGGAGACTATATAACCATATGGTTCCCACATACAGAAGCCAAATACAGTTAACATTTTTTTTTTGTACGAAGCAACGAGTAGAACCGAATACTCATCTGATAGTGATTGATACGCCTACCCATAATAACCTGGCGCTAGTTAGGATGGTATACACTGCACCACATCGTGCTCATCACCTAGAGAAATAAGTTGTCTCTTTAACCTTATATTTACAATAGTTGCAGCGTCTTTCAAACCGGAACACAGTGATGTTTGCACACTACTGTTTATCGGATGCAATAGGTGCTGCGGTGGTACCTATCTAGATGGTCTCTGGCAACAGACCTACCACCAGTCTGTGTTAATTAAATGGCTTTAGAGTAATTGTAAGGTAATATTTTAGGTTACCTAAAAGTCTTCAATTATGATAATTTAATGAAGCGAAATCGCCGTCGCCGGAAGTAACAAGGTAATTTTTATTTATGCCCATTTTAAAAAGACGGTTTCCGGCAACAAAGACCTACCACCAGCACGTGAAAGATTTAAAAATTATGATAGGGTAGAAGAGCTTTGAATAAAAGACTAAAATGATCTAGACTAGATTTTAAGTCAGGATTTATTACTTCTTGATGAGGCCTTAAAATATTGCTATACATATAATATATTCATTATATTGCTGTCTCTTCATGTGAACGACTGACTGTATTACTTAGTTGAACATAAATACTAGAATCATTCGTATATGCACTGAGCTTTAGGACTCACGAGTAGAGAAGCTCGCACCGTATTTTGATTTATCCAATGCACTGTACTCCACTTGGTGGACTTTTTGTGAGACGTGGGTACGTTGGGAGCCCGTTCGAGTGGATTTCTTTTGAGATGAATGGAGCGGGTCCCGGGTTTGTTTTAGAATAAAAAGCGAGCGCGGAAACCAGTTCCTCTCGCGTCTTTGAGCTTTGCGGCATTGACTAGGCACTAACGAGGGCTTTGATCGCTTTTTATTACCGCATACGACTTGTTATTTCACCTCCGGCTCGATAACGGGAACACACGAATATAATATACAGAATATTTGTAAACGTCAATAGAATATAGAATTTTGGTATTTATCTCAACATTTATAGAATACTATATCTATTTAAACAAAACATTACATTAATAACTTTGTTCAATCTGGTAATGTCTTCCTTCCTCTTGCTCTTTATCCAGCTATGTAGGGTCGGCGTAGTAGTAAAATCTAAATTACCTTATAAGTAAAATGTAGTTTATCTACTGGTTATAAGCCAACCTATAACAACATAGCACTAAGACAGAACACAGCCACAAATTGTGCTGATGACCTTGATACTTTACATGTCTATTTACCACAGGTATACTACATATATTACAACCCCCATTCAAACCGGATCACAGTAATGTTTGTCTGTTTGTCCGCTGTAATAGGAGCTGTGATGGTACCTACCTATACATACACTGGCTACAAACATCGGAAATGGTATCAGTGTCTGTTGGATGGAGATTTCTTTGCCGGAAGACCTTCATTGGTTAACTAATAAAGCTGGTCTTAATACCAAACACTACTGTTCGACTTTACGGTACTCCGGTTTCGAAGGACGCTGAGGAGTATGAACCTTATTAAGGAGAACAATTATATACATAAAAAAAATTGTAAACTGTTTAAGTTGGCAGCATGTTATCCTTTTAGTTATTACTACTAGAACGATATATAAATTAATAATAAAAGGAACTAAACTTTCTTGATAGTAGAATGAAGCAGTTAGATCTGTTTCACTAATTCCTCGTGTTCTAGTTATCTCTCATTTCTTATTCTCTTCGTACCTTTTCATATCTGAAGGTTGATTATTAACTCTATAAATAACTGTAATAATAATTACATATTTGGACACCTAAGAAGAGATTTCCAAGGTTGATCCTACGAAGGAAAAAAACTACAGCGGACGAAATGGTGGGATGATATAAAAGACTTAAATATCAACAGTTGAAAAGTATAAGCTGAATATTTCTTCTCTCAATCAGATCACCAAAAATTTGAAGTTTGGAGATTTAAGAAGGACGATAGTAATAGTCGAACTTCTTTAGGAAGCGGTTCTTTTATTTTGAGTTTCCGGTTTCCTAAAAGAGGCCTATTAATCATGGATCGCTTCATCGATAAATTAAACGGTTAAATATGTAAAATATATAAAAAAATATATTTAGTATTAGAAATCAAGTGTTTAAAAAAATAACAATTTTGTATACATTATGCAAGAAGTTATAGATTTAGTCACTAGATGATATAGACTCAATTGCTGGTAGGTCATATTTGCCGGAAATCGTCTAGGTAGGTACCACCGTAGCGCCTATTGCAGCCGATAAACAGTAGTGTGCCAACACTATTGTGTTCCGGTTTAAAGGAAGCTGTAGCTAGTATAATAACTGAGGTAACATGATTCGAAATCTTCCGTCTCAGGCGACGAGCGCATTGTGCTGCAGTGCAGTATCATCCTAACTAGCGCTTCATTGTTATAGACGGGCGTATCACTTACTATCAGGTGAATGTCCCGCTCGTATTGTAGTATAAAAAAAAACCTCTTCACACATTAAAACATAGTAACAATTCAAGTGTAGATAATTCACAATGGGCACAAGAAACAATCATAGAAAGCTGGTGTTATAAAATTAAATTTGATTCTTCAAGCCGTAAATTTCCACGCCAACTTAAACAGTACTTAATTGTTTTTTTTTTTTTGTTTTAAAAAGAACAAAAAAAACGAACACAAAGAACGGGCGTGGCCACTTAACGGTGTATAATTGCGGACGTTGATTGGTTATGGTGTTATTGGTCGATGTTATGGCGAGGCGTTGCTACTCATGAAGCGTATTTAATATGCGGCCGTTGTAAAATACGAGCTTTCGCCATAAAATTATGGCATGCGATGTGAAACGGAGCGAGTACATTGTTCGCTGTAACTTATCGGGTTTGAAGTTTTTTGTTACAAGACATCATCATCAGCCGACAGACGTCCACAACCTTCATAGGCCTTACTTAAAAGTTCCCAGGGCATTGATTAGGGATTCATATGTGAGGATTTGAGTGATATCCCACAACGCAGGCCCAATGTGGGTTGGTGAGATCCAGACCCTCGTTCTTTGATTAGCAGGTTGCATCACAAGCAGATGAACACGACTTGGATGCCGTGTGTTGCTTCAGAAACATTGACGGTAGTTCGCTGAAGCCAACTGAATCCGGGGTAAACGACGAGTACGAGGCGTCGGTGTTTATCGTAGCAAAGAGAGGATGCTGAGGAGGGTTCTTCCTTTTCTTTCTTCACTTCCTCAGATGAGCTTAGACGCAGTGTATTCACCGGTGTATTCCTCAGGAGATGCTGATGCCTATTGCAAAGCACTAAGGATAACCATCGAAGGAGTTTTACTGGGTACATATCCTAAATAACTCTGTCTTCTCTATTAGAAGAAGGGTTTCTTTAGAAGATTTCCTTCTGGACAAAAAAGACCGGCCACCACAGTTTTCCTCCTCCTATTTCTGTCGCCATAATGTAGTGGATAAACATTACCATATTGCGGTTTGAAGGGAGTTATATCATCGTAATTCGCACTTCGTTTTCATGGGCAGGCTCATCGCTTTCCATCAGGTGAACGTTCGGCTCGTCTAGTCCCTTCGGTAAATATATAAAAGAAAAGGATAATACATTTTGTTACATATCTAAAATAACATATATATACTATAAAAGATAAGCGATTTTTTTTTACTTCTCCAATAAATTACCTTCATTAGTTACTATTACATCATGATCAAACCCTTCGTTCCACCAACTCACAGTTTCTGGTTTAAAATGTGATGGATTTCCAAAAATTCAATATTAGGTACATTGTTAGAACCCTCCTTAACGCGTTATATATAAAAGTCCTCCCATCACAAAAAAAAAAATCAGGATACCCTCATAGCCGTTGCCCCCGTAATTCTAATCGCGATACCATAAATAAGCACATAAGGATGTAGTATTGAACCGTCACTCCCGTTAGTCCCCCATGGATAAAAAGAGTCACATAAAAAAAATTTAGGGTTCGAACCCCACCCTCGCCGTTTTTTGTTTGATTCGTCACCCCACATTTTTATATCTCGTTTGTATTATTGGTACATAATGGGTATTGATTTTCTCGAGCTGCCAATCTCTCCGGGATCCCCTTTCACATACTCCACCGTTTTATTATAATCTGTATATATATACATTTTCTTTGTATACAGATACACTATTATATACAATAAAAAGAAAATAAATTTTGAGAAGTTAAACATACAAAGTTCATCAGATAGACGTCCACAGCTGGACATATGCCTCTCCCAAAGTCTCCCATACGATCGAGTAGAGATTCATATTAAGGGTGTTTGAGCCATTTCCTATCACACCAGTCCTATGAGGGTTGATTAGAGCCAGAGCCTCGTCTGTTGCATTAGGAGGGTGCAGGTGAGGTGGGCTTGGATCCCGGAGTTGTTTTGCGGGAACCTTTACACCACTGCGGGAATCCTAGCATGTTGCATCAAACTCCACCGAGTACGATATCAACTGTGTCCTTATGGATAATTCTTCATCATCATCATTTCAAAATGTTCATCAATAATTGGTTAATACTTCACCGCAAATTTGAGACGTATAAGACGTTCACCTGATGGGAAGTCGCTTGCCCATTACATTGTGGCTCTATTTTCGATATCATACACTGCACCACATTGCGCTCGTCGCCTTGAGACATAGGCTATTAAGTCTCGTTACCCCAGTAATACACTAGCTACAACGCCCATCAAACCAGAACAGTGATGTTGGCACACTACTATTTGGCGGGAGAAATAGGTGCTGTGGTGGTGTACATAGATGGTCTCTCGCATCAGGGTAAGAGTAGAATTTTACAATATAAGGGTGGTGGGTAGACTAAGGGTTCGTTAAAACCTCTACCAAAAACAAATTATTCAGCTATGGACAAAAGCCTATTATCCATTGCTAAATATAGGCAAACTTTTACTGGTGGTAGGTCTCTGCTGTCAGAGACTGTCTAGGTACCACCGCAGCGCCCACTGCTGTCGACAAACAGTAGTATAAAGTGAAATTACTGGGGTAACGAGATTCAGTGCGACGAGCGCAATGTGGTGCAGTGTATAACATCCTAACTAGCGCTACATTGTCATGGGTGAGCATATCACTTACCATCAGGTAGAAGACCCGCTCATTTTATCGTTCGTAATATGAAAAAAAAAATAGGCCTATATAATAATCGATTAAAAAAGTGTTCTAAAATCAAACTCCGTTGATGTCTTTATAATATTTAAAAAAATAAAACGATCGTTCAAAAATGGAATACTCATTCATAAATTACGAAGCTATTTCTTTTTTTCGTTGAAAAATTTGAATAAATCGATTTTTTTTTAAATTAAATATTTTAGGATTCGCTAGTGAGAGCAGCTCCGACAGGATTTTCGACTGGTAATGATAAAAACTTGGAAATGATTAGCTGGCAGCATTTCTAGAATCGCGCAAAAATCGACAGGCGCGGGGGCGAAGCGTTTTCAAAGATGGCTGCCGTGCCTCTTAGCACCCTATTTTTGTGTTCTTGCCTCCCCCGCTGCTCCCCTGTTTATGCATTTGGCCCCTGTCGCCCCTCGCTCGCAAAACTGCACCCGGTTTTTGTTTTGAGCTGCCGTCGGGAATTAAAAAAAAAAAAATGAGTTCGACTTGCAAGTCGTTGAAACCGGCGTACATTTTAATTGGACGGTTTTGTTTTTGGTTTTCGGAGTAATGAGACCTTCGCGCGTTACAACTAATTACATCTCGGCTTATGAATATTTCATATTTACAATTGATACATATTTTTAACTTAAACGTTACTTAACGAGGACCGGGAGGAAACATTATGAGGAACATTATAATTCACTTAATCCAAGTGTATTAATTAAAAGAAATAATTGGATTTTTTTCCTTTGAATACCAATCAAATCCAAATATACTGATTCACCTTGTTGTCAAACTATTGAGTTTACTCTTAACGAGTAATAAACAGCTTCTGACTGTAGTTTCTATTGAAAAACAATCCACAGACAATAGTAAAATACTTTATACAAACGTTTATTCTACTATCTATTACCTTTTATATTTATCTAGGATTAATTGCTTATCCTTATATTAAGTTTTATTTAAATTTCATCTAAAGACAATTAATTTATATGAAAAACATAAAGAGCACATCTTTATAACATAACCTTAAATGTCCTTCCAAAAAATCTAAAATATAACTATCACCCATAAAAATGTTTCACTACAACAGTAATAAATTTTTTTTATGCTTAATTATTATTAAGTTATTTAAGCTTAAAAATATTATAGCGAAATTTAATATTTGTCATATATATGAATAAAAAAACATATGTTTTATCAGCATTGGTAGGTTAGAATTTTTATACATACGTCGCTTATTAAACTTTCATAATATTTGTTTAAATTAAATAGAAAAAATAAACAACGTATATCGAAATACAGATAATAAATCTGGTTTATTCCTTTGAGCACGATGAGGTACTTGTAATAAACTTTTTTCTGATGACCACGGCTGAAGAAACATAATTTAATATCCTCATAGGATCATTTAGTAATTCAATAGACAGTGATGTAATTTTTTTTTATTCTGTGGTCCTATTTTACATTAGTCGACTTCCATCTGATGATGATGCAAACTTTAAAAAATATACAAACCAGGCAAACCATATAAAATATTGTATAATGTAACATTTTTCTTCGCTATTCTTGATACTTGATTACATAGATAATAATTGCAGTTAAGTTATATATACTATGCTGATTGTGCTATGTGATATTGTTAATTAGATTTTTTTAAAAAAAAAAATTATATATGTTTTTGATTGGTTATTATGGTGTGAAGAAGGCGATGCTTGGAGTATAGTAAAATGAGGAGATTCGCAGAAGAACCAGGGTCACCAACATAGCCCTACGAGCCGCGAGGCTGAAGTGGCAATGGGCGGGGCATAACTCGTAACTGATGACGTTGAGGTCTTAAAGTTCTCGAATGGTGACTCCGCACCAGAAAACGCAGCATTGGCAGAACCTCCACCAGGATAGAGAACATAAAAGATCATTGGGATCCACTGGTTTGTGGAACACATCGCAACAGACCCATGTCCAGCAGTGGACGTCCATAGTTGAAACCATATTTCTCAGGCCGTGGATCCCTCAGGCCGTGGATCCGGGTCCACGAGCCCAGTGTCAGATGAGCTGTAAGAGCCGCTGTAGCTTGCAGCCCGGTCTACATCAAGAATTAGAGTTGAAACGATGATGATACACGTACTGACAAATGAAAAGATAATTTACATAGCACTTAAGTTTCTATATTTTTACTCAAAAAACAACCCTCTCACACAAAGAATTATTAGAGTAATATTTTTTTTTGCAGTAAATTTACAATTATCGGACTAGTGCACAGTAAAAGGTATAAAAAAATTCTCGTATGCACCCCGCTGTGGTTACAACGATGTTTGACATTATTTGTTTTAATTTCATACACGCGTTCACACCATCCGCCTGCAAGACGAGCAAGTACTGTCCCAACTTGACACTGGATATCGAGTGATCTTAAATTATCGCTGGTGGTATCTCTGCTGCCGGAAACCGTCTAGCTCCGCAGCTCATATCTCTACTGACAAATATTGTTCAAACATTCCTCTGTTACGAAAGATGCTGTAGCTAAAGTTGAGAGATGAGACTTAACATCTTATATCTCAATGCGGAATATCGTGCAGTGTATATCATCCTAACAAGGCAAGCGTTTTAATTTCTATAAAGAAACTAGAAAATTTCGTCTGCTTACTTGAAAAGAAAAAACAATAAAAAAATCTTGTTATATATCTATATGTATGTGTGTATATATGTACATATACGTCTGTATGTGTATACATGAATAGAACTAATTTTTTGTTTATAATGTACAGAGAAGTATAATGATTATTTAAACATGATCCATAAGAAATAATAATTCTTATTTATTATATACTATATATATCATTAACATATGTATAATATTCCTATGTATATATATTAACGAATTAAGTGGTGCTCTCTGTAAAAATATTAATAAAAAAATCTGTCTTATTGTATAAAACAGGTTTCTTTACAAGTATTGGCTTAAAACATTAATTTCGGCAGCCATTTTATTTTTTTAAATAATATACTTAAAATAATGATTTCCCATTAAATGAAGATACGATATAAATATCAAATCTGCACAGATAATAAATTAGAAAAATATCTATAAGGCAGTCACAGGTAGTATAGAGTATTTAAGCAATAAACTTCCATTTAATACTAGTAATAGATTTTGATTTCTAATTATTTATGCGATATTATAAATTAAAAAGTATAATTCAATACTATATCAATTTATTTACATATTTAGAACTGAATTTTAATATTTTTACTATAAAAAAACATATTAAATTAAAAGATATTACTTTGTTTGTATTTAGTACTAGTTTTAAATTAGTATCTACATACTAGTACGTATATACTAATCTAGTACTAATACGTATGTATTTTAAGTATGTATACCAGGATCACATATCAATTTTTTTTATTATAATAAAAAAAAGGAATAAAACTACAGTATGTTTTACTTTCTTAATTAATAATAATTTTATTATTATTTAAGACTTCTAAATCAAACATTAGTTTCGGAGGGAAGTAATGTCAGTTAGATTGTTCTGTGTAAGGTCTGTGTTGTCGGAGACTGTCTAGGCGGGTACCGCCGCAGCGTGTTCCGGTTTAAAGGGCGCTGTAACTAGTGTAATTACTGGGGTAATGAGCCTCAACATTTTATGTCTCAGCCGACGGGAGCAGTATGGTGCAGTATATATCATCAGATGAATACCCAATTCGTCTAAATGTTTTTTCTTTCGAAATATACTAAAAAAAATATTGATGGATTCCTTTATTTGACGAATAAAATTAAAAAAAAATATATAAATAATAATAATTTAATTTTTTTTTTTTATACGTTATTTTTGCTCAGAGTTTTTTTTTTATTCAATTATGCTACGAGACAGCGGGACTTTCACCTGATGATAAGTGATACACCGGCATATAAGAATGTGAAACTAGTTAGGATGATATATACTACACCTGAGATATAACACGTTGTCTCATTACAACTGTAACTAAAATAGCTACAACGCCCTTCAAACCGGAACACAGTAATGCACAGTACTGCTCTGCGGCAGAAATAGGAACTGCGGTTGTACATATCTAGATTTGAATGTTTTTGTGTTTCTATTAAATAATTGTTTAGTTACTCGACTTAACCGCTCGCCCGTACTGAACGCTCAACGGGACCGACCTAAGGCATGTAGGGGTGCGTCACCCCATCCCTGGGGGCGGCCACCGAGAGGGGAAGACACACCCCGCGACATCGACTCGCAGCGTTGCATGATAGAAATGTGAACGTACGATAAAAAATTTAAGGACTCTCTGTCCATTTAGTCAACTTTATTAATTAAGTAATACTACTTAACTATACAGTTTTCATTGTTTTTTTTTATGTAATACCTTAAGAATTTGTTATAATAATAATTTGAAACAAAGGTTTTTTTTTATATGACATGTTTAATTATATTTAATTATTTAATAGATCTATATAGACTAAATTAATCAATAAGGTTGTCTAAAATTTTAATCAAGTCGCTACCTGACTGCGTACAGAATTATTTTATTTAAAAATGTAAAAAAAATATAGATAGGCGAGATGAATACTATATATATAAAAAACTAGATAGTTTATATAATATTAGATCTTAATACTAAGATGTTAATTTATTAATATTCTTCTATATATTAGAAATAGTGGAGAAGAAACCAGCGGGCGAAGCTTGTGGTGCCGACCGCGCCGCGCTTCGAGTTCTTAGCGCGGGTCGCGGGTGAGGGTTTGAGGGTGCGGGGTGAGGCGCGAGGTGTGGGGCCCCCTCTCCGCCGATTCTTTCTCTTATTTCCAGGCTTTTTTCGGTGGCCATTTTTACCACGCACGCGCACTGGCCACGCCGTCCCCTTGGCCGTCGAAACGCATCGATTTATCCGTCGTGATGGGTGTAAATAAGGAGGTGGGCCGATCGCTGGTAGGGGAAGCCCCGTCTTCGCGGAGGCCACTTCGCAGCGCGCGGTGGAGACGCCGCTTTGAACTTTCCACTTTGGTATATCAATCGCGACATGTATAAGGCGTTACCCCTATCCATTTTGCGTTGATAGGTTTATAACAGTACATCCTTTTTTTATACGACCAAGCGATGAAACGAGCAAGAATGACCTGATGGTAAGTGATTCACTTTCCCATTACAATTTAGCCCCAGTTCGGAAGATATATCATATCATGCCCATCGCCTTGGGGCATAATATCTTGTCTCGTTACTACAGTAATTTCACTAGCTGACTTTTTTCTCTTTCAAACCGGACAGCAGTAATGTTTCCACATTATTATTTATCGGCTGCAATAAACACTGAGGTGGTACCTATCTTCTTTTTCTTTAATGAATTATTCCCAAATATCTGTCAAGAATTCCTCATATCTGTAGAAAGTCCGAAGCTTCCAACATTATATAAAGTATAGGTCTGATAGTTAGTGAAGTACTCCTGCCACATTTGGACAGGTGCTGCCAGATACCAACTGGCTGTTTTGGACACGATTGAGAATGCGGAGGTCAGTCGCCATAACGTAATCACAAGCTGACTAAGCTTGATAGCGTCAGTCACCGTATGTCTGCGGACCCCTGTGCCCCCAGTTAAAATGTAGGAATCTTTACAAAAATGATTAGGCTATTTCTAGATTAGTGCGGTTTCCCATCAAAGACTATATCACCAACACCATCAGCCATAGTGATAAAAAAAGTATATTATTAACATAAGTAAATCCGTTTCTTTATGCTGGTCGTGAAGACTTCTTTTTCAAGGTCTAATTCTGCATAACTAAATGCCGTATCCACACTGTAATAACTTCTCTATTTCTTTCCCTATAGTCTGGTCTTCTACTTTTCTGATAGCTAATGAAGAAAAACTTCCCGTGAGCGACTTCACCTGGTCAGATCAGCGATTAAAAGATCACCCGCGTGGTCTCAACCTTGCCCACAACCATATCTTTAACTAAGTGATCAAAAAGGCGGGCTAATATGTGGTCGTCGTCATCATCAGCCGATAGATGTCCACTGCTGGACATAGGCCTCTCCCAAAAGTCTCCGCATTTGTACGGGTTCATATTGGAAGATTTGGGCCATTTCCTACCACGGTGGCCCAATGCGGGTCGGTGGAAGCCAGAGTCTCGTCTGTTGATTAGCAGGGTGCACCACGACCAGATCAGCTTTTCTTGGATCCCGTGAGTTGTGGGGGCGATCTTGCCGGTCTTCGATGCCTGGATGCAACAACGCGGAGGATGTCTCACCTACGCGACGGTGAATTGCTTTCACTGTGGAGGAAGAGAGCTGGATTCTGCATCGCACACGCTCGCAGCTTGCCCGGCGTGGGAACCGGAGAGGCGGATCCCAGTAAAGCGGATCGGACGGAACCTCTCCTTGCCAGCAATCGTGTCGGCGATGCTGGGAGGAGACGTTGCATGGAGGGCCGTAGCCTCTTTTTGCGAAACTGTAATGGTACAAACGGAGGCTGCCGAGCGGGATAGAGAGAGGACAGATCCCGCTCGGAGGCAAAACCGTCGTGGCACTACCGTGCGTCAACACGTCGCACTGGTAAATGGTGTTCCCCTACCATAATGGGGCCTTTGGGGTTGTTGGCGATCAGGATAGGGGTTCACATCGCCTTCTAAATTGACCCTGAGGAAGACAATGGCTGGACGTGGTCTCCGGTCATTGAAGTAATACTCACGAGGCTGGTAGGGTCTGTATAAGCAGACCCCGGGACGAGCTATCACAGCATAGCGTTAGCGAGACCGCGGTTGTGTTCCGAACTGAGATCCCGTGACCTCGCCAAACGCCGAAGGTGATCACCGAGGGGTTTTAGTGGGGAAAAACTCCACATAACTCTGACTCCAGAAGGCAGAGTACCTTTTCAAAGATTTCCCCCTCGAAACAAAAAAAAAAAGGATCCCGTGAGTTGTTTTGCGGGACCCCTTACACCCTAAATACACTTTTCTTACTTTTCATCTATATGTATATGTCATATTAAGTGTATCATATATATCATATATACCTAGTCCGGCCATAAGCTCTGTTACAAATAAAAACGCATTTTTTTAATGAAGTAATGTAATATGATTAAATTTATACCTACATATTTATTAGGGTCAGCAAAAAATATTTTATTGAAAATGGCCACCTTTGGCTTTTACAAAGGCCTTTAATCTATTTGGCCGCGAATCTATGGATTTACCCAATATCTCCAAGGGAAGTTTCCATCACCGCCTGTGCTTGCTCCAAAGATTTTTTAGGAGACTCAATGGTTCCCGCATCGTTTAGAGCAGCAGGCCATGTATTCGAAAATTGACCATAATTTGAAGTCTAAAGGGAGTCTTATAAAGTCCGGAATTTTTCAAGCCAGGCTTGGGTAGTTCGGCATCGTAAACAAGTGCTGAGTCCTGCTGGAAAGTCAACGGTATATTTTTAAAAAGTGTACTTCATTTTCCTTATTGTAGTGTTCTTTAACCTTGAAATTTTTTTTATAGGTAAACAGGATATTTTTGTGCCTTCCACCTGCGTAACCCGACAGAAGGTTTGTCCGTTTTCATCGATCCACTCCATTCATCTTTAATTGTAAAGATTGATTTAGGGCATATCCTGTTTAGCGACCGTGACCTGATAAGCACCCAGCACCAAGCTTCAGGTCTTGTTTTATAATACTCGACAGACTCTTAGCGGGAATCTTCATTCCTCGCGATAAGAGTTTCGACGAATTCTGTTTTTAACAGCATTAACAGCCTTTGTAGTTGTAACAGCACGCGGCTGCTCCGATCTTTTCTGGTCTTCGACAGAGGAAGTGTTGCTGTATCTGTTGATAGTACGATACACGAACATACGGCTGTTAGCTAGCTTTTGAAGTGTCTGGAATATGACCGACCGGACCGGCACCATACCCACTTTGTGCAAGGCGATCATTGCAATACTATATTCTTTAACACCCTATTCCATATTGTAATTTGATAATGAATAGTAAAAAATATGTGAAATGGCGCAAAATCGAAAGTAGTTTTTAAAATAATGTACTTGTTCCAAATTTAAAATGATTAAAAAGAGTTTTTATGTAACAGTATTTATAGCCAGACTAGTTATGTGTTAATGTGTAGTAAGTACATAAGTGGCTGATTAATTGTTATATATATATACGTATATCCGGTACACCTTTAATATAGTTTTCCTTTTAATCATGTGCACTCATATATTAATATATTGTTTTGATTTTTATATATGTTATTGTTATTGGCGAGTAATGAATGATAAACTGAATACATAATAAAACAATATTGATGTGTCTACATTTCGTATCCTGTCGTTATATCAAAAGCGAGCCATCACACGAGTGGAGGCGGAGCTGATGTCATTACCAGGACCGGATGTATGTCGCAATCGCTACCGGCCAACGGCGTCTACATCGCAGAGTAACCGGATATTGCAATTTGGCGCTCCACGCCGCAGCCCGACGGCGCTGGTATACTCCAAAATAGCCATACAATCAGTCCCCGACTCTGATCGACGGGAAATTAAGAGCTTTAATGGTATAATACTGTTATAGATTATTTTATACATATATACGTAAAAGTATTATTATAAATACTAGTAAGTATCTGTTGCCGGAGATCGTCTAGGTAGGCCCCACTGTCAGTCCTGTAGTCTTGAGCTAGTGAGAATAGGACTAAGGTAAGCCCTGCTTCTCGTCGAAGGCGACAAAGACGGGCCTTGGGGGTGGAGGCTGTGTGCACAAGCGAACCTGTGTGGGACAGCGTATGGCTCAGCGATGGTGCCAAAGAGGGTTAGGTTCCTCCTCAGAGAGGTATCAATACAAAGAGCAGAAGGACACCGGTGAGTTTTATAAGAGATCCCGGAACCTCCCCGAATGCACTGATGCAGAGCACCGATGGAGTTTTAGTGAGTAAGAACCTCACATAACCTTGACTTCCGTCTAGAAGTAGCGTGTCTTTCAAAGATTTTCCCCCAGAACCAAAAAAGATAGGCACCACCGCTATTTCCGCCGCCAAAGAGCAGTATGTAAACGTTACTTTGTTCCGGTTTAAACGGCGTTGTAGCTATTTTATTACTAAGGAAAAGAGACTTGACATCTTATATAACACGAGGAGCACAATGTGGTGCTGTGTATACCATCCTAACTAAATTACCATTAGGCTAACATCTCGATAATTTTGACAAAAATATTATAACAGATGTCTCAAACATTAAATAATAATACTTGTTACTCCGGTAATTTCACTAGTTACCTATCTTCTCTAACCGAATGGCAGAAGTACTGCGAGCGCATCTACGGAGACGGTGTAAGGCAACGGATATTATACAACGAAGTGATATGAGTGAGACGATCACCTGATTGTGAGTGATACCCCCCCAAAAATGTGGCTCTGAGGGCGTTACACACAGGATCACGGTATGCTCGTCTTCTGGAGACAATGTTGACTCTTTACTCTAGTGATTTCATCAGCTACAACGCCCTTCAAATCCAAACACAGTAATGTTTGTTTAGTACTATTTGGCAGCAGAAATACGCACTGCGGTGATACCTATCTAGACTGTCTCCAGCAACAGAGACCTGTAATCAATAATTAATGGAGTAACCTTAATTTTATGCAAGTATTAATATATAATATATATACACTACACGATAACGTTTGTCGTGTACAGTAGTATAATAAAACATTTTCTCGTATAATTTCGGAAAGTGCAAAAGACTCCCTCCGTGCAGTCTAAACGAGTTACCTTTGAAAATTTTACAGAGCACAGAGTAATTCGATAAATCAACGCAGACCGCGCCGCCTCTGTGCCGACGCACTCTGTGGTCTAATCTATTTAATGAACACGCTGCGACCTCTACATGCACTGTAACGTTAAATTCAAAAATGGAACCCCAGAAGCATTCCATTTATTTTTAAATCAATAATATTTTTCTTCTTTTAGCACACGCATCTAATTACAGAACTTAATTCATTTTACTCTTGTTTAAAAAGGCAAAGGAAAAAAAATCATGCAGCTATATCGAGTTTTATTTTATTTTTATTCCATTAAAGACGAGCATTACGTTCACCTGATGGTAAGTGATACGCCTGCTCATTACATTGTGGCGCCAGTTAGAATGGTATACACAGCACCACATTGCGCATGTCGCCTTGAGACAAGATGTTCAGTCTCGTTAACCTAGTGTACACTGGCTACAGCGACCTTCCAACCGGAACACAGTAATGTTTGCACACTAAATCTACCTAGACGGTCTCCGGCAATAAAGACCTATCACCATATATCACTAGATATATTATTTATATATCAACGCAGTTATAGTATGCCCAATGCAGTAACAATGATGGGTTTGAACACTAATAATAGACAGCAAGTTTACTCGTCCCAATGCTGGGATTCGATATCTTCACCAGCAAGTCACCCACAAATTCCCTTCCACACTAACCCTCAAAACCTTTTTTATATAACATTTGCTATAAGTGGGAAAAAGAGTAAACAGATCAGGTGATGGAAGGTGATCATCATCGCCCATTACCAGTCGTAACACCAGACGAAAGCGATCTATCGATCTCTCTTAAAGAAATTTATTTCTTCTCATCACTTATGTGTGTGACCTTTGAAAACTTCTCATATGGATGATAATTTCCCCTATTCTCCCCTCCATTTTAATATTCAACCAACTAGGTAATAAAAATATTATAATATAATAAATACAGTAAATAATATATAAAGCTTTAAAACATTTAATCCATTACTATATATCTTCATCATCAAAAGCTTCCACTGCTGGACAAAGGCATATCATAAAATCTCCTTTCTAAATATTACAGAGTAAATATATTTTTTTTGTTTTTTTTTTATTCAACGTCCGCGGACACGAGTCATGGGCGAACAGCTTATTAATTTAAGTATATAAATACAGACAGCTTGTCTATGTCGGCAGGGTACGTAGGGACGCGATGAAGAGCTGATGCGGCGGGCAGCGACTACAAAAGATGTCTCGCATCAAGACAAGTTTCCCACTCAAACATTTATGACATGTAAAAAAAAAGTTCATCCCCCACTTTAAAAGCGACCTCCGCGTAGTGTGCCAAAAGGAAAAATTGGGGGAGGTTTGCGCACCTCGCTCGCTGAAGATCCCCTGTATACCTACGTCTCTCCTTATTAACGTGATTGCGTACGGCGACGCGTATGTTTTGATCCTTTTTGTTTTTTATTCAACGAAGTGACTGATGGTAAGTGATACGCCTGCTCTGCTGGCCGTAACACTCCAAGCTCTCTTTGGGGGAGGAATTTTGTGATAACCATTCTTAGCTGACTGTTATAAGCAATATCTCTACTATATCTTGTGTTTATATCTAATCATGATTCATCATCATCATTATCAGCCTTTGTTTATCCACTGCTAGTATAGACCTACTCTGATGTCTTCCACCATCCTCAGCTTCACGCATTCACCCACTTCCGATCAACCGGATGGTGACGTCGGTCCATCCGGAGGGAGGGAGTCCTACAGTTCTGCGACCTGTACGCGACCTTCACTCCATGACTTTCTTCCCCCATCGGCCATCACTGACACGACAGACATGGCGGGTACACTGCCACTTCAGCTTGCAGATTTTAAGAGCTACGTCGACAGCTTCAGTTCTCTGTCGAACTTCTTTGATCTGGATTTTGTCCCTTAAGGAAATGCCAAGCATAGCTTTTTCCGTCACGCACTGTGCTACTCTGAATCGATGGACCAGCCCGATGGTCAGGTGCCACGTCTCTATGCCGTAAGGGTGGGGAGGACACACTGATTAAAGACTTTCGTCTTGAGACATTGGAGTATTTGCGAGGTGAGAATGAGGCGAAATTTCCCATACGCTGCGCAGCCGAGCCGAATGCGATCTATCGATCTCTCTTTGTGGAAGCTACCTCAGCCAAATTCTATAACCTGTCAAGTATAACATTGCTCTAGTTGAGATGATATACACTGCACCACGTTGTGCTCTTCGCTTGGAGACATAAGACGTTGATTCTCATTACCACAATACATTAATTGCAGCACCATTATGCACACTACAGTTTGACGGCAGAAATAGGAGCTGCAGTGACACCTACCTAGACTGTCTCCGCTTGTGAAACGCAAGTATCAAGTGCACTAGGTCGCAACGTAAAGTCTCAATGCCTACCTTGCCCGCCTGCCTTGTTTCTTTTTCGCCGGGAACCCGCCGCCCCATGCATAATGGAGCCAAGTGTGCAGAATGCACGCCGGCCCTTCAAAAAGGTTCTACATAGGCGCGAGCGTGTATAACCAGACTTTCCATGGTAATTAATTTGACGGCTCGTTAACGGCTGCGAGCTGGTTAGCAGCGTCGATGTTCCAGGTTCAAAACATCCGCCACAAGCGGAAACCGCCGGCATCGCCAGTTTCACCCGTGGCAGGTCTCTGTCGCCGCACAGTCCCGCAGTCTCGGGCTATTAAGAATACTACTAATGACTACTGCAAAGTAGTAAACATTTTCCAAAAAAGGTATGACCTAAAGGTCTATGTTACCAGGTCATAAAATAAAAAAAAAGAATACGACTAAAGCAAGCCCTGACTGACGTAGAAGGCGACTAAAAGTCTTCTAGTTAGTGAACTTTGAATGTAGCGACCCTTAAAGCCTACTAAGCAAATCTGGGGTGAACGACGAGTGAAGATCTAGTGCTTATCACAGCAAAGAGGAAGTAGTGGGGATGGTTACTATACTCTCCAGGACGTGGTGAAGCGCATTACCTGCACCGGTCTGTGCCACACACACTAAAACCCTGTCAATCCCCCCCAGAAGCAGTGTACCTTTTGAAGATATTCCACTCGACAAAAAAAGCGTGTTTCATTTATTTATGAGGTTCACTTGACTTTAAGTGCTACATCAACCTATAACAACGTGCCGCTAGTTAGGACAATATACACTGATCTACATAACGCTCGTCTGAACCATAATATTTTGTCTGATTATCCTAGTAATTATACTATGGCGCCCTTCAAACCGGAACAGTAATATTTGCATATTACTTTTCGGCAGGAATAGGAGCTGCGGTGGTACCTATCTAGACGGTCTCGGTTGCTGGAGACCGTCTAGATAGGTACCACCGCAGCTCCTATTCCTGCCGAAAAGTAATATGTAAATATTACTGTTCCGGTTTGAATGGAGTTGTAGATAGTTTAATGTTATAACAACATATTACGCCTCAAAGGGTCACGTACAACACGGGGCCTAAGTCAACATCACCTGCTCGTAGTACACCCTGCTAATCAATAAACGAGGCTCTGGCTTCCACCAACCCGCATTGGGCCAGCGTGGTGGGAAATGGCCCAAATCCCCCCCACATGAACACCTACATACGACATCCTTTACTGCCCAGCGATCCGAAGGCCATGCTCACTGTATATGGTCTTTGGTTGAGGCCTGTCCAGCAGTGGACGTCTGAAGATGAACACTAATTCTCAAGACGATGAGCGCAATACGGAGCGGTGTATATCATCCTAACTAGCGCGATATTGTTACTAATATATACAACAGGGGAAACTATTTTTTTGTAAGACTTTTGACCTTAGAATTTTTTATCTGTGCTTATATTAATTATAATTCAATACAACTATATCCTTTGTCGCTGTTCCTGTTCGCTCGCACTCCAGCTGCTGCGGTGGAATGTTGATCTCATCACCTTTGGTTGCGCAACCACAATGTGTCCTGACACATCTGTACACAACGAACACCTGAACATCAGTGGACACACGCACCTTTGCGTGTTACGTAAGCGGCCGTGATTTTTCATTCCGTTGTTTATTATATATATTGACTAATCAAATACATTTGTTATAGCGGTGACCATGAAAAAAGACCAGAAGAGGTTTTAATATAATAAATATTTATATAATCTATGTATATAGATGAAAGATAGACTGAAGACATCATCAGGGCATTCGGAAATGGATTCCATTTGGTGGAAGACATTGGCTGAGGCCTATATCCAGCTGTGAATAAACAAAAGCTGATAATGATGATGATGTAATATGAAGTACATAATGATTTTTTTTTTTCAATTAATCCTCGAGACGTACAGGACGTTCACTTGTTGATAAGTGAAACGCTTGCTTTAACAACGTGGCGCCAGTTAGGGTGGTACTACACCACATTGACACATTAGGTGTTGAATCTCGTCACCCCTAGCAACAGCGTCATTGAAACTGGTACGCAGTAATGTCTGCATACTATTGTTCGTAGGTTGCAATAGGTGCTGCAGCACCCACCTAAACGAAAGGGAGGAAAACTAGATATGTAGACTGTGACTAGATAGTAAAACTATACTTCATCTGGAATCTAACCATAGACGTCTGGTTAGACAAGCTGATTATCTGTCGAGAGAAGATCACAGCTCCTTGGTTCTCGTTGCGCCTCCTTACTTTCCGAACGAGACCTTCACCTAATAGTCAGTGATGAGCCTGCCCAATATCAACGTAGCGCTAGATAGGATTATATACACTACACCACATCAGTCAGACTTAACATCTTATGTGCTTGTGACCTTGAGACAAGATGTTAAGTCTCGTCAGTCCAGTAATCACTAGCTACGTTCTGTAAACTGGAACACAGTAATGTTTGCATACTACTGTTCGTCGGCTGCAATAGGAGCTGCAGTAGTACCCACTTGATACGGTGATACGGTCTGCAGAAAAGGAGACTTACCACCAGTATGTTTGTTAACAAATCAATATATATTCTGCTGTCGTGTCAGGTTATGGATATCATCTCAACATCATCATCATTAGCCGATAGACGTCCACTGCTGGGCATAAGCCTCGCCCATAGATCTCATCGATCGGTCCTGCGCTGCCTGCATCCTTCACCTGATCGTCGGGCCACCTAGTGAGGGGCCTGCCAACACTAACTCTATGGTCATCATTCAGCTCAACATAGGCTTTACCAATTTTGGTGGTATTGTCAAAACTCTCTGCTCCAGCACGAGAGATATGATGAAATATGCTGATAAAGGACACAGGAAAATTACCTGATCGTCTCTGGTGGTACAATCAATTAAGCTTAATTATTTTCAATTAAATTTGAGGGTGACTTTCAATATATTTGGAGAGTTTTTTTTGTTACAAAGATTTAAAGAATTTAACTCAACTTTTTTTGTTCAGTGGGTTTATCTTGATACTCATCAAAATTTATATTTTCATCATCATGGCATTTTTATAGTTTTCATCTATTAATAAGGGGTACCGCATAACAACTCACGGGACCCAAGTCAAACTCACCTGCTGATCTACAAATGAGGTTCTGGCTCCCACTAATCCGCATTGGGTCAGCATGGTGGGAAATGACCCAAATCCCCTCATATGAACCCCTACAAACGAAGGTTTCGGGACGTTGTTGGATCCGAGCAGAGCTGAACCGTCCAATGTGGAGACCTATAGAGGAGGCCTATGTCCAGCAGTGGACGTCTATCAGCTGTTGACATTTTATAACATAAAAATCCATCCCATTTACCTGTACGGAACCTATAAATATACCTTTTGGAGAGAATTGTTGAAATTTACAACAAATATGATATTCAATATTCTTGTGCTGTTAGCATAAAACAACATGCTATTGCTTCATGATAATAACATATAAGTTATAGCTGTAATTTGCATGACAACTTATAAAAAAAAACTCGGCCAATCGGCTAATAATTACGTCATATTCAAGCGGAGGCCAGGTGCTGTCGACTTCCGCCTAAAATACACACAATACTAAAAGTTCTATTGTCAGAGAAATTTCTTTACTGACCCTTTCCGCTAAAAAAAGCACTAAAATATAACAAACTTCTAGCATCGCTAAAGGCTATTTAAACTTAAAAAGCACCCTTAAGTTATACAACATAAGATTGAGTTTTTTTTTGTACCAGTTGAAGGTCCACACATGGGTCCAAATTTAAAATCTATTGTGGACATGACCCCACCTTTGCCATATTGACCCGGGATGGCATTATAATGAGCAAAACCGTAAGTGATTTGGTCCTTAAACAATTGATGGCCAGGTAAGCAGCTGACAGTGGATTTAAATGTATTTGTTCTCGCAACACCCGTTTGACCCTCCACTAACCCTTTCTCAATTGATATTACAAGTTCAGTACACAGATATTTATTATTGGCGATAGTATCGAAATGAATCTGGTTAATCCAAATTAAAAGCGCTAAATAGGTGAAAAGGCTCGTGAAAATTTTGTCTTTATCTTACTTAAATGAAACGTTAGTAAATAAGCTTAATACATAACCAAAACTTAATACATTGCTTATACGTTATACTGTGATGATGAAATAAATAATGTTGAAAATTTCTGTGTCCTTTGAACATATTCTGCTCTCGCCACCGGGATGCTGTGGTGAATAATACGGTGGTCCCCAATCGGAGAAAACTATAAGAAATCGTGGACTCTATCATGTTAATCCGAAGATGATGACCATAAAATATATTTGAAAACAAGTTACTTTACAACAGTGCCATCTATAATATGTACTTTGTAACAATTTGCTATCATTGACTCGATATTTTGTTTTCCATAATATTTTCCAACTACAGATTTTATTAAAGTTATGCTTTTTTTTTATTCTCTATTATAACCTTACTAAAAGCAAAATTTCTTTTCTGATATCTTTTTATTGTTTATATAAAAGCTATACGTAAAACGTTTCAAGTTAAAATACAAAAAAAACTTTTATTGATAATATTTAACAGAGCCATCTATAAAATATACTAATTCATACATCATAGTTGTAATAATACAAGAGTTGCCCGCTAGATGGCACTACAATTAATAATAAATCACAAATATTACAAGTTTTTTTAATACTTATTTTATTATCCCTGTGACTAACCTTAAATTGTCAAAATGGGATGATTGTTTCATGTTGTTCCGGAAAAAGGAATGATTGTTACAGATGCAGCGACTTCGGTCTTCACTTATTGCGAGAAGTATGAAAGAAGGAAATGGGATGGAGAAAGATAGAGGTGAGAAGTATGAAAGAGAAGAATTGAGAATAAAAGATGAGAAAAAGGAAGATGAGAATGAGGAATTAGAAATGAGTAAATTAAGCAAGTGATGGTAAATGTAACATAGACAAATAAAAGCCTTAACACAACCTACGCAGGAATGATATAAAAAAAAAGTTTGTAAAGTGTTGTAAAGTCCCAAAATTTCTACAACATATCAATCGGGAAATCAAAATGGCGCAGGATTACTTTTACTTTACCAGTGGTAGGTCCCTGTTGCCGGAGACCGACTAGATAGACACCACTGCAGCGCCCATTTCTGCTACCAAACAATAATTGTAAATATGACTGTGTTCCGGTTTGAAAGGCGCTGTAGTTGGTAAAATTACTGCAGTAACAAGACTCAACTCTTAAGTCTCAGGCGAGCGCAGAGTGGAGCAGTGTATATGATCCTAACTGGCAACACCTTACGGGCAGCCATAATACTTACCTTCAACAGAACGTCCAGCTCGTCTCGACATTTAATTGAATAAAAAAAAACATTTTATTTTTAAGAAGTCGCGTCAAAATATTGGGTGCGTTCAAAATCACATATAGCAACACTAATATATTTTCGATTTAACAATAGAAACAAATCAATAATTTATCGTTAATTGAACACAATTAAAACATTTTTAACTAGATTAGAATATTTCAAATCAATTTAATTCAAAATCATTTTTTTTTATTAAAGCAACAAAGAATTATTATCTGTATAGAACTAATAATAAAGATCACCAATAACATAGAATATATATTTTTTATCTATCATTACCTGAAGTAGTATTTAAAATCGGTTTTATGATATAAATACAGGGTGTTTTTGATATTAATAAAAATACAATCTGTTATATTAATATTTTAAAAAATTATACTTTATTTGTAAATAACGATTCCGGTATGGATGTTTATTTATGGTCTCGTGAAGTCTGAATTTGATAGACAATATTTTTTTTTTATATATACGAGCAGTTAACTCAATGCTGACCGCCATTTCCTTCCTTGATTTGTTGCGGATAAATAAATTATTACTCGGACCTTCTAAAAACATTTGTATGATTAGAATCTGTTTATATAAGAAACATGTTTTATTATACTTATTATACTTACTTATTTATTATAGTATACAAGATCACTGCTGGTAGGCACTACAGCGTCGCCTAATGCAGCTGCCAAACAGTAGTGTATAAGCATTACTGTGTTCATGTTTGAAGGGCGCTGTAGCTAGTTTAATTACTGGGGTAACGAGACTAAACATATCTCAAGGTGACGAGCGCAGTTTGGTGCTGTGTATATCCTAACTAGCGCATTGGTATGGTGGGCGTATCACTTATCATCAGGTGAACGTTCGTCTTGTCACAGAATAAAAAAAAAGTATTTTATTTTTCTTGATACTAAGTAATAGGCTACGGATGGTGAAGCGTATTCGTCCAGAATATAGTGATCCTCAGGTTCAAACTGCATATTGCTTGTTATTTTATTTTTAACGTGGGTCCTTGGTTCGATTCCTGGGCTTTATAATTCTCATACGCCTATATACTATCACTTTGCCTCATCTTTGCACTATCTATTTCATTGACATTTACCATCATCTGAAGTAGAGGTCAAATGTTAGCGTACATAAAAAAATCGCCATTAATGATTACATCTTCAAGTAGACTCTCTTATTAAAAAAAAAAACAACAATAACCTCATAACGTATCTAGACGTTACCTTAATATCACGTAACTAGGAAGCTGTTCTATGTTGGAAATGAAATACATGTTGAAAGTTTTATAACCTGTCGTCTCGGAACTTGTCGTGACGGTTAAGGTTACACATGTCACTGTAAGATCAGTGATTACGTGACACGATTTGTCCTAAATAGTATCACCTTGCAGGTATCGCGATACAATCCGTAAAGCCCATATCACTAAAGCAATGACGTAAACTAATATTATTATAATAAAACTTATTTTTAGTACAAAATTATGATTTTGAATCTTAATATACTTAAGGTATTACATCATTACTACCCCTATCATACCCCGTACCCCGTTACTCAAAGTAAAATATAAGGTTGGAAAATATCTCCCTTCCGCCTTTTTGTCTTTTGAATTTCGCGGCTATGTACAAAGCGCTACAGAGCTCGTATCTGGCAATACTATACATAATTTGAAAGGTCTTGACATAACCTACAAAACGACGCTATGCATAATTAGTTTGGATATTGCGTTCAACAGTTATAGACGTGTAAACATAGAGTTCACTGACGCCGAAAACGCGCTATTTTAAAGTTTTCCTTCGTTAAAGGCAAATCCGCTAGAGAAACGTTCCGTGAGATTAATGGTGTTTTGGGGGATGGTACTCTATCACTTCGAACCGCGGAGGAATGGTTTCGACGATTCAGAGCCGGTGAAAACGACACCATGGATAAGCCAGCCGGCGGAAGACCTGACGACAAATACCGATCAAATCATGGACTACATCGAGTTAGACCGGCATGTGGCATCTCGTGACATCGCCCAGGAGATGGGAGTTAGTCACCAAACCATTTTAAACCATCTGCAGAAGACTGGATACAAAAAAAAGCTTGATGTTTGGGTGCCGCATGATTTGACACAAAAAACCTTCTAGACCGAATCAACGCCGGCGATATGCTGCTGAAACGGAACGAACTCGACCCATTCTTGAAGCGGATGGTGACTGGCGACGAAAAATGGATCACATACGACAATATCAAGCAAAAACGGTGGTGGTCGAGCGGCCAAGCCGGGAAGGTTTTGCTGTATGTTTGGTGGAATTGGAAGGGAATCATCCACTATGAGCTGCTCCCATATGGCCAGACGCTTAATTCTACCATCTACTGCGAACAACTGGACCGCTTGAAGCAGGCAATCGACAAGAAGCGTCCAGAATTGGCCAACAGGAAGGGTGTAGTGTTCCACCAGGACAACGCCAGACCACACACTTCGTTGATGACTCGTCAGAAGCTACGGGAGCTCGAATGGGAGGTTTTATCGCATCCACCATATAGCCCGGACATAGCGCCAAGTGATTACCACCTGTTCCTGTCCATGGTGAACGCCCTTGGTGGTGTAAAGTTGAACTCAAAAGATGCTTGTGAAAAGTGGCTGTCCGAGTTCTTCGCAAATAAGGAGGGGGGCTTCTACGAGAGAGGTATTATGAAGTTGCCGTCTAGATGGAAACAGATTATCGAACAAAACGGCGCATATTTGAACTAAATCCGATCACTGTGACACTTTTTATAAAGCATTGAATAAAGAGCAAAAAAACGGAAGGGAGATATTTGCCAAACTAATATTTTGACCATACTCTCGGAGGCTTGATTGGTGGAGGCAGAATACGAGTAATAATCACAGATAAACCTGTTGGATGTTCTATGATATTATTATCTCTTTGGTTGGTTTTTGTAGCAAAGGGGGGTGAAATAAGATTGAGGGATGATTGTTGATGATTTTAATACGCTGGCCAAGTGTGAGTTGGCGGTTGACAGCTATTCTGGGACTGAACTATATCGGCTTCGTCATATGTTTCTTCACCGGAACCTTGTGCTAATAGGGGAGGAAGTCGCTCCTCTTCCTGCTTTTTACGAATTATCATGACTTGGGTTATTATTATAAAGGAATAATGAAACGAAACAACTCTTACCATATAATTAAACTAAAATAACATAACTTATCACACAAAACTCCGTTAAACTTAACACGCACTATCACATTTTCATCACAGATTGTTCGTTATACTCTCTTGTTGATTTCAACATGAAATCATTGTCCTTTTTAAGTCCTTTCTCACCTAAACCGTAAGGGAAGTTATTGTCGGTCGATAGGTAGAAGATGCCTTGTTTCCGTTTGTCGACCTTCAAGCCCAGGAGGTTCGTAACCAACGGTTTCCGGTCGTAGCAATCCTTGTTTCTCGCCTGCTGTACAGAATCGCACTGCATCGCAATGAACGAGTCCGGATTCTTAAGCGCAGCTATCCACAGCGTGTAAGATCTGATGTGGCTGCAGAGGACGTTGCACGGCATCCAGATAATATCTCCTGGCTGGAACTCACCACCGTTGACGTAGAAATTGACGTGGCCCACCGGCGCCGCCATCCCGAAGCCGTCTATGTTCGTCGCAATCACATCCACAAAGTCGGCGTCGGACATGTCTAGACGCTGGTCAGGACCGAGGTTCCTGAAGCAAGGTCCCGACGGATCCAAGCCGGTCAACCTAGATATATTACGGCCGGTTAATTCTTGAAAACTCTTCGCGATGAAGCTCATCGTCTGCCCGCCGAGACTGAGACCGACCAGTTCGAGCTTCTTGGGATCCAAACCTTCCTCCATCAGCACCGCCAGCATTTTTGCAGTATGCTTACCAACTGGTCGCATGAAGCGAACCGCACTGAAACAATATACAAATACTATTTATGTAATCATTACAGTCATCATTTTTTTTACTCGAAAAATCCACAAAAGCAGTGGAAACACCTGGTGGTAAGCAATACACCTGTCCGCAACAACCATGAGGTGAATCTGATCATATATACAGCACTCTCCAATCCTCATTGTCTTTAGAGGCATGTGTCACACACCGGCAATTTTACTAGCTACAGCGCCCTTCAAACAGGAACATAATAGTTTGCAAACTACTGTCCAGCGGTAGAAATAGACTGAGGTGGTACAGCTCATACCAAATTAGACGGTCTACCAATAATTTTTAATTCAACATTATCGCCATCATTAGCAGAGGATCTGTACCTAATTGCTGAACATCCTCCAATGGTTCCTTGTAGATGCTGGTAGGATGCCATGCAGTCCTATTAGTCCAAGATATTATAATCATAACACTGATAATCCAGGATATTATAATGAAAACGATGATGATAAGGACGTCGTACTTAGATTTGTTTGGACTTACATGGGGTACGGCATGGTGGTGAAAGTGTTCGTGTCGAGCAATAAAACGTTGTAATTATTTTGATGGTATGCCAATGCTAAAGCCTTCGCGATCGGAAAGTTAGGGCTGTCCAGGAAACCGCCGACGTACAGTATGGTCTTCCTCCTGAAGTCGATGTCGGGATCCTTGGCGAGTTCGCGCATCTGATAGTAGGTGTACTTGACGTGGCGCGCGGTCAGCATGTTACCGGGTCCTTGGACGAAAAACGACAGGTTTTTAAGTGACTTCTTCGTTATTATCGCCTCCTTGCTCGATCCTGGACCTGGAATGGAGAAGTAAGGATTTCAAATATCCGCAATAAATAATTTCAAATTCATTTCAAATTCGAACAACAACTTTCTAGTCTACGTCCATTTCATCCACCATTTAAATATACTTCTTGGTGGGAAAAGATCTTTTAAATAGTAAAAAAAAAAATCTGTGCTGTCAACGTTTATTTATAAAAGAAGTTAAGGATTTTATAAATTATATAAATCATTCAAATTACACTAATATTTAAAAAAAAAAAAAACGAAACTCTCTAGTGAGATTATGGAATAATAATCTGTTATGTAGGTCAATGTTAATGTCCTTTTTGTATGGAATCTTCTAGGTTTTTTTTTTTTATATAGGAAGGGTGGGCAAACGAGCGAACGGTTCACTTGATGGTAAATGATCACTGACGCCGATGGACAGTCGCAACAGTAGAGGGCAAGCGGCTCGGTTGCCGAGTAAGGGAATAGGACGCCTATTCCTTGAAGGACCCCCATGTCGTATTGGTCAGGACATACCGCTGGCGACAACTGATTCTCCGAAATGGTTCTCCTCTTGATTTTACAAAACGAAAACGTGTTACGAAAGAGATGCAGCTATAATAAGCTGCCTAGATAGATAACTAGTTAGACCCTATTGTAAAATAGGGTTTAGACTGTGAGAGAATGAGTTAAAACGGGTCTCAACAGTATTTTTCTAGCCTTCGTCTCCTCTTCATGCTCTGCATCGTGATCAATACTCATCTGCCCTGGCCTCGAGACCCTGAATACCATAGAGACTAGTCTCCAAGCTCCATACTAGACTAAAAATACGAAGAAAAATATTATTTGACTTTTCTTCTTTCCCATGTTCTTCTACTTCAATTACTTTAATAATTTTTAGATCGATCGCTTTCTCTCTCTCACTCTGCTTACCAGATCCACATTGTTTTATAGTCTCTGATGATGTATAGCGATTTCTTTGATCAAATTACTCTGCGGACCTAGGACCTACGGTCAACCTTAAAGTTTAATTTCTTCAGCATCTAAACTCACAATCCTTTCTTTATCTGCAATAGTATTAAACTTGACCTCAATTTCATTTCTTTTATCTTTAAATATTGTAGACCTATGAAACTCTCCTCAGTACAAGTGGGAAGTCCTGAGCAATTCTTACAGCTTCTTCATCTTTCCCTTCCTCAAAGGAAATTGCAGGGTAGTTACTACTTCCTTAAGTAAGATCTCACAATTCAAAACTAGTACGATGCTTAATAAGAAAGATTATATATTTTCTAGATGATTACATATATATATGTTTAGTTGATCCAATAAGGTCAAAATATGCATGAAGTAAAAAAAGCAGTTCATTGAGTAGCTGTCATCGATGTTTAAAAAAACCCTGTCTCTGACGTCACACTTAAACGGGTTTGTTTGCTGACTTAGGGTTAAGGTTGATTTCAATGACGAGTGACCAGTGACCGAGTCAAATGTGGTCGAACAATGACAATTAAGTATTATAAGTTATCTTTTGTGGACTAATAATAATGATTATGAGTAGGATGGTGAAGCCTGATCACTTAGAACATTCCAGCACCCTCATACACGTAATGAAGGTCACGCAAATTTTGCTCCTTTGCCGCCGCGGCTCGTATTTCTGCCGACAAACAGTAGTGTGATAACCTTACTGTGTTCCGGTTCGAAAGGCGTTGCAGCACTTGAAATTATTAAGGTTACGAGCGACAAACACAATGCGGTGCTGTGTATATCATCGTAACTAGCACGACGTTCTAGGTAAAGACATCACTTACCAAGGATGTTAAAAAATGCCTAAAAATCTTGCCTCATATTTCTATATATATATATTTTTTGTATGATATCTATCGACAAAAAATACGCATAATATCTTATAAATTTTTTTTCTGTTAAGAATACTTCGAAGATATATTTCTATATTCATCATTTGTCAATAGCATCATCATCTTGATTTATCATTCATTACGCTATTATCAATCATTAATACTACTCTTCTTTTTATATTTTTTTATTGCCTTTTAAATTTTATCTTTGAGGAAACTTATCTAACTTCAGAGGTTTTTTCTCAAAATTCGATGAGATTTAATTTTTTTTCCATAGTTCCAGTTTTAATCGTGTTTGGTTTTTAGTTTCTCGAAACGAGAGGCTCAATGTAAATCTTTAAAGATCTCACCTTGGATAACCCAAAAAGGTCTCCAAGCCTATTATAGTGATTTACATCTCTTAAAATAATAAAGAGTTCGTAAAAGTGTCCATTTGTCATTATACTTGACGCTTGACCAAGTCCAGCAGTCTATCGGCTAATAATCATCATCATCATGATTATGAGCGGATAGACGTCCACTGCTGAACATAAGCCTCTCCCAAAGATCTCCACATCGATCCTACGCTGCCCGCATCCAGCTGCTTCCTGCAACCTTCACCAGATCGTTGGACCATCTGGTTTATTACTTTTATTGCCTGATAATGATGATGGTTAATACAAATATTTTTTTATCTATTCCGTTAGTTTAACAATTTCTTCCTAGTTACCTATTTTAAATTTCTTTTGTTATAAGAAAACATATTAACACATTTTACGTTATATACGGGAAGAAGTCTCCTAACCTAGTATCAAGATTAACGTCTCTTAAAGTACTAGAGTCCATAGAGATCCTAGATATAACGTATTCACAATTGTTAAACTGTTATATATAATAAATTAATAACTAATTTGTCGTTTTCAACAATTTCTTCTTGGTTATTTCTTCTTATCTACTTGCTTCTCTATTTAATTTTCATGTACATACTGTCTTTAACGACGTTATGCTGTCGTTGTAGGTTCTCTAAATCTAGTATCGCGATTTACGTCTTCTGAAATAATAATGAGTTCGTAAGTGTCCGTTCGCCATTATATGAGCATATTAAGATAGGTATATTAATATGTAGATGCTCTGCTGTTTACAACGATTCCTTCTTTATTATCTAATTTAAAGTCTTTCTTGTAATAAAAGTACGTCCAACGATCTGACGTCATATATAGAAAAAGTTTCGAAACCTAGTATCGCCATTCACCTCTTTTAAAATAATAAATAGTTCATAACAGTCCGTTCCCCATCATATGAGCATATTAATATATCTATATTATATCTCTATATATCTCTATATATCTATATTAATATGCTCATATGATGGGGAACGGACTGTTATGAACTATTTATTATTTTAAAAGAGGTGAATGGCGATACTAGGTTTCGAAACTTTTTCTATATATGACGTCAGATCGTTGGACGTACTTTTATTATTAATATAGATATATTAATATGTAGATGCTCTGCTGTTTACAACGATTCCTTCTTTATTATCTAATTTAAAGTCTATTTTGTAATAAAAGTACGTCCAACGATCTGACGTCATATATGGAAAAAGTCTCGAAACCTATTATTGCGATTTACGTCTTTTGAAATAGTAATGAGTTCATAAGTGTCCGTGCGCCATTATATGAGCATATTAATAAGTAGGTGCTTAGCTGTTTACAACGATTTCTTCTTTGTTATCTACTTTAAAGTCTTTCTTGTAATATTAGTACGGGCTAAGTCTAACGATCTAACGTCATGTATTGGAGGTTTAAAAACCTAGTATTGTAATTTATATCTACTAAAATATATTTCAAAGTGATAATACATTTACAATACTTTCGTATTAATAGATAAAAAACCACAAACAAAGCGTAATGTAGTAGTAAAAAGATTCTTTAAGTAAAAGTTTAGGACTATAATGTATACTACAAAGCAGGATATTCTGTGTGCTGGCGTAAAAATGTGTTGACGGAAGCCAGAATGTATTTCCTTATACGGACCAAATACCGACATTTTGAGACCCCAAAAATTATTGATAGTCCCTCAGCTGCGTATTTTTTTTTTATAATTCCGGAACTATAAATCTAAATTACCCGCGGGCTCGATCAATAAACATGAACATTTCATAAGACGCCATGTTTGTAACACGTTAAGTCAATGAATAACTTAAGTTAATTTTTGAATTTAATACATTTCATTATATAGCACACTGGTGGCAGGTCTCTGTTGCCGGAGACTATCTAGATATGTACCACCGCAGCTCCTATTGCAGCCGACAAAGATTACTGTGTTCCAGTTTAAAGAATGTTGTACCTAGTGATTACTGGACTAAAAAGACTTAACGTCTTGTCTCAAGGCCCCGAGGACTTAAGATGTTAAGTCTGTCTAACGTGGCGCAGTGTATATAATCCTATCTAGCACCACGATGACATGGGCAGAATAATCACTTACTATTAGGGAAACATCTTCTTCGAAAAAGCAAAGAGGCGCAACTAGAACCAAGAAGCTGTGATCTTCTCGACTGTTAATCAGCATGTCTAACCAGACGTCTATGGTTAGATTCCAGATGAAGTTTAATTTGCTGGAGTTTATTGACGATACTTATCTAGTTATCCCACCTTCCCACTTTTCAAGCACCTGTTCCTATATAGAGCCTAAGTATTGTATGTTAGCTTCATCATCTGCTTCAGTATCATTTAATATCTCGTCATATTAAGTCAAATATTACTATGTTGTAGTTAAAAAAAAGCAATTAAATAATGGGAATAGGTAAAAATACGGGTTCAATTTAACCATTTGACTATAGTCATTGTCGATGTCACACCACATCAAAGAATTCCTCATCAATGGGTACATATGGAGGGATTTGAGACATTTATCATTACTGACCCAATGCGGGTTGGTGGAAGTCAGAGCTATGGGTTGATGATTAGGCGGATCCACCACGAACAGGTGAGGTTGGCATGGATCCCGTGAGTTGTTGTGCGGGATCCCTTACACCCTCTGGTTGAACCAGCGGTGGCCATATCCTCACTCATCATTAAGTTATGTTTTAAGATACATTAAAACGTAATTTTTATTAAGTTATATTATTATTACTTTAATAACTTGATCACTAATAATAGTGTCTGTTTATTGATTAGGTATATTTTATATGTTCTTAGACCACATTTTTTTATAAACATATTTGACACTTTAGTTAGTGATCCAAGATATATAAATTATAAATGTACTGGTCCGTAAGGTCAACAAGTTTCTGACCGCTGATTTAAAATATTGGTGACTGGTCTTTATGTCACTTGGATTATTTTGGTAGGTCAATCTTTCTAATGACAGTCTAGATATACTGCAGCCGACAAACAGTGTGTGTAAACATTACTGTGTTCACTGTAGTAACGAGACTCAATATCTATCATCTCAAAGCAACGAGCACAATGTGGTGCGGTGTATAACATCCCAACTAGCGCCATGTTCATCAGTCTGGTCTAGTCACTTTATGAATAAAAAAAAAAGGTTTATTTTACTCGAAAGCATGAAATTGTAATAAATTAAAAAAAATCCTTAAGCTGTATTTCAAGACATAATAATAGCTGTTTTTGTATACTTTTATCATCTTTTGTATGTAAATTAAATAAATACAATTATTGCTATATAGCAGACATCACTGCATTGGAAAGTTTGTAAACGATAGTATCAACAGTTGGCAAAAGTAGGATAGTATGGCACTATACAACGTACAAGTAGGGTCACATTTATATGTATTACACGAACGTTTGCTTGTTGTAGCTGTACCTAGAACAATTCCTTGTAACACAACCTTAAACAAGTCCTGAAGATTAAAGCTACAAATTAGTAGATATAAGGATGTATAATCAAAGATATTCTACGGAGAACTAAAGTTCTCGATGTAGCTTTCAAAATCTGGAAGCTGAAGTGGCAGTGAATCGGTCATGGGTGTCGTGTCAGTCACGGCCGATGGGGGAGGAAAGGCTTGGAATGGAGGTCGCGTACAGGTCGCAGAAGTGTAGGGCGCCGTCCCTCCAGATGGACCGACGAAATCATCAGGGCGGTCGAAAGTAGGTAGATGCAAGAAGCTGAAGATCCCATTTGGAGGAAGACATGGAGAAAGACATTGGCCGAGCTATAGATCCAGCAGTGGAGAAACAAAGGCTGATAATAATGATGATATATATAATATTAGAGAATTCCACCTATGTAGAGTTATACAATATCTCTAGAACCGTACGGGTTGGAGACTTGATATTTAGTCGAAATATTCATTTTATGGAGTACAGATAATCTAAGAACGTATTTTAAGAAATCTTACGTCTAAAACAGGTTGCGGGGTTGCTACAGCTAACAAAGCCGGGCGGAACAGCTAGTATATTTATCAATTGAACTGGATCATGAATGCGAGGTAGGTTTTAGTTACATCTGTTAGCTTATCCTCCATTTTCACAAATAATAAATAGTTGACATTTTACTTACAACTTTTAATCAATACACAATGAAATATATACATTAAATACTATTGAAACTATTTAATACCAACTATCATCGCTTTGCTCCCGCTAACCATCCGACGCGTCAATTATAGCCGTCCGCCATCTTGTTGACGCGTCCGTTTCGTGTAATCATATTTTAAATGTTGCCAATTTAATAAATAACAAAAGTTATGATACCGGTATATAATGCATATATTTTATAATTTATTTGATAACACTAACATATCTAGTTGAAATTAATTAAAAAAACAATAAATAAAATATGAATACATTGGTATGACATCTACCGCAACCTACATCCGGAAACAACCGGTCTTTAAATAAGTATTATATGAAAAAAGCCAATTGGACTTTTATCATGATCATTGAATTTTTGGAATTGTTTATGATGAAGGCGCATCGAGTTTATATTTAACTATTGTTAACAGGAGTTATGATCACGGAAACGACAATATCAATAACCTTCCAAAAAAAAACCATAAATTGCTAACGTGCCCAAATTGTAAATTGTATACTAAGTTATAACTTAGCAGTTACGCTTGCTTAGAATATATTCGCAATCGCATGATCTATGTAATATACTAAATATACTTAAATAATTTAATATGAGATGAAGACTAAGGTAAACGATAAAAAAGAGGTTATTCGAGACCGTATCGGTACCACCCTATATCCTATTTCTATTATATATATTACCATCATCATCATCATCAGCCGATAGACGTCCACTGTTGGACATAGCCCTCCCCCAAAGATCTCCACGTTTGTAGGGGTTCATGTGGTAGGATTTGGGCCATTACCAACAGGCTAATGCCTACCCCACTGGGAACGAGGCGTGATATATATATATATGTATGTACCGACAGGCTGGCCTAATGCGGGTTGGTATGAGCCCAAGCCTCCTTTGTTGTTTAGGAGAGTGTACCATAAGCAGGTGGGGTTGGCTTGGGTCCCGTGAGTTCTTGTGCGGGACCCCTTATAGCCCTCAGGTTCGTTGGTAATGAGTTAATTCTTGTTGAAAAACTGTGAGTAAATGATTATTAGTCATTTCATCATCAGTATATATTAGTAATTTCCGGTCTAAGTAAATATATTTACAAACTAATAATGTAGAAGATACGAAGGTAAACATTTAAGGACTGTGTTCATCAAATCTGTTGCCATGATCTATTTGTTGAACCTTGCTGATAGGACCTGGTAATGGAAGGTATGGCAACATTTCTCGTTAACGCTTCAAGTTTGTTTTAGATAACTTAAATGTTACAAGGGCGTACAAACGGAACTTAAAGCAAGAATCACTTTATTTATTATTAAATATCATTGTAACATGAAGGAGATGTTCACTTGGTGGTGAGTTATACGACCATCCACAACAACGTGACGCTAGTTAGGATGATATACACTGCACTACAATGTGCTTGTTACACAGAATGTTTAGCCTCGTTACCCCAGTAATTTCACTAGCTACAGCACCTTTCAAACCGGAACATAGTAATGTTTTAGCAGTACTGTTTGTCGGCAGAAAGGCGTTACAGTTGTCCAACACACGAGGTGTTGACTTGGACATATTGGATATTAAGTTCGAAGTTTTTAACTTATATTTATATGTAACTTTAAGTAATATATATAAATAAATAAAATCTTTTGTTTATTTTCCGATATATTTGTATTAAAATTTTACTAAATAAAAGCTTGTAAGTATAAGCTTTTTTAAGCAGAATTTGAATAGTTTTAGAAACTAGACGTAAAAAATTTTTGGGTCTCTCATAATGACCGGTTGGGACTTATACATATCTTTATCATACCACTTGATTAGGAACAATCTCTACTCAACTTCGGCTTATCACAAATAGGCAATTATTTAGGAAATAACTATATGGAAGTAGCTGTAGCTGTTCCCATGACCGTTACCAGCACAATGGGAATGATTCGAGTAGAATTATCACTGTAATTTATTGGGAACTGTGTTCAGCTGTTGAAGTCAAATTAGATGATGATGTGGATCCAACTTCGTTACTAAATATATAAGGATTGTTATACTAAAACCAAAACCAGCGAGTATAAAATATCAATAGAGCTAAATCAAAGTTTATTGCTGAAGAATGGTAAAAACCAGTTGAATCCTCAATTAGCATATCTTTGCAAATTGTATACGGATTTTTTTTGTTATCACAAGGAAATAAATCATTCTCTTTGAACAACCTTAAATTGATTAGTCAAACTTATTACTTAAATTCACTTAATGAATATTAAAGTAGTCATTTGATGTGAAGCCTGACGTTAAATGGTACCGAAGGGTAATGGATCAAAGTTCTAAGCTTGTCTGTAAGCACCTTCAGATGAGGTCAGGCAACTCACATGCATATGTATCTATGTAAAGTAGTAGAGATTTAAATGAATTAGATAAACAGTTTAGTAAGTAAACACTACTGTTTACTAGTAGTAGTTTAAAGGTATTAAGCTGGAAAAATTAGATCAGTACAGCTATAAACAGAAGTGATCAAACGGCTCTTGAAGTTCGGCATCGCAGCTGCGATCCCTCTAGTGTTGACTGCCTATGTGTGTCTGTGATCACTTTCCACCAGGTGCACTGTTCACTCGTTTGCCCACTCTTATAAAAAATAACACCATGTCGGTATTGTTGTCGGTTGAAATCTTAATATTCTTAAAGCTACTTTACTGCTACCTTCTTGATCATCTTCAGGTTAGCTCAGGTCATTCCTAGATAGTTCTGCTTCTTCGTCTACTTCGTATTACTATAAAGCGTAGATCTCCTTGTCTTCATCATTAGTGCCTTCTTTAGGCTCGACTTTAATAATGATATTATCTTTCTCTCTTCCAATGAGATAAAGCTCCGAATCCCAACAGTAGGAAACCATAATGAATTGTGTACATAATTAAGCTTGTGCGTGGACAACATTTTCTGGTCATGTGTGCAAATCATCCAAATTATTAGGATGATAGTTGGAGATATTATACTATTATACATTACTTTAGTGACTTCCGTAAGTCACAAAATATAATTTTTTTACTTGCAACACCCCATAGGTTGCCGACCACTGATTCAGCATGTAATTTTTAGGTCTTGTATATAAAAATACATTCGTATACTTATACATGCTTCATATGCATCATCGTCAGCTTCCCATCATAGGCCTCTCCCAAACATCCTTACATAGTTTAGTCCTACGCTGCCCCCATCGCCGGCACTAGAGGCCTTCGATTTAAGGGGTACATATTGGGGGATTTGGGCCCTTCCCCACCACGCTGGCCCTATGCGGATTGGTGGGAGAATGGGAGAGAGGGTGCTATGCATATCCGTATGTATCTATTGATTGTTCGATTTTATTCGTTGAGGAAAATTTGCTCGTCTATATAATATATACTCTATACCCGGATATTCATTGACTCGTCATGATATCTCCGAAATTATTAGAAGTAAACACTCAAAATTTGGTGTAGACATTACTTCTACCATTTAAAAGTCAGCTAAGAATGGAGTTTACAAAATTTCTTCCCAAAAACGAGTTGCAGGGGTGTTACGGCCAGCAAAGCAGGGAGCTACTAATATGTTATATGAGAATATGATAAAAACAAAATGATAAGAAAGAATAATAATTAAATATTTGTAGTAGTATTATTTAAAAATATTGTATATCTATATATATATATATATATATATATATATATATATATATATGTTTATTTATATAAATAATTTAGACTAACAAAATATCTACATCAAAGCTTTTAGAATTTAATCCGTATGATGCGATTTGTTGTATAAGAAAAGGTATGTTTTTTTCGATTGTAATTACTTAAAGGAAATAAGTTGGTATAGTAAAAAAAAAAAAATTAATTTTGCTCCTGAAGACATAATTATAACTTAATGCCAATGTCAGATCCAACTGAATTTATTACGTTGTATTACATGTAATATAATAGTAAACTATGCGCGATATGCAATTAATAATTACGCTTGTAAATGATGATATTAATTGTTATTATGGTTTATATCTACATTATAATCAACATCGTGAACGTCGTGTAAAAACACGAAGTGTTTATCCGTTGAAAAAAAAGGCGTACGGTTAAAAAAAAAAGGTTAAGTATACCTCATTTTAGAGATATTTAACTATGATAAGGTTCTGTTGCAAGAGACCGTCTGTACATCAGCTTCTATATCTGCCGACGAACGTTAATGTGTTCCGGTTTGAATGACGCTGTAGCCATTGAAATTACTGAGGTAACGAGACTTAATATCTATGTCTTAAAGCTACGAGCTCAACGTTGTACTGTGTATATCATCCAAACTTTTTTTGTTTTGATTTCGAGGCGAAATCTTCAAAAGGTACGCTACTTCTGGGGGAAGTCATGATTATGAGAGATTCTTACTCGCTCAAACCTTCTCTGTGAGGGTCTGCCTGAGGAACCGCCTCTGAAGAGGGTCCTATCCATCCTAAGCGCCATCGCTGAGCCATACGCCGTCCCATTGAACGATAAGGGCCCCTACCCTCAAGGCCCAAGGAACTCCAAGGTCGTTTTAGTTGCCTTCTACTACAAGCAGGGCTTACCTTAGTCCTATTGTTACTAGCTCAAGACTACAGGGCTGGTATATCATCTTAACTAGTGTCTACTTATTACGGGCAGGCGTATCATTAACTAAGCTAATGTCTCTCTGGTCTCATCGCATCATGGAACAATAAAAAAAACTTCGTAACGCGTGATCAACTTCAATTTTTGAAGATTGTCTTACCAAGTACTGGAGTTGACTGTGTTAATCCCACTTCTGGGTTTCAAAGCCAATGCCGTTTATACAACACTGGCCAAGTGCGAGTCTGGTGTTACATGTCAATGCAATGATACTCTAAGAATATATAAGTGTCCTCATTATTAATAAGGAAGCTCAAGCTCAATAGGAATCGATCCTATGTCTATTCGAGACGTATAATACATGCGAATGTCTTAGAAACTGAGCTAATACGGCTACACTATGGCATACGTAGACAGGTTTAATCTCTGCGCCATTCATAGTTTAATCATTTCGAGACTAATATTTTTTATTAATAGCTAATTGATACTATTAATCATTAAATATGTTAATTTATATTCGTTTATAATCATTTATAATTATTTATAATCCACGCATTGAATCCCGACAACGATATGCATAATCGTGAATTATTACGTCTACTTGTTTCAGAGCAATTCAATTGATCGCTATCTATTACTTGTGATTACTTGCATCGGTGATATAACTTAAAAAATTATATATCTATATTATGCAGCTCACTATCAATTTACGTATTAATCAAGGTGAAGGTCCCAGAGACCCGTAGAAAGCGGAAAAGGATACCCTGGCACGGGCTAACATAATATAGCGATGAGATCACATCAGGAGGATCTCTGAGGTGACTTTATCGGTTAAAATTTCCTCACATAGCCCTGACTTTAACGAAGAAGACTGGATATCTTTTTGAAGATCCCCCTCCCCTATAAAGGTATACACATTTAAACATCTATTAGTAACATCCCCCGTTTTACTTGATTCATGCTTTTTACTTAATGTTTACTCAATCCCATATGTACTGAAGTTAACCAATATGGATTAAGTTAAGCTACATGTACTACACCATTTGATTTTAAACCGTTTTTGGTTTTACTTCAGCATCATTATCAAATAGACATTCCCATCTGGGTCTACCCCTCTCAAGATCTCAAGGATTCTCTCTTTGGTATTACTTATATCTATCTAAATAAATTTCTAGTTTGTTCCAATAAAATTGACCAAAAGCTTACCTGGTTTTGTTGGAAACTTGACTAGAAGATAGCTAAAGATCTAAAGGAAGTACTAACGTTAGCTTACAAGCTCGCATTAAATTTAGACCAACCCTTTTAAGTCAATGGTTAAGAGTCTAATGCTTATATATTTTTTTATTATTCTTGCGTACAGATGCTCCATTTCAATAGCTTCTCCCTTCCACCAAACAATAGTATGGAAACGTTGGCGTGTTTCCCTTTAATTACTGAATTCTTTTTGCTCTGGGGAATTAGCGAGACGTGCATACTTCCGAAGTCCGTGGTTCAATAATTACATCGCTAATTAGACATCATCATTACATATTTAGTAACGCAATATAAACATTTTTTTTTTAATTCGCTGACATGCGATTGTTAAATCGATGCCTTTTTGTAATTGCATCAATCGTCATTGTTATTTCAATCTATTGATGTCCACACCTGATAATTCTATAGTTCTCCTCAACCTATCCCAGTCTGTGATCTTCACAAGCTCATCGATTTACCAAGCGACCGGACGTTATATACTAATCTTTCCGATAACTTTCCAATTAAGGATCTTTCTTCGCAATCGCTCCTGCAATCCACGCCCATTGCATCTTCAGAGTTATTATCAGCTTCTTTATGTGATATATCGTCCCATTACTATACGAACCATGTATCGTTCCAGAAATCTCTGCCTATAGAAAGCCTTATCGAAATTCGTTCCAAAAATATAGAACAATAGTGAAGATTGATAACATGACTTATATAATCTATATGCCAGTGAAATTCCCGACAAAAAAATCCAGAAATTTCATGAAGATAGATAAAGAAAAAGTATAATAGATTGAGTGTTTAGTGCATCATGAAAGCAAAGCTGGTGAAGATCGCATCAAGATCATACAGGAAGTCCATTTGGAAAGTCTAAATAGACAGCGATAGGCTAAAATGATCGATTGATGTGATCTTTGGGGGAGGCCTATGTCCAGAAGAGGACTTCTATCGGCTGATGATGATGATGGCTAAAACGATCATCTAAACAATCCTATGAAATAATTAAGAAACTATCATATCCATATAACAAACAGACAAAAATCAATTTTATTTATTTATATAGATTTCGAGTGACGCAGTCTCAAACTTTTCCGTTCGAGGATATAAACAATAATCTAATATTAATAATACAAGTATACACTTTTAAACCAGTTTATTATGTATACTATCAATTAAACATCGATGTAGATATTTATCACGATCTAGCATAGATGTAGAAACGTAACCAGTTTTTATTTTAAGCGGAACATTAGTATTTCAAACTTAAACATATCGTTCTTATATTGGTTCAGTTTGTTTCCTCCATTACAGATCCTCGTCTTTTATATTTCATCTTTGATTCTGGTGTATTCATGGACCTTCATCTTCATAAAATATTGTATGCACTAGAATATTTGGACAGATATAATACAGCAATATAATTGGAGTTAAAAATTCTACCACGAACCAAAAATATTCAGGTAAATGGGTTAACAGCTGTGTATATATCCAAAGATATTTTATATATTTTTTTTAATGTATGTGTTTTGTTCAAGAAGATTTGCAGCATCATTAGAATATATTATCTAAATGAACGAGATTATTACCTATGTGGGCTCATATCGATATCGAACCATAAAGCCTAAAGACTAGAAAGTTGGTAGGAATATTCCTGTTGCCGAATTTAGGTCAGTTAAGAATGCATTTTATAAAACTGCATCCACAAAGGGAATTACAAAAGTGTTGCCAGCAACTTATAAAGGGAAGCTAGTATTATCTACGTTAATGGATGAGGAAAATGATCAGCGTTGAACTGGTATTTAAATAATTACTATGAATGAAAACCTATTGAACATAGATAATTGAATCACTGCTTCAGAGATTATTTAACGAACTGTTTTCTAGGTTTATTTAATTGAAGTTCAGGAAGGTACACAAGGCGACTTAATGCCTAGGCAGGTGAAGCGTTCAATTAACTATTTCGGAGGGTCAAGAATAGGTATAAGTACCTTCTTAGACATTGAATTCTGTGAAATATAGTTTCATTCTAACGTTTAATGTGGATACACTACAATAAAGTTACTGTGTTCTCGCACAACAACCCACGGGACCCAAACCAACCAATATTGCTCGTGGTGCAGCCTGCTAATCAACAAAGGGTCTAGCTTCCTCCATTCCGAATTGGGCCAGCGTGGTTAAAAATAGCCCAAATCCCTCCATATCAATCTTTACTCGATCGAAGAGGAAATGTTTGGAGGAGAACTACGTTCAGCATTAGACGTCAATCGGCTGATGATAATGATAATTTTTTTTTTTTATATAGTCACGCCTTTTTCCCAGTAGGGGTAGGCAGAGGTGAATTAACACCTACATTTCGCCAGATGTGGTCAGATTAGGTCACAAGTAACAGGGGGCGAGCCTGTTGCCACTTTATTGGGCCCACCACACACACACACACAAAGATGATATCAGTGTGCGGGTTTCCTCGCGATGTTTTCCTTCACCGTTTTTGTATCTCGCTGTTGTAACTAAAGTTCACAAATGTACATAACTTAAATATTGTCATTGGTACATGCCGACGCTTGAACCCGCGACCTTCAGAATGAAAGCCGCACGCTCTAACCATTAGGCCAGCGAGCCATCTGATAATGATAAATCTAAGAAATATATTTCCGTTCAAGCAGTTACAATGTTAGTAAATGGCAGGAGAAAAGCAAAAAGAAAAGGGAAGTTTCATCATCAGCCTAACATAGAGATGTTTTTGTGATACTCCTGATCATCACAATTTGACCTTGGAATGATAACACTGCAACATATTGTGCTGGTTGTCTTAGTTATTTATCATTTTCCAACTTTTACTGCTTCGGCTGAAGAATAAGCATTATAGAGTTATAATAGTATCATAGAAGCTTTATGCTGTTGCCAACTGACTCCTAACATTACATTAAACTTGCCAAACGTATGATGAACTTTGATGAACCTTCCTCATGATGTACCGCGCACTAATATTACATCTAATTTGCATCATTGTTACAAATTATCATTCATAAAACATTAGCGGATTCGTATCGTGTATATAATAAATCATATTAATATATCTTTGAAGGTTATCTGGATATATAGGTTTTTTTATTTATAAAAATAGCAATAAAAAATAAAAAAAAATCGAAAAAAAATTAGACTTAGTGCCGGGAGGATTCGGTAAGTTCTATAAGAGTTCCCAGGGTCTTCCGCAATGCAATGAAGGTGACCACCGAAGCCGGTTTCCGTTGACAGAATTCCCACATAGTTTTGTCTTCCCCCCAGAAGCCGAGTATTTCTTTAAAACATATAGTTCCAGAGATATTATGAAGAAATTCCACATAAATATATATCTTTATATATATAGATAAAGGAAAAGTTAGGGTTCCGCACAATAAATATAACTGAGTAATAAAGTCTGATTCTGATCAACAGCTGGTAGTCCCAGGAAATACCGTTTCCTATATCATGAGGAATAATAACGACGAGACGAGCTGGACGTTCACCTGATGGTAAGTGTGCCACACTGTGACCATCGCCTTGAGACAGAAGACGTAAAGTATCTACTCCAGTAATTTCATTACCTACAACACCTTTCAAATCGGAACACCGTTATTTGCATACTGCTGCTCGGCAGCTGGTATACGAGCTGTGCTGGTATCAAGATGGTCTCCAGCAAGTGACTTACCACCAGCAGATATTAATAACATACTGTAATAGGCGAAGAGAGACAATAAAACCGAAATATATTTAAAACAGAGAGGACTACATTTCTTTAAAAGTACCCACAGCACTGTAGCTCCTATTCTGCCTCTATCCCGTAAACATTACTGTTCCGGTTTAAAGGACGTTGTAGCTAATGAAATTACTGAGGTAATGAGACCTAACATCTGATGTATCTTAACGAAGAGCATAACATAGTGCAGTGTATATCACAAACTAGCTCCTCGTTGTTAGAAGTTCGTTAACATTGTTAATAAAAAAAAAATGCGTTTTGCATCTCTACCTCGAGTAGATATATGACGCATCTCACATAACCTGTGACGTCTACGGCGCCCTTCAAACCGGACGGATATATTTGCGCGTCCATTTAAAATGCAAATAATTGATTTGCATTATACTTAAATATGTGAAAAGTGATGGAAAGATTTAAAACATGGTCGTCCTTAGAAATTGAAGTTCTTTATACATATAGAACAAAGCGATGAAGTGACCCTGATCTGATGATGAGGTGTACTTGCTATTATAACGAGAAGTAAGTTAGGATGTTCACACTACCACAAACAGCTCGACCAGTGTTACCATTACATAACAATTGTATGAGATTTGTCTTTGGGTTATGCATATCCATCTTACTGCTGATAAGTCTTTGTTGCTGGAGACCGTTTCGATACTGCAGAATCTACTTCTGACCTCAAACAATACTGTATAATCATTGCTGTTGTTCCGGTTTGAAGGGCGTTGTAGCTATTGATATTACTGGAGTAACGAGATAACATTTTATGTCTTAAGGCGACGAGCACAATATGGTTATGTTTATATCCACGTTGACAGACGTATCACTTATCATCAGGTGAGTGTCCTGCTCGCCTTATCAAATCATAGATTAAAAAAAAATGTTTCCTGAAACCGTCAAACTCTTTAATTGTTCCATATTCGTGTAGTGACGATCCTGTTTTCATCATCCGGTTTCGCAGGTCTAGTGGTTTAGTAAAAAAAAATACTATAATTAAAATTTAGTTATCGTATAGGAATTGAACCATGAATCTTTGCGTTAAAAAGCAAGCAGTCAACCACTGCACTACTAAAGCAGTTAAACACAATTTCCTATCTTCTATATATTATATATATGTAGAAGATATCCAGAGGTTCATTGATCCATCACGATATATCCGAAACTGTTAGGCGTAAACACTTAACATTTGATAGAGATATAGCTTCTGCCATTCAGATGTCAACTAAGAATGGATTTTACAAAATTTCATCCCCTTAAGGCGGGGGTAAAGGGACCGAGGAACAGCTAGTACATATATAACCTTAGTAATATTTGTCACGAAATATCCTTTAATCCGGCAAAATAAACTAAGGAGAATATATGTGTTTGTGTATTTTTTTTTATATTCTCACAGACAGTTGCATTTCGTTTCGGTTAAGTCAAAAGTCCAAAAACTAGTATTTATGTTTGGAAAAAATTAATAAATATGCAAATGTATGCGCTGCGGCATACACATGGTGTTATATGAAGCTATGTCTGGCGCAGCATGAGATATATTGTATATGTTGTAACAGTATTAGCACCCTCGGTTTTATTATGTATTTTATTGAGCCAGGGTACTGACATATCCTTAAAGGATAAAAGCCACACCCAAAAAAAAAATATATGCTCCTCATATACAGTTGATTGAAGCATACAAAAAAAGTACACTGTTTTGTATATCACGTCTTTGTTAGTACAATGATCAATATAATCATTTAAATGCAGATACAAGGCTATAAAGCAAGAAAAACAATCATCATCATCACCTTTTCTGCTTATTAAAGTCTAAGGATTTAGTATAATTAGAGGTTAAAGGAACAGCCACTGCTTTCCTTCCAAACAATTGCCTTTTAGTCGCCTTTTAAGTTACAAAGGAAATAGACTAATGATGTTAATATTGTACACCGCCTTCCACACAGAGTACTGGTAACAGTTATTAGAAAATTTTTAGTGTTAGCCTTTTCATTATCTAGTTCTAGATAACCTAATGTATAACACTATCTGAAACTGGCAGAGAGATTCCTTATATATATTTATTTATATATGAAACGGTTTTACTATTAAATATTAATAGAAATACTAAGTTTACTTGGTGGTAGGTCTCGGTTGCTGGATACCGTCTAGATACCACCGCAGCTATTATTTCTACTGCCAAAAAGTAGTGCGCAAACCTAACAATGTTCCGGTTTGAAAGGCGTTGTAGCTAGTGAAATTACTGTGGCAATGAGACAATATCTTATGTATCAATGCGATGAGGACAACGTAGAGCAATGTATAACATTCTAACCAGTGCCGTGCTGTTATGGGCCACCGTATCGTTTACCATCAGGTGAATGTCTAGCTTTCACAAACAAAGAAAATATACAGCGGAATATTATTATAAAAAAATCATATATGTCATAAAAATTGGATAAACTATTTAAAAGTCTGTACACTGCAACATCATCACCTGGTGATTTACATCTGAGTAATGTATAAACATTCTCCGTGATGAAATATACGCAGCAGTCTTCAGTCAAGATCAGAAGTAAATGATTTGAGACAAAATATTTATAATAATTTATAACTATTAGTAAAAGCGAAGAGAAAAGGAAATATTAAAAAAAAAACTACCAATGATATTAAATACGCGTAATAAATATTCGTAATGTCATCAATATCTAATGTCTCAGATGATGAGCGCAATGTAGTACAGGGTATACCATCGTAACCATCACGTGAACGGCCCGCTCGTCTCTTCGCTCAATTTTAATAATAAGAATTAAAAAGTTTCATTGACATGTAAGAAAATAAAAAATGTCACTGGCATGTAAGAAAATAGAAAAGGAAATTAAAAATATCACTGACATGTAAGAAATTAAAAAAAAATTAAAATGTCACCACCATGTAAGAAAATAAAGAAAAATTTGAAAATATGTCACTGGCATGTAAAAAATAAAAAGAAATCAAAAATATCACTGCCAAGTAAGAAAATAAAAAAAATTATTAAAATGTCACTGGCACATGAAATAAAATAAAAAAAAATAAAAATGTCACTGGCACGTATGAAAAAAATAATTAAAAAAGATAATCGACTCACAGTCGCCGAGGTAGCCGGCGGGGTAGCCCTCCATCGCCTTGGAGCTGTACATGGAGGTGACGTCACTGGCGGCGAACAGCAACGTCAGGTAAAACACTTCGAGCAGCATGGTTGTGCGGTGGGCGCGGGCACGTGCGCGCCGGACGTCCACACCGTGGCAATGTCAATGTCCCAATGCGTTACACCGCATAGCGCGCCGCTCGCGATAACGCGCAAGTTGCTACGTAGTGATGTACTTTGAGCTAACATTTATCGAGTTTATTATCAATCGACTACGGCACAACACTCGTCCAACCATTCTACTGCGCTTAGTTTCACGAAGCGAGGATACGAGCAGGACGTTCATCTAATGATATATAAAAACTCGTCGCAATCTGGCGATAGTTAGGATGATATACACGGCATCACATTGTACAGCGTCTTGGCGCATTAATTTCTTTTTTATTTCATGCGACGAGGGAAGCAGGATGTTCATCATATGTGATGATTCATAACAACGTGACGCAAGTTAGGATTATATACCCTGCACCACAACGCACTCGTCGCTTTGAGAAATAACATTTTAAGTATCTATACCCTATTAATTTCATTAGCTACAGCGGCCTTCAATTCGGAACACAGTAATATTTGCACACAACTATTAACCGGCAGAAATAACTGCTGAAGTGGTACATGCATGTAATATTGTCGCCATAAATGATACTTATATTTCAATCATCTTCATTTCAACCACTGGATGTCCACTGCTGGATATAGGTCTCTTGTGATGTGTTCCACAAAGCACAGTCTAGCATGTCCTCTGTCCACCTAGTGGTGGGTCCCCTTTCCAGCACTTTAAGACCTCAACATCCACCGGTTACGAGCTATGTGCCACACCCATTGCCACTTCAGCCTCGCGACTCTTAGGGCTATGTCGGCGACCCTGGTTCTTCGCGGATCTTCTCATTTCTGATCTGAAGCTGAGATAATCCAAGCATCGCTCATCATCATTAGATCCACAGTTAGAGACCAAGCTCTGGAGCCGTAAGTAACCTCTAAACGTCCTCAACTATGTTATATAAAATACTACAAATTGACTTACTTCTTATACTTTGATTCCTTGTTGTATGCTATAGTCTTCGCCGTTTCCATTTTGATAACTCCTTACAATTTTTATAACACTGTGGTTACCAGGGTATATACTAATAAAACCCCACCCCCACTATAACGAATTAAGAATAAATCGATATTCGATTCGATCGATATTTCGATATTGAAATAATGATATTGGAAGCGACTTTAAACATTCATCGTTTGATGTATTAGTTCTTATAAAATCATCTCAAAGTTTATATCTTAAGAATCTTAAATTCCGCCTGTTAGTAATATAATTATTACTAATGTTTATAAGAAAAAAAAAATGATAATTTTTTTTATATCGGCGTACAATTAAATCTTTGTTTTATAATTAATGCCCATCTGTAATTAGTCGTGAGTGTTTTACGTTCAGATCAGTTCCCGCTTTGAGATACGGCCGAAACGTACGTCACAATGACGACATGATTTATTATGAAATTCGTAAATTCACATTAATATACTATTGAACCCGGCAAACGGACAGCTTACTTGTATATATATAAATTATATATATTATTTATATTTTTTTTTTTTTTTTTTGTTTGTAAAATCTCAGCTAAAAGCCGGTTAGATTTACTCATTCACGGGGTTTCCCCAAGTAAATGAGAGTCATCTTGTAAAAATTTACGAACAATCCTACACGTATTTAAAATCGCTGCTTTTTGCATTTGAATAAAGGTATTATCCGGGAGATCTAAGAGTTTCAGTGCAGTGAAGAGGTGTTTAGGAACCACCCCTGTAGAAGATATTATAATAGGTACTATGTATACTTTTTCTTGTCTCCAAATTCTTTTTATTTCCTCTTTTAAATCAGTGTATTTGTGAATTTTGTCTGATATCGTTTTAACTAAATTATGTGTATTGGGTACAGAGATGTCTATTAAATATGTAATTTTATGTAATTTATCTTGTAGTGTTATGTCAGGTCTATTATAATGTATTGTCTTATCGGTAAGTATAGCGCGATCGTAGTACATTTTATGAGAGCTGGATTCTAAGATAGGTTGAGGGGTGTATTTGTAATATGGTAAGTATGTGGCTTCCACGGTTAGTTGGTATTTGTGTGTAAGCTTTTGGTGAATTATATTGACTATTTGATTGTGTCTATGCGTGTAATCTGTTTGTGTAAGCGTAGTGCATGCTCCGGTTATATGCTGAATTGTTTCTGATTGTGCGTGACATTTACGGCATTTATCATTAATAACGGTGGGATCTTTAATTATATGTTTTCTGTAATTTTTCGTGTTTATAACCTGATCCTGAATAGCGATTATAAAACCTTCAGTTTCAGGGTAAAGTGAACCTATTTTAAGCCATTTATTGGATGCCACACTATCTACATAAGATTGTTGCAAATCGTGGGGATGTCGTCCATGTAAGGATTTACTTTTCCAAGTTTCGATTTTCTGGTCTTGTTGAGTATGGTTTATTGTTTCCGGGTTATTAACACAGGTTTCTTTTAAATTAAGAGGGGTACATTTTACATCATTACATTGTATTGCTCTATGTATATTACTTGTAAGTGCCTTTTGGTTAAAAAACTGTTGCAAGTTCTTAAGCTGCTTTCTCCATAACCTTTCTATATCTATAAGACCTCTACCACCGTTTTGTCTTTTAATGGTTAATCTTTCGATAGCAGATTTTGGGTGTAAGTTCTGGTATTTTGTTAAAGTTGTCCTAGTTTTCCGTTCAATTGCTTGTAAATCAGTTTTTGTCCATTTGATGATCCCGAATGAGTAAGTACTGGTATTGCAAATGTATTTATAGCCTTTATTAAATTCTTACTAGTTAAACGTGTTTTACAAATATTGACAATTCTTCGTTTATATTCATTTTCTAAACTGGTTCGTATAGCTTTATGATCTAAACCTTTGTGTTGATTGTAACCTAAATACTTATACAGATCACCTGGTTCCATAGCTTTTATTATATCTAAATCGGATACAGGATAGTCGCCGGGATGCAGTTTACCTTTGATAATATGTACTGTTTTACATTTATCTAACCCAAATTTCATATTTATATCTACTAAATTGTATAGTTGAGTCTATTAGTATTTTCATTTCTTTGTCTGTTTTTGAATATAGTTTGATATCGTCCATGTATAATAAGTGTGACAAAATGGTCTCGGTGTTATCGTGTTTAAGTCTATATCCAGCTTTTTGTGAATTCAATATATTAGAAAGTGGATTAAGGGCGAGGCAAAACCATAAAGGGCGAAGGGAATCGCCTTGATAAATGCCATTTTTTATTGATATCTCCCGTGTTTTTAGTGTAGTGTTATTTGTGTTTAAAAGTAGAGTTGTGTTCCAGTGTTGCATAATATTTTGAAGGAAGTTAATAATTAGTGGATTTACTTTATATAGTTCCAAGACATGTACTAACCAAGAGTGAGAAATGCTGTCAAATGCTTTCTTATAATCTATATACGAACAGTGTAGATTTCTATTGTTGTTTGCTGCATGTTTATGACTTGTGGAATCAATTATAAGTTGGTCTTTACATCCCATATGGCCTCTCCTGCATCCTTTCTGCTCCTCTGCAATTATATTATTAAATTCGACATGTTTGTTTATTTTGTTTGTGATAACAGATGTTAAGATCTTGTATACGGTTGGAAGGCATGTTATTGGTCTATACTGTGAAGGCAATTGTGAAGGTCCACTCTTAGGGAGCATGTATGTTATACCTTTGGTAATAAAATATGGAATCGCTTGTTTTCCTGTCACTATCTTATTTAACTCTCTAGCTAATGTCCTATGAATAGAATGCAAATATTTAAACCAGTAATTGTGTATTTTATCAATACCGGGTGATTTCCAATTGTGCAACCTACCAACTGTTACCTTAATATCCATTTCTGTTATATCATCATGTTTCATCTCTTCTATATCTATCCACTTACTCCTTTCCTGTTTTATCCATTCAGCTTCTGTATTGTGTTGAACTTCTTTTTCCCAAATATTTGCCCAAAACCGTTCTAGTTCTTCTTTGGAAGGTGTTTCATCGACAGTATTAGCGGAATTTTGATTTCGTACAGTTAATTTGCGATAGAATGATTTTTCATTAGTTGTAAATAATTTATTATCACTTTTCCTCTCGAATCCTTTTTTGTACCTAGCTAGTCTATGGGCTTTGAGAGCTAATTTCTGCTTCAAAGTATCTAAATATTCTTCTGGTTTTCTATTAGTCTCTTCGTGTTTCGTATGTATAGCAGCGTTTTTAAATATGTTTGCTACATGGTCTACAATTCTTTTTGATCTGTTATTATTTATATATTGCGTTAATCTACCAATATCTATTCTCAGTTGTTCTATATTTTTTTCTAATCTTATTTGCCATTGAGGCTTGCCTTTATTTTTATTACTTCTCCTATGAACTGTATTTGTGTTAATAACGTATCCTAATTCTTTTGATATTACTACTGCTGTACAATAAACGAGTGTGTGAATGTCTGTAAGCTGAGAGTCGATTGTTAACAATGGCGGTAGTATATCAATGTTAAATAAATTTACTAAGTTTGTCAAGTTTTTACTGTATTTTAATTTAGGTAAATTAGGTCGCTGTGTTGGATCCATACCTGAGTAAATATATAAAGCTCTTTCGAATTTTTTATTTAAATCATGCTTAGGTTCTATTTGTTGCGATATGTTTGTCAAAGATTTTGTTTGATTTTTATTTGACAAGGAAATGTTTTCAGCTTCTACTGACACAACACTAATGTTTTGGCTACTAATAAAGTCGGTACATGTTATATTTGAATTTGTGATTGTCGTTGTTTTTAGTAATGGAGTTAAATGTGGTGTTTCGATTCTGTTAGTGTTTAGTAGTGGTTCTTCAGTGTTAATATCTATTTGTAATTGGCTTTTAGTTTCTTCTATAAGATTATTTAAAATTTCTGGTGATAAATATTTGTTTCTAATTATAGCTCTCCTTTGATCTGCAACCCTTTGTTCTGTAACTTTAATATCTGGGTATTGATTCGAAAATTTTTCGTGTAATACTTTTCTATAGCATGTCATATCTGTTTCTAATTTAGTTATGTAGTAAAAGGTACGCATTATAAAAATATTTACATCTTTACTCCATGTCATGCGTACTCTAGGTTTTCCCGCCTTAGTGGACACGGGTAAAAAGGCGTTCGCCTCCCGTGCAACATCTGAGGATGGACTTACTAAACGTCTTAAACTATAATCTGATGAAGCTGTGGATGAATTAGATATTGAACTTGGATTATAAATTTCTGAGGATGTTGAGGTTGTTGAGAATGGGCTTGGGGTTCTATTGCCGTTTTGTATCTGTTGTGTAGGTTTTCTGGTGTTCTTTTTACAGGTTCGTCTCTTCGATTGTCTACTACTGCCGGATAAAGTATCGGCATTTGGTATTGTTTCTGCAACAGTTCTAAACTGGGCAGTATTAAGCGACGCGTTGCCCCCCTCAGATACGTTGGGGCTGCCTGGGTCTTCTGGCCCAGGGCGGGATTCCCTCTCACGAGGACCCGCCTGAGGAATTTGTCTACTTCGTAGTCGCATCGCATAATGCTACGTACTAGTGCACCGTTAGCCACTGGTGGGTAATTATAACTATAAGTTGCCAGTGTCCGCCCCCCACGTAGCGACAGATGATCGTGCTGGACGTGGTGTTAGATTTATAGGGGGCTTATTTATATTGTTATTATTCTTATTATTAAATCGAAACTTAAGAATTTGTGTGATATTTTCACAATACCTAAATAGTTGTCGTCAAAACGGATGCTCCATGTTGCTACTTGTCTTCAGCTGAATGTTCTATAAAAATCGGACCTAAATTCATCCGGAATAAACAGCCGGATACACAAAAATCTATACGTTTTTAGGCTTAATTATCATGTATATTCATATTAATAGAATTATACTGATATTAAAAAAAAATCACTTTTTTAACTAGTTATAAATTATTTATCTCAAAAGTCTTTTGTCTTCAAATTGTTTAGTCCTAGTTTACTGCTGAACAGGATTATAGTCAGCTGTTCTAATCTAGATCTAGGTGAAGATACTAAGACTAATCAACATTATTATCATCGACAGCTGGTAGACGTCCACTGCTGTACTTCCACAACGATAGTCTTGTATTCACTGGCTTTCCGCAACCTTCACCAGATCATCGGTCCTGACGGAGTTTGTAGTAGGTGTGACAGCACTATAATAGTCACACAGTCAGACATGTATAAGTCAGACTAATTATAAGATAAGTCTAAATCTAACACTAATCATAGCTATGTTTTTAATATACATTGTAAAATATTATCGATAAATAAATTTACCCTCTACTGTCTCGATACTGTGTGAAATTGAGGTCGAATATTAGGATCGTTATTAGAAAATATTTGATTGTTTTAATGAATTATACCGGAAAAGCATTTCATTAGTTTTTTCTAACAAACATGAAACATCCATTCCGCCTTTACAACTACGGAGATTATTTAATTTGCAACATTATCTATGTATGGATGCGCCATTTGCATAACTAGTATAGTATTTATGTGTACCAGAAGTCGGGTCAAAATGCCGTCCACTACCATCTAATTAAAGCTAATGATTATATATTACAATTAAACATTATTACAGCAGATGCATTATTCTTTCGGCGTATAAAACATTGTAAATTGGGGCCGCTTGTCGGGTTAATAGTACTTCCGTAATTATGTGCTGTGTATCCTAAGCAGCGCTTTATAAAGGCGTCGATTAAGTGGTCTTTCTGCTTAACAAGTTTTTTTTTATGTGACGTACTCTACTCTATACAATACATAATTACATACTAATTATTTGTGTGAAAAAAAAGTAAGTCCGAAACTGAAAATTACCATATCAATATTAACATATGGCTAGTCTAAGGGGCCGACTACACGGCGTCGTGTGAGAAAAAATGGAGATTTCTGGTAGAGCATGCTTACCGTACTCGAAATCTCTGTGCTTATATATACTTAAAAATTAAATTACTTATATCAATTTAGCATATTTACATACCTTTTAAGTTACTTAATAGATTATTATTTATATAGATTTAAGAAACAGTTGTGCACTGCTTAATTGCCTATATGAAGCGCAAACAGCTGCTTTTTGAGGGCCGACTACACGGCGCCGTGTATTATACAAAAGTATAATGCTACAAACACCAACTAATATTGTCTTATGTTCCTTTTAGTATTGTTTGGATTAATAAAACTTTTACTTTTAGTTTCTTTCTCTCGAAACAGACTTACTCTTTACGAGATATACCTATACAGCAAATTATATTTCCTATTTTACAAATTTTAAGAATATATCGCGTTTCCTGTTTTCAGTTGCATTGTTATCTTGTGGTTGAAATGGCTTAGCGTGATCGTGATGCACTTAAATGTTCGCAGACTTGACCCAGGATCGGATATCGTTAGTTTCATCGTTTTATTGCAGACAATTACACTGATTAGTAATCTTGTAATAACTTAAGTTAACAATTCGAGCCCTTGAACAGCCCTTGACGTGTTTACGCATACAGTCTTATTTTTTTATATATTTAGATTGAGACGAGTCTTCCCACTCGGTAGAGGAACCGCTCGAGCAATGAGGAGTTAGGGATGATTGACTGCAGCACCACATTAAGGTGTAATGATTCCTGTACAACAGCTCACGGGATCCAAGCTAACCTCACCTGTTCATGGTGCTCCCTAATAATCAACAAACCAGGCTCTGACTCCCACCAACCTGCATTGAGCCAGTATGGTGGGAAATGTCCCAAATCCTTCCAAATGAATCCCGTTCCGATCTATGTAGGAATCTTTGGGTAAGGCTTGTATCCAGCAGTGGACTTCCATCGGCTGATGATGATGATGACTTAATTTTACATTTACACTACTTAAAGTTACATATTACTATCGATTAGTGCGGCGAAGATCATCTTTCTAAATTGGGTGAGTAGTGTGCATTTTCTCTCATATGTTACTGTGTGACCAAAATCGAACCACAGACTATCACACAGTGTCACAAGGCACACAACCGCTGAACTACTTTGAACCGTTAAAAACTGTAGAACATCACAATAATTGTGAACTTAACACAAAAGTAGTGAATCAAGCAAATGAAGCATCAAAATTACTGTTTCAAGTTATTCGATTAATAAACTTAAAACGTTTTAATTTAAATAATTAAACCGTTACGCAATAAATCGACAGGGTTCAAGGTGAAAATACGAGGAAACGAAAAAAAAACCCGAAGCATCAACGGAGATGTCGTCAGAGAAATCAAAAGCGGTTGGAGTACATTGAACGGTATCTGATCGAGTTCCCGGCGGAGACCAGTTAGCTGTATTATTAGATGTCATAATGACAAACAAACCTGTTATTTTTTAATTGTATTAATGTAAGTTGATATCATAATTAATCAGTTCAACCCGGCGGACGTATTGATATTGTATTTGTATATTCTATTGATATCTGTGCAGAAGAAAATGTCGGATGCTGCTGAAATTGATCGAAAGGTAAGTCGAGAACAATATTACGGCGAAAGTTAAGTACTCCTATAATCATCATCATCAATCGATCGATGCTCATTGCTGGACAATATAGTCCTATAATAGGTATACATATTCTAGAACATACATAGAACATAACATACAATATGCTATGCTGAAGAAGTTCTGACCTATAAAGTACAAAAGATTGTAAATCTCAAGAGGCATAGGCTGGACACATCGCTCGGAACTGATAGCCAACTACAGTGGTCCTCGAATGATGTCCAAGTACAGGAAGACAGTGTCGGCAGGCCCCTTACTAGGTGGTCCGAAGATCTGATGAAGTTCGGAGGAAGCTGGATGCAGACAGCGCAGGATCGATCGATATGTAGATCTTTAGGGAAGGCCTATGTCCATCCAGTTGTAGACTCTTACCGCTGATGACGATAGTGCTATGTTGTTGGTATAACATATACATATATATATATATATATATAAATATATATATATGTTTAATTACTTTTTAGATGTTAATAATGTTATGTTGATATACGTTAGTTAACTTACTAATTAAGTATAAAGATTTCAGAGTTACAGCTCATTATAGTAGCTGTTCCCTGTCAGCTTTGCTGGCTGCACCCTGCAACCCTTACAACTTTCTTTGGGGAAGGAATTTTGTAAATCACGTTTTTAGCTGATTTCAAATCAAAAACTGCATGTAGTAGCTTACATCATCATCATCAGCCAACAGACACGTCCAATTCTGGGAAAAAGAATCCCCCAAAGATCTATACATGCAATCGACATGGTCTCTGCTACAGCCGGGCACTAGGGTTTGTCGTTTATATGGGATCTGGGCCATTTTCCACCACGTTAACCCAATGCGGGTTGGTTGGAGCCAGAGCCTCGTTTGTTGATCAGCATGGTGCACCACGGGCTGATGAGGTTGGCTTCGGTCCAGTGAGTTGCCGCGATTGTGTTCCGAACAGAGATCCCGCGACCTCTCCAAACGTCGAAGGTGACCACCGAGGGGATTTTAGTGGGTAAAAATCTCCACATAACTCTGACTTCCCTCCAGAATTCAGGATATCTTTTCGAAGATTTCCTCCCGAAATCAAAACAAAAAAGAGTCCTGTGAGTTGTGCAGGACTCATTACACCCCAGTACTTAGTACTTTACATAAGTAGCAATATTACTTTACTGGTGGTAGGTCTCTCTTGCCAGATACCCTCTAACTATAGTGTGCAATCTTTATTGTATTCCGGTTTAAAGGGCGCGGTAGCTAAGCAGAGTGAATATTCTTCTAATCACGTATAGGTCAGTTAAGAACAGATTTTGCGGGGATGTTACGGCTAGTTATATTATACTATATATGTTAATTTCATATATACTGGTCACGATTGAATATATTTATTCAATACCACAAAACCTCCTCACAGTATACGACAGTCATTTCCTATAAAAAAAAAATTAAGTGTAATGATTACCATCAAAATAGCTCTGTTACCGACAAAAAAACATCGGTTTACAAAATGCGATTTTAATAGTCCATACAAATTATAACAGAATTATTATTATATATGTATATATATATATAAGGTTGGCAAATATCTCCCTTCCGCCTTTTTGTCTTTTGAATTTCGCGGCTATGTACAAAGCGCTACAGAGCTCGTATCTGGCAATACTATACATAATTTGAAAGGTCTTGACATAACCTACAAAACAACGCTATGCATAATTAGTTTGGATATTGCGTTCAATAGTTATAGACGTGTAAACATTGAGTTCACTAACGCCGAAATTCGCGCTATTTTAAAGTTTTCCTTCGTTAAAGGCAAATCCGCTAGAGAAACGTTCCGTGAGATTAATGGTGTTTTGGCGGATGGTACTCTATCACTTCGAACCGCGGAGGAATGGTTTCGACGATTCAGAGCCGGTGAAAACGACACCATGGATAAGCCAGCCGGTGGAAGACCTGTGACGACAAATACCGATCAAATCATGGACTACATCGAGTTAGACCGGCATGTGGCATCTCGTGACATCGCCCAGGAGATGGGAGTTAGTCACCAAACCATTTTAAACCATCTGCAGAAGGCTGGATACAAAAAAAGCTTGATGTTTGGGTGCCGCATGATTTGACGCAAAAAAACCTTCTGGACCGAATCAACGCCTGCGATATGCTGCTGAAACGGAACGAACTCGACCCATTCTTGAAGCGGATGGTGACTGGCGACGAAAAATGGATCACATACGACAATATCAAGAGAAAACGGTCGTGGTCGAAGACCGGTGAATCGTCCCAAACAGTGGCCAAGCCGGGATTGACGGCCAGGAAGGTTTTGCTGTGTGTTTGGTGGGATTGGAAGGGAATCATCCACTATGAGCTGCTCCCATATGGCCAGACGCTTAATTCTACCATCTACTGCGAACAACTGGACCGCTTGAAGCAGGCGATCGACCAGAAGCGTCCAGAATTGGCCAACAGGAAGGGTGTAGTGTTCCACCAGGACAACGCCAGACCACACACTTCGTTGATGACTCGTCAGAAGCTACGGGAGCTCGGATGGGAGGTTTTATCGCATCCACCATATAGCCCGGACATAGCGCCAAGTGATTACCACCTGTTCCTGTCCATGGTGAACGCCCTTGGTGGTGTAAAGTTGAACTCAAAAGAGGCTTGTAAAAAGTGGCTGTCCGAATTCTTCGCAAATAAGGAGGGGTCTTCTACGAGGGAGGTATTATGAAGTTGCCGTCTAGATGGAAACAGATTATCGAACAAAACGGCGCATATTTGAACTAAATCCGATCACTGTAACTTTTTATAAAGCATTGAATATATTATAGAGCAAAAAAGCGGAAGCGAGATATTTGACAACCTTATATACAATATATCTCATGCTGCGCATCAACGTGGGATCGATCGAAGTGGAGATCTTTGAGAGACCTATGGTGAGGGGTGGACGTCTATCGGCTGATGATGATGATGAAGTTATATTTTTCAATTAATACTCGTCTATGTTAACATCAAACCGGTAAATGAGACTTTTTTTTAATAACTTAATAAATTCTTATTGAAAATGACCTATTACAAATTGATATGCATTTTATAATTCTAGATCGGTTAGGTCGTCTTGATTTTCACCAAATATACTACATACATTTGGTCTTCACCAAATACACCACCCAGTGGAGGGCTTCTCAACACTACGTCTTCCGGTACACGGTCGCCATTCCAGGACCCTCCTGTCCCATCGCCTGTCAGTCCTTCGACCAATCTATTAGACTGTTGGTAACCTTAGTTCTCCTGCATATCTCCTCATTTCTTACATTACTATAATAGTTAATAGTTCCTAGATTTTTAACTACATTAGATGACAGTCCAGCAGTGGACAGACACTATGAGCACAGTAAGAACAAGACCAACACTCGGACAATATTGTATTAGTCTTGTTTGTTCGGTCTTGGTCTTGATCATAAATACCCTTAGACTTGGATATTCAGTCTTATAACATACAAGAAAAGCACATGTTCAAGTTGTGATAAATATTTCAAATCATCTTTTCAACGGAATTTATAATTTTTTCATTGAATCATGCAGACTTGGTCTTGGTCTAGATTTTGCTCGTGTAAAATTGGTATTTGATCTTGGTTACAGATTGCTAGCAGACACTAATAACGATAATAAGGCGATATTCCTGCTTTCCTTATAACACGATTGTTTCCGTTTCGATTCCGGTGTTATATTAGTTATCAAGTTTAGATGTTAGTTAAGCTTTTTTGGGTACTACGTATGAAGAGTTATCAAACACACAAAACTATTAACTTAAACATATTTATAACTTGTGCTCATATAAAACGTATATAGAAAGTAATGCCTATCGGGACGCCCTCGAATTGTTTGGATTCCTCACTGCGCGTGATGGGAATGTCAAAAGGAGTAAAACAATATTAGAACCTTAAATACCATAAACAAAAACCCATCATTGTTGTATTGTACAGTTGTTTTTTATAGGTTTTTGTAGTATAATATAATATTATACCGGAAATTTGTATAACAAAAATTACATTATAATCACAAAGTAATACGAGACAGATTTTTTTTGAGAACGTTTAAATGATACGAAGTCTTGACAAAAACCAACTAAAGTCTACCTTACTGATATATTACTATATATTAAGCGATGAGATGAGCGGGACGTTCACCTGATGGTATATAATACGCCTGTCCATAACAACGTGCCTCTAGTTAGGATGATATACACAGCTCCACATTGCACTCGTCGTCTGAGACAGGTTTGATCTTGATACTTCAGTAGTTTCACCAGCTAAAACTTCCTTCAAACCGGAATACAGTATTGTACGCACGTTGCTATGTAGCGGTAGAAATATTCAATTTCTTAACAGATTATAATTTAAAATATTTCTAACTCAATGTAAATTACACAATAACTTGAACGACTCCAAGTTCTTGCCATTGACAAGTTTAAAGCTTGTTATCGGTAGGAATATCGTAGATCAAGGTTACTTGAAAAATAAAAGTTTTTTTTTCTTTCTTTCACAGAATTAGATCCACGTAATACAATGTAAGAGCGACGTGATAATATTATGCATGCTTACTAAAGTGAACAACCTTCTTGATGTGAACACTAGTGATGAGCGATGCAAAGAACAAGTAACAACACTTCGACATTCTTGGTCTTGGTTTTGCATACTAACTCTAAAAATATACTGTAGATTTTTTTTTTTTATATATATTATAACGGAGGCAAACGAGCTAGCGGGTCACCCGGTGGTAGGTGAATTCGCCGCTGCCCACAGACGCAAATAACAACAAAAGTGTTACTAGGTCGTTGCCATCTCATAACATTCAAAAGAAGGGAGGGGTAAAATATAGGATAGGTTTCGGAGGAACAGGAGTAGGAATAAAAGGAGACAGACCACCAGACACTAGTTAGTTTCCAACCAAATGCAACATCACAACTCCTAGAACACTGCAACGTCGCACCGGTCCATCTAACAAACGTCAAAATTCGGGTGGTCTGAAGGAAATGAAAAGGGATGGGCATCCGGCTCTCTCACTCACCAGACGAAACACGGCAGCCAATAAGAAGCCAGCCATTTCACGCTGATTTTCTGTGAGAGGGTAGTGTCGCAATTACGTGCTACAGTGAACTGTAGGCGTGGATCTATTATCATAAGTAGGCGTGGATCTACTACCATAAAGCCAGAAGAAAAGCACAGTTTCCAGAACAAAAGCAAGTGATGATAAATATTTTATCTCATTTCAACAGAATTTTAATTTTTCTTTCAAAAGGGTAGGCCTTTGGTCTTGCTTTATCGTAAGACTATGACTAATTACACTCATTACTGTTAAACACAAAATGCTTAAAAATTTACCTAGACACAGTAAATAGTTTAAGTACTAATAAGTATAATTGCGGTAACGATATTATCAAATTACACTAACATTTTATATCTCTAGGAAGATTATAAAACTATGAAACAATGTTGTATATAACAATATTGTAAATTTAAAGAATATAACAATTAGGCAACTTTAATAGTTAAGTGAAGAATGTGTGGATGGATTGTGTGAAAGATGACATGTGTAAGAAGAGTGTGAATTCAGATATGACGGCTGATAGAGGGATGTGGAAGAGAAGTACATACTGTGCCGACCCCACATAGCTAGGAAAAGGGCAGGAGCAAGAAGAATACTTAAATGATTAGGACTAACGTAATAAAAGTAAATATATTTTAATTGTAGGGGGTGTAAGGGGTTTCGTTTAACATCTTACGGAACCCAAGTCAACCTCACCTGCACGCGTTACACCGTGCTGAATAACAGAGGAAGCTCTGATCACTCCTACCCGCACTGAGCCGGTTTGGTAGGCTAAAGCCCAATTCCTCACAATGAACTGTGGAGATCATTAGGGGAGACCTATGTCCAGTCAGTGGATGTCTATCGGTTGATGATTATATTTAAATTAAATTTAAATGAAAGTCGTTGACCTTCGAAATACAATCCCATAGTATATTGTAAATCGCGGTGACGGTTTGTACCAAAGCGCCATATTAACGAGTTGCGAACAATCGGCGAATGAATTGTTACTCATGCTTATAAAATGATGCACTTGTCTTTTATACATCACCTGCATATACATTCCCTTTTAGCCTGGCACAAATAGACTCTATATATACAAACATATCTATCTATATATATGGGTTTTTTACCTCATCACGATGTCTCTAAAAAATTAAGCCCTCTTCTACTTCTGGAGGAAGACAGGATTATTCTTGTCTCATTGATGGAATCCTTTAAATTGCAATATATCTTCAAAATAATAAAATTCTTAACGCATGTTGGTAAACACAGTGTTTATATTATGTAATAAGATATAGTAATAAGACAAATAACCATTTGCTAAAGATAACAATTTAGTATTAATATATATATATATATACAATAGTTAAATTTTATAAACAAAAATTTGCTATGAATATTTTGACAGGCGTTATTTAAGATGATATTCATTGACGGCTTTAATTTAAAAACAAAATAGATTATGAATCATAAACAAGATAATATCTATTTTTTTTAATAGAAGTAAAAATAGTTTGTCTCATCAATTAGCTTTTATGAAAATTTTTTGAGATCTCTTAAGAGAAAGCCTGCAGAGGAACAAAGTTTTTCTTTCAGCTGTATATTTATTGAACTATCAGGATAAAGCTCTTCTAAGATGCAATTGTTGGAATTACTATGGTATCATAACTTGGGTATGTTATCTGCTTTAGGAACTATTTATATGCGTATGACCTCGTATTATCACTATTTTATATGATTCCGCTCAATTAAATCTAAAGTTTCCTGAATCCTAGAAACTAATTAAGTTACATATGTAAAAGATCTAAATGATCCAACAAAGATTATCATATCGCCTTTCACACTAAACCTTCTGATATTTCATATATACCTAATTGTACTAATACAAAAAAAAAAGTTTTAACTTTAAAAAGGTTACACAGTTAATATTATAGTGAAGCATCTTACTTAATAACCTCCGTTTTTTTAACTTTAAAAGTACAAACTTAAAAAGCTTAAAGAGTATTAACTTTACGGTCATTATTGACTTCTTGCGACGATAGCTTCTTTTGGTAAAAAGGAGTCGACGTTTTTTTTTGTAAAGTTAACAAATAAGTGTACTCACTTACCTAACTAGAAAACTTTATTTAACTATAAGTATAGTGTCCGCTTTAAATAAACCTTAATTAGGTCAATGTCTCTTCTTTAATTCAGTATCTCTTCTGTTTCTGGAAACGATCTTATGTCTCTTTTTGTTTGAGGAAATCTAAAAATGCTTCTGGGGGGAAAACAAAATGTTGATAACAAAGTGGGCCAAGGTGATAAGATGGAGTGATCTTTATTACGTTGCGAGAGGCCACGGTGCCTCCTGGCACTACGTCTAAAGTACGTTCCAGGGAGAACTATAAACCTACTCAGTACCTTCGTTTTGGTACCACAAGTGTTAGACTATCTGGTACTTGTTCATCTCGGCGGACGATGGTTCACTAAGCGGCCCCAACTTCAAAGCCCACGAACCTGAAAACTCTTCTAGTCGCTTTCTACGAAAGACAGGGCTTACCTTAGTCCTTACTCTTAACAGCCCGAGACTACACGGCAAAACATCCTATGTCCTGTTTGTAGTGTACATCAGCCTATCCACTGCCACGTTGTTATGGGCGGGCTTATCACTAACAATTAGGTAAATGTCCCGGTCGTTTCATCGCTCAATTGAATAAAAAGACGATAGTCTTATTGTAAAATTTAGTTCAAATGTTGGCCCATCGTCGATAGAAGTAACCAAAATTTGTATTTATATTCAACCATTACATTAATTAGATCTACCTAATCTAGACCTAATTTAATAAAAAAAAATACCTTTATTAAAGACTCCAATAGCCGTATCAGTAAAACACAAAAAAAAGTATACTACGTAATAGAAATCAATGATTGAAAAAAAAGATCTCACCCCGACCAGCTGTTATAGTCGACCGGAAACCTAGACTTTGGTATGAAGACGTTTTGATCCTTAGTTGTAGTCAATTGTGACGATGTGAAACGCATCGACCGGAAGTGGACAATATTAATAGGCAAGGGCGGAAAAGTTATGTAGTAAATATAACACATCAAGGATATTTTACGAGGATGCTAAGAAAAATGCATTTCACACTAAATCGCACATCGCACACAACCCAAAGCCCACTGCCAACTACCAGTAGCTCGCTGCCCACTGTCTACTGCTCATTACCCACAGCCCGCAGCCAACAGCCCACAGCCCACAGTTCACAGCTCACAGCTCACAGCTCCTATAGCCTATAGTCCGTAGCTTATAGCTCACAACATATGGCCCATGGATCATAGTCTACAGCCTAAAGCGCATAGCCTAAACTCATTAAGTCATATCGCTTCACCCATCACTCAACGCCCATCGTCCATTATCCACCATCCACCACTCCTCGCCCAACACCTATAGGCCATCAACAAACGCCCATCTCTCATCACTCAATCGCCGTCGTTCATCGTTGGCAGGGTGCTGTACCAAGTAGAGGAATGAGACTGAACTTCTCATGGTCTCAGGCATGGTCTGTTATGGGCAGGCGTACCATAAACCATAAGATGAACGTTTAAAAAGAAGATATTTATAAAAAGTATTGAGAACGAAAATTATTGTAACACAAACAAGTGCAGCGCCGAGACAAACCCATGCGGTTTTCCGGCGTATCATCATCATCATCATCATCAGCCGATAGACGTCCACTGCTGGACATAGGCCACCCCAATGATCTCTATATATAGTTAACATGGCCTCCGGTACCGATGGGCACTAAGGGCTGTTGTATGTAGTGTTTCATAGTTTGGTCATTTCCCACCACGCTGGCCCAATGAGGGTTGGCGGGAGCTAGAGCCTCGTTTGTTGATTAGTAGGGTGAACCAAGTGGAGTGGAGGTTGGCTTGGATCCCGTGAGTTGTGGGGGACCCCAACCATCGTATAGCAAAATTAAAAAAAAATCACGTTAACATTAAAAAAAATGTCTTTTGAATTGGAGACTGATGTTACATCCTTCATATATATAATAACCCTGCTGGTTCAGCCCGTGGGGGCCGACCAGACCGCCGGCGGCAACTTTTCCCATTTGTTTCCTACAACTGACAGTTCCCCCACCGCGCCTCAAGAAAATGGCGGACCGGGCTGAAGTCAGTGTTGCGCGCGACATCCGGCGCGTGCGCACGCCGTCCGCACCGTTCCTCGCGACGCAATAATAATCGAAATATCATAATATATTTAATTGCGAAAAACGAAATAAAATAACAAGTGTGTATGTGACTAGTGACGTCATTAATGAAATCGATTTTTTTTATCTGTTTGTTGTATGATTCTATGAGAGTGATTGTATAGAATTTGTTTGCGGCGTTCACCTGTCATAATAAAAAGGGGATTTTAAAGGTAAATTGTTACTTTTATATATATATATATATATATACAATTAAGGGTTGAAACGAGAGGGACGTTCACCTGATTGTAAGTGATACGCCCGCCAAACCCAACGTGGCGCTAGTAAGGATGACACTACACCGCATTACCCTCATCGCTTCATACATAAGACGAGTGTAGTTACCCCAGTAGTTTGATTAGCTACAGCGCCCTTCAAACCGGAACACAGCAATTTTTGCACAGTACTGTTTATCGGCTGCAATAGGTGGTGCGATGGTGCCTAGCTAGACTGTATCCAGCAAGAGAGACCTATCACTAGTGGTATTAAATTTTAACATTTTCCCCCATATTTCAGTAGTATCAAATGTTAATTTTTACTCTGTGTACAAGGTAAACTAAGGACTGTCATCAGTATTTCTAGATACTCTATGTACTAAGTACTAAGTACATCTTACGGTGTACTTATTACTAGGTAATAAGTACACAGATTATAATAACTAGTGACGTAATATAACATCCTAAGACAAATATGATTAAAACTTACCCTAACGATATCTCTTTTTTAATCTGTATACAAAATAATGTATACATTACTATTGAGAATGTCGTTACTTTTACTGTCTACTGAACCATTTATCCGCCATTTTTGTATACTATTTACTATTATATTATTTTTTTTATTAATAATAACATCTGTATTTTACTAATTTTATTAATTCTTTAAATTTTAACATTACGTGGTTATTTAGTTTGTTTTTACTACGGCAGTGGGTAAGCGTTACTAATTGGTAGATATAACCGCGAAGTTTACTATAAAAAATATAAGATTTATATAATTTCATCATCAGCGGATAGATGTCCACTGCTGGACGTTGACTCACCCAAAGATTCCCACATCGATCGGATTCCTGCGACCTTAGAGCCAGCATGGCCTTTAGTATCGCCGGGCACTAGGATCCGTCTGTACCAACCTGCCACAACACGCTGGCCTAATCCAGGTTAATACGAGCCAGAGCCTAGATTATGGCCTACTACGGTGCACCTCTTAAGTGTTATATAATTTTAATATATCATATTATTCCTGTCATATTAGATATTATATAATATTAGCCCACTGCGATTATAGTATGTTGTAAAAATATGTTCAGTAGAAAACATATTTGGGTCATGGATGTTCTTTTCTTACGTTTAGACAAACATTCACAGTTGTACACTTATTATCTTATTAAACTGTAATATATATATATATATATACTATAATCAGTGTGTAATATAAAATTTAAGTTTTTTTTTTTGTATATACATATCTATCAGTTTGTTGCGGGTAAAACGTAAGACCGCCGGACTGATTATAACGAGAATTACACTGATATATAGAATATACTGTAAGACATAATTTAGGTTATTTTCCGTATTAAAATAATTTATAATGTACAATAGACAATATATTAATGGGACCGGAAAGTAATGTCGTTTTCTTACGCTAAATACAAACACATACATTTTTAACGAGTCTTTATTTTTAATCAATGATGTATTCCCCATCATTGTCAATAACCTTTTGCCATCTAGTGAGTAAATTTTCAATCCCTGATCGATAAAAATTAATTGGTTTTTCGGCAAAATATCTAGAGATGGCATTTTGGATATCATCCAAATTTGCAAATGTTTTGCCACTTAAAAAGTGTTGCAGCGCTCGAAATAAGTGGAAATCCGATGGTGCAACATCGGGCGAATATGGTGGATGAGGCAGCACCTCCCACCCCAATTCATTAATTTTTTCTAGAGTTCGCCTTGCGCAGTGCGGTCTTGCATTGTCATGTTGGAGAATGACGCCTTTTCGGTTGACAATCGCTGGCCACTTTTCAATTAAAGATTGATTGACTCGCTGCAATTGTTCGCTGTAGAGGTCTGCAGTAACAGTTTCTCCAGGTTTCAGTAATTCAAAATGAACAATGCCGCGAATACTCCACCAAACACACAAAAGCGCTTTTTTGGGGTGTAAACCTGGCTTAGCAGTACTCCGAGGGATTTCATTTGGAGAGAGCCACTGCCTTTTGCGTTTTGGGTTATCATACAGGACCCATTTCTCATCTCCTGTGATCAAGCGATCAAAAAACGCTTCTGTGTTGTGTCGTTGAAGCAATAAGTTGCATGTGATTGATCGGTTAGCCTTATTCTGTTCGGACAGATTATGCGGGACCCAAACACCTGCTCTGCTTACTTTTCCAATCTGCTTCAAATGTTCTTGGATGGTCGACCAAGGTTTGTTGAGACTGTTTGACAATTCCTCGATCGTCTGACACGGATTTGCTTCCACTTCCGCCCTTAACACGTCGTTGTCTAACGCTGATGGTCTTCCTGATCGATACGAGTCGGAAAGATCAAAATTACCCGATTTGAACTTGGAAAACCACCTTTGGCATTTACGAATGTCCAGTGCATTTGGATAAACATCGCAAATGTTTTTGGTAGCAACTGTTGCGTTATTTCCCTTGCGAAACTCAAAGAGCATGCAATGCCGGATGTGTACCTCTTCTGGTATTTGGCTGGCCATTTTACCCAAAATTACAAAAAAAAATTGTAATTCAATTGTCTATAAGTAAAGAAATCACTATAACCTCACAATTTCTTTGGTACGCCTCTGAACAAAACAATGAGCTGACAAATGACAATCAAGTATTGGCATGCGCAGAAACGACATTACTTTCCGGTCCCCCTATTATTTGAAATCGATTATAATAAATATTGCTAACGATAGATATCGCTATTAAAATATCGCAAAAGGGGTGTAAGATGTCCCGCACAGCAACCCACGATTCCCAAGTCAATCAACAAAAGGGGCTCCTGCTTCCATCAACCCGTATTGGGCCAGCATGGTAAGAAATGGCCCAAATTCCTCCTTATGAATCCTTATAAACGTCGGCCTCTTATCCTCGGCGGTACCGAAGGCCGTGCTGACTGTGATCTGGTGAAGGTCGCGAGACCCTGAGCGATGTGAGATCTTTAGAAGAAGTATTGACCCAACAGTAGACGTCTGTCGGCTGATTATAGCTAAAATTTTAATGTATTTTATCGAGAATATTTTAATATTACCTCCCTCTGTTGTAATGCAATTACAAGGAATAAACAAACGATTATAATGGGCGAAGCGGTTAGGTTCCTGCTGACTTCGTGGCCACACATTCACGCATGGTTCTATAATCACCTCGCTATTGGCGAATGAGCTAATCAGTTGTGTAACGACTCACTTGGCCGACTCAGAGCCGGGGATCGGATCACTTGGTGAGCAGTTTCTTGTGCACTTAATGGTATTACTCCAACCAATTCAGTTGTGGACGTATGCAAATAACAACCTACTTATACCTTAGTATTGCATAGTAAAAACTAGCCGAGGGCCGTCATATAAAATATTACCATACAAAAGGTAAACTCTACGTAATGGGAATACTATTAACCCACTCCTTGTTTTAGTAGCCTTAAAAAATAAAAAATACTTTCGCATTCAGGTTTGATGTACCCTGAAGCTAGTGAAATTCCTTAACTAATAACAGTCGAGAAGGGCGTAATCCTGATGGCGTACTTCACATGAAGTTTACATAGTATTATACGGAGCTCATGACCTTCACTTTAAGTTCACAGTTTTAAGAGTTAAGGACTTGCTTAATGTATTAAAATAAAAAAATCTTAATAGATTTATTTATATATTAATTATTACAACATACAAGAAATACGAAAAGGAAAGTGATTACTACCATATAATCAGTTAAAGGATATAAATGATTTTACGAAGTTGTACTGGATATATTTATATACAGAAACACTCATACATAAATTGACTCGTAAATACATATATTAAATATATAGAAAACTATGACTTAGTTCATTTAACTATTAGTTTATTTAAACTAAAGAATGCGTACTGTTATACTGATTGTCTTAAGTGCTACTTTAAAATACTAGGAAGCGATTGTAAGGTATCTTATGCAATATATGTTATATATACATATGTAGCAGTTACATAAATTGATTCGCGACCAGCTGGTGCCCTTTGCAGCAAGTGAGGAGATTAATCACCTGTCCTTAATGCTGGATGTTGACATTACCATCGAAGGCCGGTCGGTGGAACTTTTAAAGGCATCTACAGCACATGACTAATGATACTTTCATGCGGCCGTCGGTTGTATTTAATATCTTTACAACAAAAAAACGAATAGATATACAAATACTGTAAAAAAAGATTTCTGTGATACCTCAACAAAATTTGATAAGTATATCTTTTCATACTTTCTTTCATTAAAGCTTTAAACATGTATTAGTTTTCATTCAGTATATCTTCTACCAACAAAAAATCATTAACAAGTACTACTTCAACAAAAGATATGCAAATACTGTTGGTAGGTCTCTGTTTCCGGAGAATACGTAAGTACCACCGCAGCGCCTATTTCTGTCGATTAACTAGTATTGTACAAACATTGCTGTGGTCCTGTTTAATGGACGTTGTGGCTGATATTACAGAAGTGATGAGAGTTAACATCTTACATCTCATAGCGTCGAGCTCAATACGTTGTTTGGAATATCATCCTAACTAGCATCACGGTTTTATGAGCAGGTGTATCACTTACTATCAGGTGAACGTCTTGCTCTTCTAGCCGCTTTGAAGAATAAAAAAAAACTGATACGCTTTGTCATATCTTTGCTTTGTTGTATCTGTATGACCACGCGATCATATACGAAATTAGTAGATGTATTGTAAATTGAGAATCTCCTCTTCGACTTTTTTGAACTGAAGAATCTCAAAATTGATACTGTAATTAACCATAAATACGCTTTCCTTTATAAAAATAAAAAAAAGAACCCCTTAAGTTCATTTAAGATATATTATTTTTTTACCCTCTAATATTTTTTGTTCTAAACTCCTTTCTGTTTCTATTCAACGTTGTTGGTTTTAGTGAAGTAATAATTGTCGACTATATTCTATGCTAATGTTACATAAAAAATACTACATAAATTATACTTTTTTGTACTAAGTATATATACTTAGTACCAAAGTATGAGTGTAGGAAGCGACGGCCTACACTCGAGCGTAACACTTTCCGCGCTTGCGTTTGATTGATTCGTTCGCGATAGATAACTTTCAATATCATTTCCGGATACCAATCGAAATGTATTTTTTTTTAGATTATTAAGAACTGGGAGACGGTATCCTGGTAATAAATACGGTTAGCTACCGAACCCACATTTTTCATTTACTGCAATAACATCATTACTATGTTCCAGTATTAAGATATGAATGCCTGAGTATAATGGCTAATCTAATAAATGTAAGGCTCACTATATTCGCTGTTATTATCACTTAATTTCACGTAAAACTATGTTATGTATATTACAATCTCTTTGAAATACAAAACTACACTTTAGACTTTTAATAATTATAATAATAATGATAATACCAAAATCTACAACAAGAGTAACATCTTATACATTGAAATACTTGTCGAATAGACTAAAGATGAAAAGGGGGTTATGTTTGTTAACAATTTCACAGGCCTTAGGTAATAGATTCTAGGTCTTATTCATTTTAAATAGAGTAAGATTAAGTTTCTTTTGATAACATCCTCTGTATACCAGTGAAAATCTAATTGAAATCGGTTGAACTGTTCTTCATATTCCGGCATGAGAGACCGTTGCGTACAGGACATTTTTGAGGTTATCTTTTCGCGGTTGGTAAAAAATAAACACTATTGTTTATTACAAGGATGTAAGGGGTTCCGCATAACAACTCACGGGATCCAAACCAACCTCACCTTCTTGTGGTGCACCCTGCAAATCAACAAACGAAGCTCTTTCTCCCATCAACTCGAAATGGGCCAGCGTGGTGGGAAATGCCCCAATCCTCTTACATGAATCCACCAAAGCTTTCCACAAAGGGTAGTCTTTGGGAGTAGCTTTGGTGGTGGCCTATGTCCAGCTGTGGACGTCTACCGGCTGATGATGATGATTGTTTATTAAGTAACAATGAGATATTACAAATAGTCATTAATTTTAATTGGTTATAGATAAAAGAAATCGAGAGTTACGTTTATAAGGCTTTTGAGTGGGTTTCGTACGTAAATGGTTTGTTGTGTCCAATGTTACGGAAACGGGTTGCTGTTGAGCTCCGTATGATGTAATGTCTTCACCGTTTTATCACCTGGCTCGCGCTTAGAATGTTGATTTGCAACCGTTTTAACTGTCCGATCGTGTGATAACTTTGTCTCGACGCGTTAGTGAAATAACTGGAAAACAAGTCTCATATACCGTCTTAAAATTGTATTTACTTCTTGTATGGAAAATTTCAGAGAAATTGATATAATGCCACAAGTGAAAAATCATTCTTAATTTTCTCATATCCAGTGCTGTTTTTTTTATCTAAAGGTCCTATAGAAATTTATATTCAGAACAAGCTGTTTGCCTTGCTGGTAGTAAAACATTTCCCTTTGGGCAAAGAATTTTATGAAATCCCATCTTAGTTGATCTGTATTCGGTAAAAGGAATATTCTTACCAAATTTCGAGTGTCTAGGCCTTATGATTCCAAATATATAGAGATTAGTCTCTACATTGGTGGAAATCTCCTATATATTACATAGATTTTCAGTTCTCTTTCCAACCCCAAACTTTGGCTATACGAGTATACCTTATGGATTTATATCCGCCCTTCTTATACATATCTATTGCATTTTTTTCTTGTTTTACTTTAAAAAGAGGTTTAGATAAATGAATAAAAAGCAAAATTGTAGTCGGTTTTATATCTCTTTCGTACCTAACGCATGTGATGTTTACAAAGCAAGTCCTCACATTAACATATCTGATGTCATCTCCACTGACGTCCGGGTGACTCTGCGCCGAGAGACAAAAAACAAGGAAAACTCCGTGAGCTTCACGCTCGCTTTGGAAATTCTCACATAATACAGTTTTGAGCGGCAATTTGCATAGATGATAGATTATCATGAATTTATCACACGATGATGACGATTAAACATCTTCATCGTGAGCGGCTGGGTATTTAACGATTAGTTTACAATTACCAAGACTAACCTCCTACAGTCGTGAACAAAAAATAAGAATGTAATATGTAAGAAAGAATGTAATAGATTAAAGAATATATAAAGAACGGCTGTCTCCCTTCATGAAAGAAAGAAACAGAATGGACAAAGAAAGAGGAAGACGAGAAAGATAGAAGAAAAAGAAGGCAGTAAACAGATAAGAAATGTAAGAATAGAAATAAAAGGCCGGGCCAAAAATGCCTGGGGGAACTGTCTAAAAATGTTTATACTTCAAAATACTTTATTTATAACTAAAAGAAAGGTCTTTTGGAATACCCAACAGGTGGACTTAGTGTCTATTAGTATTTTGTACCAGACAAAGTACAACGTGGAGAGATGCAGTGATAAGAAGAATAGAAAAGTGAAGCATAAGATAGAAAAGAAAATGTAACTAATAGAATATATAATGATACATAACAAACTCGATCATCATTTTAACATATTAACATCCACTGATGTACTCATATATTGTATTTCACCAAAACTTATAGTAAGACAGTGAGAGATTTCCACCTGTGTAGGTATCTGTGGAACCATAAGCCTTAGAGTCATGAAATTTATTAGGAATATTCCTTTTGCCGTGTATAGGTCAACGAAGAATTCAGCTCTGTCGTCTCGGGCTAGTAAGAATAGAACTAAAGTAAGCCCTGTCTGTGATAGAAGACGACTGAAACGATCTAGGAGTTTCTCGGGCCTAGAGGGTGGGGACCCTCATCGATCAACAAGCGAACCTGCGTGAGACAGCGTATGGCTCAGCGATGGTGGTTAGGAGGGTTAGGCCCCTCCTCAGAACCTATAACACAAAGTGTAGGGGGTGTATATTATGAGAGATCCCGGAGCCTCTCAGAATGCACTGATACAGACCCCGAAGGGCTTTAGTGAGTAAAAATCTCATATAACCCTGACTTCCCCAAGATTGTTGAAGGAGACTATAAAATTTTTGTTTCATATGCTTTGATATGAAAAGCATAAGTCGGTGCTGGAAGCGCCGACGACCTGGTGAAAGGGTTGCAAACTGCTGGAAGTTAACATCGAAGGATAAATTGATGTGGATCGACATGTAGAAAGGTTTCATTCGTTGGACATCTATAGCCTAGTAATGGACTTTCTCATGATATCTTAAGTTAGCGATTCTGGATATAGAAACGTATGAACATTTGCAATGAACGGCTTCTGAAACGTTAGTTTGTTAATATCTATTCGAACAACCGCATATCGATTTCGTTTCATCAATTATTTCGATTAACAATCGTTCTTTACCCAATCGTTAACTGTATTGCGAGATTTATTTGAAAGCTTTTGACATATCTCTTTAAAATTTCATAGTATATTTCTAAATACATCGCGACATTGAATTTATTTAAATCGAATGGCACATGAGATATTGGCCATTAAGTTGGAAAGTTCTCACAGAACTGGTTTCCCTTGTGTTAAGAAGCCCCGGTCTTTGATTGCACATCTGTTTATATAAAGCGGTGTATGCACGATTCTTCTTTTTTTTTGCTATTTGTATTCTATCCTCTCAAGTGGAAGACCAGTGGGAAGGTTTTCACAGGTTCACGTTTGTGTGTCGAAAAGGTGATGACGAAGGAAATAATTCTAAGGAAAGAGCAGTAAGTCTACAGAAAGAATCATTACTAGGACACTACTCCAGCCAAATTCCCAACCTAACTAAAGTAATAAATTAAGTATTTCCTTGACGATAACCATCAGTAGTTAATAATAAAGGTAAATATTCAGGAAATGAAAATGCATTAATGTCAAAGTTTAAACGTGAATCAACATTTGAGCACATAATCGATTCGATACAGTTCTCTAGTCATCAATGTATCCTAATCATCAAATGTATTGTTTTTCAAAAGTTAACGATATTACATACACTTAACTGATAGTTAATTGCATATTACAGTGGCGCCTATTAGTGTCGAACAGTTGTTTGGAAATATTTCTGATGGTCTACTTAAAAGTTGGTAAAAACTTTGTTAGATTTCTAAAAGCATTAGAAGTAGGGAGTAGGGTTATATTGTTATCTATAACATATTAGATTACTCACACTGGAACTCAAGATAATATGATGTGAAACCAAAAATGGTAAAACGTATTCGTCCTGAATAATCTACATTAACAGTCAGAACCCAATAATACTGTTGTGGCGACAGATTTACATTATTAGTCAATATCAAAGCATCTATATTGATAAAGACTTTCTGCTGACGCTGAAAAGGTTCATGTAGATATATCTGTACTAAAAAGGACATTATTATATTGAGAAGTTGTGCTAGAATTTCGGCAATATCATCACCATCCGATACTGGATGTAGTCGTTCTCCAATGTCTTCCACTATATATGGTCTTCAGCATTTCGCATCAACTCACATCCGACCACCCTTATGATGTCGTCGGTCAATCTGGCATTTAACTGTGAACAAAATATGTTTGTGTAACTGGTGTACAGTATCTCGCTGGCCCAATTGTTAGACCGTGCTGCCTTCATTCCGAAGGTCGCGGGTTCGAATCTAAGTATGTACCGATGACTTTAATAATTAAGTTATGTACATTTGTGAGCTTTAGCAACAACAGCGAAATACAAACGGTGAAAGAAAACATTGCGAGGAAACCTGCACTTGAATTAGAATTTATTCTAAGGTGTGTGTGAAGTCACCAATCCGCATCTTGGTGACTATAGTCCATTGCCCTCATTTTGAGGGTAGGTCTGTGAAGTGTGTTGAAAAAATAACTGGTGTATATGAAATTCCATTAAAGTCATACGGGCTGACAAAAACGACCAAATTTTCTCAAGAAGCGGCACCGTGACCGTCGTCTGCCTCAACAACTAACCGTCGCGCACACCCATTATTGTTATTCCGATTAAACTTTAGCGGTAAATTTACTGCTACATTTGTAGTGCACATATTTTTTTCCTCTATTCCAGTGAAACAGCGCCGCCCGTGTCCAACTGGGTTAATATTATAATTAAACGGATCGTAAATCACGATATTGTTGTATGCAAATAGAAGCGATGTTAACAAACGTGTTGCGCGTATATAAATAGATTGAATTTTGTGATGTTTCGTAACCAAAACTTCAACAGTTGGTGGACCGCTGGTGGGCAGGACAGATCACTAATCAGCTATGTCACAATATATATCTTGATCATAATGATAATGGCGGTAGATCTCTCCTCCCCCATTGATTGCGAATGACAAATAGAGGCTGTCGTATTTATTCTAGCATACCGAAGATATTAGGGAAGACTTCCTCAAGGACTTAATGCAGAAAGATACTGGTGTGTTTCTTATGAGATTTACGGGTTCTTCAACAAACACTTAGGAAGATCCCACCATCAATAGATTAAAATATTTTCCCAATCCTATCTTCTCAAACAATCCTAAAATAAGTTGTAAATATTATCGGCCTACATATCCTCTTAAAAGGCTTTGAACTTGCATAAGTTATCACCATCGCATTACCACATCACAACATCCTGTTTGATTTTGGTCATTGCAAGGTCAGCCAGAGCGGTCGGAGCAAGTATACTTCACTATCAAATTAAAATGATAGCCAATTTTGTATAAGAAAATCATGATTAGTATTATGAATACAAAAGGTATGAATAAAGCCATACAGTACAGCGAGGAGAATATTTAATGAGTTGATCATGAGACCCTTGCAGGTCACTCCTTTCCCCCAGACCGCAAGTGGGTCACAGCCGACGCAATTAAGAGAAAGGCTAAGACTAATGAGATGAATTAAGAAGCGGTGCCCAACACGCGCGTAGCAAATTACATGGTCTTTCCCACGAGACCCCACCACGAATGTGGTCACCCATATATTCTTCAGGTCGTGCATACAAAACGCTTGATTCGGTTATTCCGTTACAATAAATACACTCGCCGACATCGATGGTAATAACTGGTAATGTGATAATGACGTCTTCTCTGTCTGTCGATCTTCATTTTGATAGTACTGGACAGGGAGATATCAATTAGTGATAAAGTTTATTGTTTTACAGTAATCCATGCATCCTGAGTAAAGATAGGTTATGTCGGATTTGCACCCATTGAAATCACAACGGCATTCCTTTCCATTTCCACGGGGACTCATTAGCACATATTTGCTGCAGCTCTGCTCCCATCTGAGAGGAAGTACCCTGCTCTTACCATATCCAGCAAGACTGCTGATATTAGACGAGTCTAAATAACATAATAAAGACGAAAGTTATAGAGGAAGTTGGTAGTGACCATCTTACTTGAGGCAATTCGAGGAGGAATATCGCCGATAATACGGGGCGACTTCAGACTCGGCCTCTTGTCATCGCCCATGCAGCTTCTACTTTCATATTTATAATCTAGAGACCACGGGAGTCTAGGGAACAAAATCCTCTAATGGTCTGGGTCTGGTCTAGAAGTGGTTACGAATTAGCTCTCAATCTGCTATGATTCTTTATTGATGATATCAGATTTGAAATTTATCTCTTCGTTTATAAAATGAATTGTCCATTACTTAAAGCTATGGTTCATCACCGCCAACATATAATGAGACCTCCCACGACTCCTCACTCCTGTCAAGTCATTCCCACGTTACCGTGTAACCGTGGACCATGGATTAGAGATTGCGTCACTGTTAATAAATAGAAATTCCATAAAGAACCTTCATGGACAATCACCATAAAATACTGGTGTGAACCATGGTCTTTTGATGCCGTGTTTAATATTATCAAGATGTGAAATGTTTGATTTTTGTTTTTTTTAATTAAATATTTTGTCATTGATATGATTAATATTTTGATACAACAAATCATTCTGTTTCCATCTGTCCTACCTTCGAGATCTTCATCTATGTGTATTTTTTTTTATTAATACATCCTTTGGAGGTGATAAATCAATCGCCAGATTATTCTAGACCTATTTCTTGTTCTAATTTATTTTTGTAGTAATACTTTCTAATTTTTCTTCTACCTAAATATACGAATTCCTTCACTCCTTCAATCATTATTTTCTTACATTGTTCTATCAAGATGTTTTAATTTGTAAAAAATTTAAGTTAAAACTTATCTACTACGCTTTCATCATCATCATTAGGTGCCCTTTTCAAACTGAAGGTTGGCGATCAGATTGAGAAAACCAATTCGATCTCCAGCTATTCTTCTTACACTGATGGTATCAAAACCCGCTCCATTCCTTTATGTCGTCAAACCATTCCTACGCTATAGGACAAATATAATCCAAGTGTTATTCATCTTTGGACCTTTAATTTCAAACATAAGTATAGAAATATTGATCAAACAAATGCTAATAATTACATTTTGTTTCATCCCTTGTCGGAGTATTTACATCACTGTTTGTTCTTCGAGTCATTTATCCTTATATTTAAATTACTACAAGGCACACTATTAAATTCACGATTTAATTTCTTTCTCCAACAATGGGTTAACTTTGTTACTTTATCAGTCGATAGATGACCACTGCTGGACATAGACTTCCCACAAAGATCCCCACATCGATTGGTCTGCGCTACCCGCCTTGTGGAGTATTAGGGTCCGTCGTTTGTATATGTAAAGGGATTTGGGCGATTTCCCACCACGTCGGCCCAAATTGGGTTTGTGGGGGTTAACCTCTGTTAAATAAAGCGTTATTTGACAATACTCCGGTGGATTCTAAAAAACTACTAAACTCAAGCAAGCAAGTTTGGATCAGCACTAGGAACCCGTGTCTTCTAATGCCAGCTTAACCACTGCACCGCGGAGGAAGTTATAGTTTGGGTATTATAACTTAATCCATGAGATTTTTAGTACATAATATAAGGGTTGTTTTAAAGACAGATACAAACTACAAAATATATACAGCGTTGATACAAATCTTCTAAAGTTTTTCATTATTTAATTATCTTACACGAAAAAAAAAACATGCACACATAACGACAGGAAATGAACCTATTAATGTGGTATATAATTTAAAGCACAGCAGTGACCCTATAAGGCAGGTTGTTTGAGGACCTTGTACGGGAGGCTGCGTGGTGACATCATGCAGCGAGATCTCAGAATGATTTAGTAAGCCGAGTGGGCTGTGTAGAGCTGCGACCTGCGACAAGCGACGTTTTTTTTCGCAATATTTAACCTTCTTTAAAAAGAGAGTGTGATAATTTTAACGCATTGATCTTAATTGGCAAATGTTTAAATACGTCAATTAAAGTATACACCAAAGTTAGGAGTCAACGTCTATTATAGTTCATCATCATCAGCCCGTAAAAGTCCACTGCTCGACGTAGGCCTCCCCCAAAATTCTTCACATCGATCGATCCTGAGCTGCAGTCAACATGACCTTTGTCTGTAGGGGTTCATATAAGGAATTTGGGCTATTTCCCACCACTCTGGCTTAATGTAGGTTAGGGAAGCTAGTCTCGTTTTTTGGTTAGCAGGATGCACCGGGAGCAGGTGAACCCTTACATCCCTTCTTCTTCCTCCTGCCCTTTTCCCAGCTATGTAGGGGCGGCACAGTATGTTCTTCTCTTCAACGTCCCTCTATCAGTCGTCATATCTGAATTCACACCCTTCTGACACATGTCGTCTTTCACACAATTCATCCACACTTTCACCCCTTACATCCCTACTATAATTATAACCTTTTAACTTTAAATACTGTTGATGTTCTTTTTTATTAGTTTAACCTACATTATAAAAAGGTTATGTATATATATTCACCATTTTACGTCTATGTTCTTAACTTTTTGTCGCACAACTTTTTACAGGGTCTTTTCAATCAATCTTTTCAGTTAAAACCTATTAAGTTTTTATAGTCTTTAGTTTACGATAGATTTGTTTGTTAACTCCAACACAAAGACATTTATCACCCGATGATAACCTTGATGATGACTTGTAAATTTCCAATAAAATTAAGTTAGATTTTTATCGCTTTAAGTTATTGTTATGAAAGAACTGAAGTTCTTTCTTTATTTAAAGTTTCCTCTGTAAGTTGAACGCACGCGGATGTTGCCGTTCGTCGAGTTAGTTAACTTTAACTAGAATTATAATCGATGGCTGCACTGGCAGCAGGATGTGATGCCCCAATTGGCAGCGGCCGTTTGGCAGAATAATCGCACGCCAGTACACAGCGAGCATTGTACTAGAATATTTAACGCCTTAAAATGCCAAAAATAACTTTTACATCGCCTATTACTTTGTTTACGTGGATTCCTGTGTTAGATTATTAAACGGGACCGGTTTACGCGAATTGACGTGTAAACATATTGAAATCACTCGTAAAATGATTTCGGTGAATATTAAAACGAATTTAGACAATGTCAACACACACATATATATACTATATCCACTAGGGTCACCGACATAGTCCAAAAGATCGCTATCCTCAAGTGGCAATGGGTAGGACTCATCGGTCGAAAGATAGACAGCCGATGGGGCTCCAAGGTCCAGACTAGACAGCGTACTAGAAGACATAGTGTTAGCAGGTCCCCTAACAGGTGGTCCGACGATCTGGTGAAGGTTGCAGGAAGCAGCTGGACGCGTACATAACTGGTGTTAGTGTAATTTCAACAAGTTTAAAACGGGTGTTAGAGGTCCTACACAACAATTCATGGTATCCATCTAACCTCACCTGCTCGTGGTGCACCCTGCTGATAAACAAACGAGGCTCTGGTTCCCACCAACCCGCATTGGGGTAGCGAGGTGGGAAACGGTCCAAATGATTGAATGTCGCGAGGAGCTTTTGAGTGCGTACAGCTTATTACTGAACGATGTGGAGATTTTTATGGGTTTCCTATGTCCAGCAGTGGACGTCTATCGGCTGATGATGATGATGATGACCCTATTAATTTCGCGAGTTACAGAACCGTTCAGATAAGCACAGAGTAATGCTTACACACTTCTGTTTGGCGGCAGTAGTAGGAGCTGAGGTGGTACCTAAACAGTCATAGGTGACAAAGAACAGCTACTAGTAACTTAGTTAACTACGGCTCAGTCATTTTGTTTACTACACCCTTCATCATCAACACCAAACGAATGTTTATAACCTGGGCAATGATAGCACATTAACGTCGGCTGAATCTAGAATAGATAGACACCCAGTTTAGGAGTTCTATTTTTATATGATAGTATAACCAAAATTGGCTGAACCGTTTCAGACACGAATGACTTCCAAATGGTAAATAAACACTCGTCTTCATGCCGTTCATAAAGAAGGAAACGAACGGCGTTGAATTTACTTTGCTCCGAGCAATAACCGGGGTATCGAACCCGAGCCTTCGGCTTTTATGCATATCATTTCGTAAATGGGTTTACATTAACATCAGCTCCGGTTTTTTATAGGTTAATTTTGATACGCGAATATTTTCCTCATATTATCCGACCCTGCAGTTTACGTTAAAGGCTTTGTGCTTTGAACGTCAATAAGGTACTAACTTATTTAAGTAGAGTTCAAAGTACGATCTTTTTAGACGTTGACCTTCTTTTTTATATCATATTAGCATCTCCTCTACTCCTTTTAGTAAGATACAAAAAAAAAAAACATTCGTGAGTAAAGCAATATCTTTCATACAAAACAGCAGAAGCAATATGTTCCACTCAGTTTTGATTGTTTACTAGTTAGCTACGGAGATTTCGTGACCGGCAAGGAATCTCTGAATATCTCCTATATTTATAGATTCTATCCTATATATATATATATATATATATATATATATATATATATAGATTGGTGTGATCACTTATAAAAGAACTATCATCTACTGCTGGTAGGTCTCTGTTGCTGGAGACCGTCTAAGTATCAATACAGCTCTCATTTCCGCCGTCAAACAGCAGTAGCTAGTGTAATTACTGTGGTAATAAGACTTAATGTTATATATTTCAAGTCGATGAGCACAGTGTGCTGATGTGTATATAATCCTAACTAGCGCCACGTTGTTATGGGCTGGAGTATCACTTAACATCTGGTGAACGTGTATAAACAAAAGCTCGTCATATAACCTAATATTGACAAATTTTGTACAAAATGTAGTGTAAGGGATTCCCCAGAAAAACTTATGAGACCCAAGCCAACCTCACCAGCTCGTGGTAGACCCTGCTAATTAATAAACGAGGCTCTGTCTCCCACCAACATCGTGCCAGCGTGGTAGGAAACTGCACAAATCCCTACACGAACTCTTGTAGTACCGGAGGCCGTGCTGACTGTGGACTGATCGACGTGGAGGCATATATCCAACAGTGAACGTCTACCGGCTGATGATGATACAAATTTTTCCCAAAAAATTATATATATAGTTATTATCTTCTTCTTAAAGTGGCTCTCCAACTGGTGAAGGTTGGCGATCAGCGTGGTACAATCCTTCGTGTCTCTGGTTCAGCGGAACAATTCAGAACAGATATGCCAGTCCATTCCCTGATATTCCTCAACCATGACTGTATCCTTCTCCCCACTTTATTTATTATATATTTAGTATAAGGTGGTGATACTAACAGTTAATAAAAATAGTATTTATCTATAGTTTTAAAGTAGTCTTCGTGTGAATAAATTTTTTTATATATAACATACAACGTCGTAAAAAGGACTTCTTAGTCGTTAAAAAAAACATATAAATAATGTTTTTTTATATGTATATATATACGTAACATTTACGATCTAAAACTGAGAAGACTGAGAGAATTGAGACTGTGTCGAAAGATATATGCGTTGATAAAAAAACTTCATCGCCATTGCTACATCTATGTATATATATATAATATATTATAATGAAATTAGGTTTTTTTTGTTCACCATACACGTGAAAACCAGTGAACGTATCGACACGGGAACATGAGCATTCGACGCGGAATGATCTGTAGATGGTTATAGAGTATTTATTTTTTGTATGTCATAGATCCATCATCATTTAGTTTCTCATTAACTTTTATAAACGTTTTCATTTCGTATTGTATATGCGGTTGCTATAGTAACGGTTGTTACAGAGCAATTTGCGGTTGCTGTTGCTCTCAAGGAATATTTAAGACAAATTTCAATAATATATATATAAATAGACCTAGTCGAATTATTAAGTAAGGCTTGAGATAAACACATATTGTTTAATGCTATACCGCCACCCCTTTAACAGGGGATAAAAAATATTTCTTTTTCGACGAATAGTCGAGACGACGGAGACGTCCACTGATGGTGATTTATACGCCTGTTCATAATAAGGTGGGGAGCACCACTTTGTGCTCGTCACCCTAAGATGTATGATATTAGGTCTCGTTACTTCTCTTTTTCTTCCACCTTCAGCGCCCTTCAAATCGGTACACAGTAATGTTTCTTCATCATCAGCCGATAGACGTCCACTGCTGTATCTAAGCCTTCCCCTAAGATCACCACATCGATTAGTACAGAGTTGGTCGCATACTTCTCATTAGTAGTGTCCAAACACAATAATGTTTGCACACTACTAACAGCCTACAGATAATCTAGGACGATAATAAAATATGCAAACAACCATAAAAAAAAAATAAAGGAGAGTCAAAAAGCTTTACACTCATAAAGTCGGCTATAAAATGTGAAAATTCCAGCGAAGTCCGGTCACAGCACAATGGAAGCGAACCTGGAACCGCGCCAAAGCAGAGGCGGTACAGCCACCGTCATACATTCTTGATGATGGATAAGTTACGAATGAGAATAAGCTCCACTGCATTTCCAGTTCCTGCCGAAAAGCAGTAGTGTGCAAATATTACTGGGGTGTTGGAGCTTGATGATCTGGTGAGAATCCTGGAAACCCACTGGATGCGAGTGACGCGGGACAGATGTAGAGATCTTCGGGGCAGGCCTATGTACAGCTGTGGACGTCTATCAGCTGATGATGATGGAGCTTAACTTGTGTCTCAAGGCGACGTGCACAATGTGGTGTAGTGTATATCACCCTAACTACCGCCTCATTGTTATGGATAGGCGACTTACCATCAGGTGAACGTCTCGTCAAAAACAGTTGTTACTTTGAGAATGACAACGAAGTTGCTGGTGGTGAAGATTATTAGTTTTTTTAATTACTCAATTAAGCGAGAATGAAGAAGACGTTGTGAAGGTCACGGGAAGCAGCAACCCTGTTGGACATAGGCCTCCCCCAAAGATCTCCACATACAGTCAGCATGGCTTCTGCTGTCGTTGGACACAAGGGGTTGTCGTGTGTAGGATATATGGTGAGATTTGGGCTATTTCCCCCACCCTAGCCTAATGCGGGTTAGTGGAAGCCAGAGCCTCGCTCTCCACCTGCTCAAGTCCCAACGTAATCATTCGAACCCAGTAACAGGTGTGATAGAAACATATATATATATACATATGTATACATTATTGTATATTTTTTTGTCTTAACAATGCGATGAATAACAAATTATATGACAGCAATGAAACACAAAGAAACTATGCCAAGGTCGCGTATAACTATCGTGAACACTTCACTAGTATTTTTTTTTGTCTTATGTACGAGAAAATACATAGTACTTAAAATCGGTTCAGCCGTTTTCAAGCACCTACAATTATTACTGATATCAGGTCTCCGTTGCCGGAGACCGTCTAGGTAAATAGTGTGTCAAACAGTAGTATGAAAACATTATTGTGTTCCGGATTGAAGTGAGTTGTCACTAGTGAAATTACTGGGTAACGAGACTACATTTAACATCTCAAGACAATGATGAATAACTAGCGCCACGTTGTTATGGGCAGGCGTATCACTTACCATCAGGTGAAAGTCCCGCTCGTCATATAGTTTCATTGTATTGTATAAAGAGTAAGTCACAGACAAGCGATGAACAGTATACCAAAATTTATTGGAAATTGTAATGTTGTGTGAATGATAATGGGAGAGGGAGATCGAAGAATTTGTGGACTGGTTCTATGGTTGATGATATGAAAAGTGTGATTACAGAAGTAATGAATAATAAAGATGAGATAGATGGAGAAGAGTACATGTTGTACACTGCCGAGTCGAAAAAGCATAAGATGATGTAATATAGAAGATTAAAACAGCTGGAAAGTCTGTTTTAAATATGAAAGAAACAAATGTGTCGGTTGGTACTGTTCCTCTCCTCTCCCTTCTTTCCCTCTTTAGTCGTCAACAAATCGTAAAGTTAATTTGATTAGTTTGTAAACTTGCTAAAATTAACTATTACCGTTACGTTTCCTACTGTTCGACATGGTAAACAAACACTGAAAAAGATCGTAGTACACATTTCTGGATATTTCTATCTAACATGACGAATCTGACATGTAAAATTTGTATATATAGTTATCGCCTTCTTCTTAAAATGCATCTCTTGCTGCTAAAGCTGTTCCACAAAAGGAAAGTTAAGGTAAATCATAATTAAGTAGATCATCTCCAATGTCTATTACTCTTCTCTCTCTTCTCTTTACTTTTTTTCTTTTCTTTCGTCTATTATTCGATTCATGAGTTTTCGTATCCACTTATTTCCGTTTCTATCTTATGAGGTCCTAGGTGTGGAGGTAAAGAATCTCACTCTCCTATTTTGTACGCAGCTTGAACTCCAAAACTCTCCTCTCATCACGCTTCTATTTGTATCAAAATTAGATCGCTCTTACAACAGAACTATAACCGTTTCGTTTGTTTTTTTTTAAAATTGGCTTAAACATGAGAACAACTAGTATGTGGTTTTCCACATGCGCCTGTTAATCATCCGTTCTTGTGGCGAGGTCAGGTACGCGTAGGCCGCTCGGCTCGCCATTATCATTCATTACATTCAGGCATCCGAAGGTTCACATCAATCATTTCACTATTCATTGCTTCTGTTAATTGTTCTATACATTTATATGAGATGCATGTATATATATCATCATCATCAGCCGATAGACGTCCACGGCTGGACATATGCTTCCCTCAAAGATCACAACAATCAGTCGTGCGTTATTCGCAACCAGTGAGTTCTCGTGATTCCCACCAGATCCACGGTCCACCTTGTGGGAGGCCTCCCAACATCATGTCTACCGATTCATATATATTATGTATAGTTGTTCCCCAGCTTTGCTGGACAGAACATACCCTGGCAACTCCTTTTGTGAATTTTGTAAAATCTATTCTTATCTGCTTCCACCGGTTCCTGTACAACGTAACTCTTACTACTGTGTAAAATTTAGAGGACGGCGAGCCTTTAACCTGATTAGTCCATCTAACGGCAAGTCTAGCACTAACCATGATCCTCACACATGAGGGAACGACTCTAGAGAGAGGTTCCTATCTGACCTCTAAACAGCTGAAGCAATATTTCTACCAAATTATATCTCCATCTAATAACTATTAGATGGAGATATATCACGGAGATCACGTGATGAGGCAATGGATCTCTGGATATCTCCTACATATAGATATATATGACAAATGGTATTTGTCACGTTTTAATCGACCATGAGTAACCCAATCCCATGAAATTACTTTCCTTCATTGTCAACAGGGAATTCCGGTTATAGAAGTCAAAATCTTCAAATCAAAAACATTAGATTCATACTTTCCTATACACAATCATCAATTCCTCGAACTATTTCTGCAGCGCTGATGACACTGAGAAACTCACGTTCGTAATTAACGTCATATTAAAAATCTTCCATTTTATTTATAGGTAGATGTCAAATAAAAAAAAATGGCGCGAAAACGATTGAACTATTAAATTTGGAAGATATTTAAATTAGGAATTCTGGACCCGACATAGATTAATTGAGATTAAAGTTATTTTAATTTGATTTCATTAAGCGACGAGACGAGCGTGACGTTCACCTGATGGTAATTAATACGCCTACCTAAAACAATATAGCGCTAGTTAGGATGTTATACACAGCAGCACACTGCTCGTCGTAATATTGAATCTCGTTACCTCACTAGATACAACTCTCTTCAAACTGAAACACAGTAATATTTGCACACTACTTAGGTCTCCGCCAACTGAGACCTACCTCCAGTAAGGCTGTGGTTTAGTTTGACTTTTTTTTTATACAATGAATCGACGAGACGAACGGGTCGTTCACTTGACTAGCAGCACATAGCGTTCGTCGCCATGGGTCACAAGAAGTTGAGTCTCGTTACCTTAATAATTACACTACATACAACGCCTATCAAACCGGAACTCAGTAATATTTGCACACTACTATTTGAAAACAGAAATAGCAGCTGCGATAGTAACTCCGTTAGCGGTCTCCAGCAACAGACACCTTCCACCAGTAAAATTTCTTTGAAACCCCTATTTTTTTAACGTGTAGATATTTTACATTTATCCGTAATTTATCATCATCATCAGCTAGACGTCTACTGCTGGACATAGGCTCTAACATCTCCACATACACTCAGCATGGCCTACGGTACCGTTGAGCACTAGGGGCTGTCGTATGTAGGGGTTCAAATGGGAGATTTGAGCCTCCTGCCACACTGGTCAATGCGAGTTGATAGAAGCCAGAGCCTCGTTTGTTGATTAGCTGCATCACGAGCTGGTGGGCAGGCTTGGGTTCCGTGAGTTGTTGTTATAAGGGACCCTTTACACCCCTTATATCCCTTTTATCCGAGGCGCCATTAACCTTTTCTGCATACCTTTAATACTATAATTGTATGTTTTCTATAATTATCTTCGTCTCATTACAATACATTAAAACCTTTTTTTACAGATATATTCAACAGTACTGTTAGGATACTTTCACTACCACAACGCAAACGCTTTCCGCATTCAGATCATGTTAACGCTTTACTTTTGATGAGGAATGCAAAAAAACAAGATTATTTTAAGCAAAAAATTACATGCTGCTTAAGAGGTGCTTGTCGCAACTTAATCACAAGTTACAGAGCGATATGTTATGAACAAGTAAAGTTCACTTGTTACTTGTTACTTTTGCTGGCATTTAAGTAAATAGCTTGTAACGTAACGCGTTACAATTGTCGGTGCCGCGGACCGGTTGCGGGGTACTTTTGTTTTTCGATGCTCGCGTCGCTGCGACTGACCTACAAGACCAGTTCCGAACGAAGTGTACCATGATGTATTATTTTAAACGCGAATCATATGAGCACACTTTCGTAATGAATAATTACTACAGTAATAACTTTGAATAACTAAAGCATCACAATATAGAAAATTCTTTATAGCACACCAAATAATATTACATTTACACGGTACTTAGGTATTAACGCCGCCGCAGCAGAATGCGATGTAGGTAGGTTAGGTTATGTATACATGACCCTGAGGAGGATAATGGCTGGACGTGGTCTCCGGCCATTGAAGTAGTACTCACAGGGCTGGTAGGTGTCAGAGTTATGTGGAGATTTTTACCCAATAAAACCCCATCTGCGTTTGGAGAAGTCACAGGATCTCCGTTCGGAACACATTGGCGGCCTCGCTAACGCTACGCTCGTGAGTACTACTTCAATGACCGGAGACGACGTCCAGCCATTATCCCCCTCAGGGTAATGTATATATAACCTAACCTACCTACCTTGTGTTCTGCTGCGGTGGTGTTAATACGTAAGTACCCTCTTTACGAAAGAATGTTATATAACAATAAATGCGCAATGGGCGGTCTTATCGCTAAAAGCGATCTCTTCCAGACAACCATTGGATGGAAAATATGGCAAAATAACCGATAAATTTTGTGTGAGTACTTAATTTATATATATATATACACACATTACGTGAATGTGTTCAGGGTACAGTCCCTACCACAATTATTTATGCGGCAAGAAAGGCGGTGGGTGAAAGCTTGTGCGTGGTCACGATCCTCAGCAGTGAGGAAGCTACGAAGAAGAAGAATTACATGAATATTTAAAGTGACTTCATAATATATATACTTAATTAAAGCGAAAGATAATGATTCTTGACAAGGTTCTTAAAAGCTTGTAGTATCCGCGTGTCTGTATTGCAAGAGGTAAGGCATTCCATAAACGTACAGCCTGCCATCCTTTATCTTATTTTTTTTTAAATATAACTCCTTTCAAAGCTATGGTTGAAAGAGTTGCTTTATTTTCCACTCATTTGTTCAGTTGAGACGATATACTGTTGAATACTATTATTACAGAGAATTTTTACCATTACAAAGAAACACCTTAAAAAAACTTCATGCAAATCTAACGGGAAAATTATATATGTATATTAACTTTAGACAGTAGATAATCAGATTTTTCTCCAGTTAATGCACAGTTAAGTATATCGGCTTAAGTATATAACTTAACATATAATATAACCGCTATAGCTTTTAATATAGTCCTGCATCACAACAATTTGTTTAACTTTACTCACAGTAAGTGAAGCGATCATACAGTCCGGCCCGATAGATAAGCTTAAGCGTAAAATGTATTATTTTTCATACTTAAAGTTATAGTAAGAAATATTAGTAAACAATAAATAGACAAGGTAATAATTTTTTTTCACAAATTTGAACTCAGTTGCAGTCAAATTAAGATATGTTTCTTTTGATGACACCATCATCGTCGTTATAGTTTTGATGTCGCATATTGAACATAGATCTCTACCTGTTTTTTTTATATATGTAATATCATTAAGTAATAAATAATGACTTCCGTAATAATTAACCGGAGACAGGAAGGACTGTAGCACGCTGATCGCCAACCTTCACTAGTTGGAGAGGCACTTTAAGAAGAGCCAATGATTAAATGTGGTGCAGTGTAAAGATTTTTCTTATCGCCTCATTATAACGGGAAGGTGTTTGATCAGCGTGTTATAGTCGCGTCGATAAGTAACGGAGTATCCCAACAGTGGGCCATTACAGCTTGGCGTCGTCAGGGCACCGCTTTTATAGTGGTTTCAGCTATTACGGCGTGCGGTAACGTGAATCCGCGGCGAGGTGTCGTGATCGATACTGTGTCATACGATGCTTTCGACATCCTTACACAAACTTGGATGTGGGAAAATGTTTGCGTATAGAAAGTGCCATAAAGTAACACTGTAACATAGCTTCAACATCATCATCATCATCAGCCGATAGACGTAAACTATTAGACATAGGCCTCCTCCAAAGATCTCCACATACAGTCAACATGGCCTCCAGTACCGGTCGGCACTAAAGGCTGTTGTATGGAGGAGGATTTGGGCCATTCCCCACCGCGTTAACCCAATGAGGCTGGCGGGAGCCAGAGCCTCGTTTGTTGGTTGCTGTCGTTATAAGGGTTCATATGGTAGGATTTTTTTTTATAGTTCCCTCGGTGTGTTGTGGGTTAGGGCCTTTATAGTACAGAGATTCACTCATCATCTAATTCTTAATCTATACAGTTTTTTTATTATTATTTTTCCTACTCTCTCTCCTTTCATTTTTTCTTATCTATCATTCCGAAACTTATCTCCCAAATTCATTTCTCCTATATGGTGGGATTTGAGCCAATTCCCACCGCGCAGGCCTAATGCGGGTTGGCGAGAGGTCATAGTAGTATAGTACAATAAATTTCTGTTTGAAGCTAACAATATGATGATACGACAATGTTAAGTTGAAGATATTTTACAGATAAAGAGATCGATTACACCTTGTTATATTCAATGACGAGAGAAGTAAGACTTTCACCTGATTGTAAGTGATACGCCCCATGTACAATAAACTGATACTGTGTATTCTCTAATTCTATGTTAGAATAAACAACACCACTTTACCGTAGTATTAGAAAGAAACGAAAAAAAACGAAGCACTTCCTTTGCCTAGTTTCCTCAACAATATCACTTGCTGCAACGCACTTTAAACAGGAGCACGGTAATGTTTGCACAGCACTGTTAGTTGCAATAGGAGCTGCGGAATTACTCACCTAAACAGTCTTCAGCAACAGAGACCTACCAGTAATGTATATAAAATGTAACTTTAACTTAAATCCCAAAGTATCCTTAACACTTAAAATGTCAATATGATATATTATAATTATAATATATGCGAAAATGTATTTAATTATTGTAACATATAACTTAAATATTTTGTTTCTTGTTACAGGTAACTAAAGAAGATAAGATTGGTTGAACTATGCGTGGAATATTCTGACACATTACAAGGTAGACAATTTATACGATTTTTTTAAGACAGTTATTCTTGTTTAATTTGTTTTTTTGGACTGGGTATCGAACCTAATATCGACTAGGTATTAGATGGTTTTAAAATATCCCCTTAATGTGACACTTCCTGGGACTTACAGTAGTAATTCACAGGAAGAAAGTCAAGGCTACATACTCCCCACGCTGACAAAGTACAGGTTAGTAGAATGAAAATATATATGAAAGCTGTAATTTTTGGAACTTGTTACAATCCTCATAATGTTTCCGTTCACCGGAAGTTTAAGCTCAGTGAGGATCGAATCTGCAAGTTAAGCTATTACTTCATAATAATACTAGTTGATCCTTTGCAGAGGGTGACACCCCTGAACCTCCCTTTAAGAAAGGAATTTTATAAAATCCGTTATATACGTTACGGGTATATATTATTACTAAAACGGTATATATTATTACTAAAAGGGTTATAAATTATTACTAAAACCTTTATCCGGTTTGTTAATGAACAATATATAGAGTCGTAAATTTTATCTGATTCTATGTTTTAACAAATGCTCTTGTAGGTTAAAGTTCCGGTTAAAGTTACCTATTACCCAACGGTTATTCTAACCCGTGATATACATTTTCATATATCTATAAACAACTGGTAAGTCAGAGACTGCATTTGGGGAAGCGATTTTTAAAATCCATTCTTAGCTGACCTCTAAACGGCAGAAGCAATATCTCCACACTCCATTTTAAGTGTTCAGGTCTATTAGTTTCAGAAAGCTCGTGACGTATCAATGGATCTCTAGATAGAATAGCAACAATACATCCGAATCCATTACGTTGATAACGCTAAAAAAAAAACTAAAACCCTGCTAGTAATTAAAATAGGAAACTGACAATGCAATATAGCATATAACAGAAGTGTTCATCAAGCCGATCCAATTACCAGTAACGCAGCGACATACACGCAGACAAAGTAATACGAATCGTTGACATCATAATAACAGTTGTACGGCGACGTTGAAAGCTTAATGGGATACTTAAATACGGGTTTATTACATATATACTATATCATATCATAAATATATAACGTATAATATTATAATATAGTATATCATATAATATATATAGTACTGATGGTGTCTCCGGAGCCAGAGTCCGTCCACCACCGCAGCTCCTATTTCCGCTTTCAATTTGTAGTATGGAGACTCAGATCAATATGTTCCGCTTTAGTGGAGGCTGCAGTTCGATATACTATTGAGCTAAGGATACTTAATATCTTATGGATCAAGGTAATGAATATAATATGGTGTTGTGTATATCATCCTAACTAGCGTCTCGTTGTTATACGTAGTCTTAATACTAAGGTGAATGTTTTTTTTTATTCAACGAACGTGACGTCTATCTGGTGTTTATAAAACGCCTGTCTATAACGTTGCGCTAATTAGGATGTTGTACACTACACCATGTTGCGCTCGTCGCCTTGAGACAGAAAATATTGAGTTTCGTTACCCCAGTAATTACATTAGCCATTACCTTTCAAACTGGAACACAGTACTATAGAAATAGGCACGTACGTAGTACTTAGACGGACTTTGGTAGAAGGATCCTACCATCAGTGAAGTGTTTTGGGTTAAGGATAGAACATCTTATGTTTTAATGCGAAGAGTATAATGTACTGTTGTGTATATCATCCTAACTAGCGTCTCGTTGTTATACGGCGTAACATTAAAGTGAAGGTTTTTTTTTTATTCAACAAAGCGACGAGACAGTCGTGACGTTTATCTGACGTTAATAAAACGTCTGCCTATAACGAAGCGCTGGTTAGGATGTTGTACACTGCACCACGTTGCGCCCGTTGCCTTGAGACGGGTGAGAACGAGAAAAAAAAGAAATTATGGAGTAATGATACAACCTCATGTTTTAATGCGAAAAAGTATAATATGGTATAGTATATATCATCTAACTAGCGCCACGTTATTTGCAGACGTATCACTTAGATGGACGTCTCCCTAGTTGCGTCTTTTACTTAAGCAAAATTACTTGAGAATCGCTTTAAGTATAAAAATATATTATGTAAGTTATCGCTTAATAATCGCTTACTTACATTCGACTCAACTATCGCTGGATTACTCATAAAACGGCATATATTGTGCGATTCTCGCTAAAGTTATTCGCAGAATATGTAATAATCCCGCCGATCTGGAATGTTTGAAACGTGCTCACATGGAATAACAAGGCGAGCGTTGCGTGCGCGCTCTAATTTTTTTTTTAATGTAAAAATGACAAAAGCATAAATGTCATTCGGCCTTTAAGAAGGTTGTTATTTATTTTTATTCCTTTTTAGTCTGTGATGAATATAGAATATATGTTTTTTTTTTCAATGTATTAAAAAGGTACATTATTATGTAGGTTGTACTCGTAATATATGGGTATTGAAAAATATTTAAATATATTAATATGGTGGGTGAGGTATTTGGTGAAAGGTCTCTGTTGTGAGAGACGGTCTAGGTCACAGCACCCAATTCTGTCGCCAAAAAGTAGTGTGCCAATATTAATGTTCCGATTTGAAGGACGTTGCAGCTAATGAAATGACTGGGATAGTTATTTAACTATTTATATATATATTTTTATTCAATGAAGTGACGAAGCGGGCGGGACGTTCACCTGATGGTAAATGATAGTTTTACCCATAATAACGGCGCTAGTTACGATGTTATACACTGCACCATATTGTGCTCATCGCCTTGAGACATAAGATGTTGAGTCTCATTACCCCAGTAATTACAATAGCTACAGCGCCCTTCAAACCGAAGCAGTAATATTTGCGCTTTACTATTTGTCGGCTGCAATAGGCGCTGTTGTGATGGAGACTTACGACTAGCAACTAACGACAATATGTCGCAGTGTATATCATCCTAACTAACACCATACTATTTATCATCATATAATTCACCGCCAGGTATTTTGTGTACGTCTCTTTGCTTCGTGTAATATATATACAGTAGTTTTTTTTTCTACATTAATCAATTCCGTAAATTCAATTTTGTATTATAATTGAGAGATAAACCGAACAAATTTAAGCGTTAGTTCGCGCGCAATACTCTAGTACATACGCTTTACTGTTCAAACACAGCCGTGTTATAATGGCGGCGAATGAACAATGTACGGTAAATAGGTACAGTATCTGCAGAGTAGATCCTACAACTGCACACGCGATTGTTATCCTCGGTCATTTATCATAGTGTAACAGTGCACTTCCTTTCGTTTCGTTCGCGAAACAAACCGTTTCATCTATCCGCCATCTTTAGCACCGTTGTCATTCGGACCGTGACCACTGTAATTATACAGCCCTAAATATGAGCTCACAACGCCGCATAGTATTAAAGAATCTGCCCTCAACGGCGGACCTTCTTTTAAATTAAATAGCTTAGTGCTTGACCAAGATCCTAACTAATGTTAGTGTTATTATCGTCTGTGGTAGTAAAGGTCAGTAACCTAGTAACAGTCTATTCACTGTTCTATTGAAGATAAGTCGTATTTATATGGGAACATTGACGACGGCAAGTTGTTCTACTTCCATTGCTGTTCGAACCCGCGTCTGTTCGATAGGTATAGCACAGACCTTACAAACTGAGCTGAGCTATCACGACTTCCCCATGTGAAAGATCGATCGATTCTAGAAAGGCGGTTGTATACATCTTAAAAAGGCACAGGTTCAATCCCCACTCAGCTTAAGCTTCCGGTGAAAGAAAAATTCTTATTATATATCGTATATATACTGGTGGTGCTCTGTTGCCGGAAACCGTATAAGTAGGCAGCCGACAAACAGTACTGTGCAAACGTTACTGTGTTCCGGATTGAAAGGCGCTGTAGCTAGTGTAATTACTGGGGTAACGAGACACAACATCTAATTTCTCGCGTCGAGCGCAATGTAGTGATGTGTATATCATCCTAACTAGCGTCAAATTGTTACGGTTGAGCGTATTCCTCAATATGTGGTGAACGTCCCGGTCATCTCATCGCTTAATTGTATATAAAAAAGAGCTGTTTATTACTAACTGCTCATTAGTAATGTAATGAACTCTCTAAATATAATATATGATTCGCTCTTCGCTTATAATATTCCCAACTCAAGACACTCCTTTCCTTGTAACACGATTTGATAATTGCATTGGAACTGGTTTGAGGAGTTTATTACTTCCACTCAGCAATTTGTTTACATCCATTTAGTTCTTGGATTAAAAAAATATTTATATCTATAATATGTTATAAAAAAAATATAAACTCTGTTAATGTTATATATTTTAATGCAAGTAAAAAAACTATATAATAACAATACTGTCTACATGACAGATAATATATCTTACATATTTTACTTCTATCCCTTTGCTTTTTCCCATGAAAATGTAGTAAGATCCCTGAACTTGGAAAGTTAGATGTAAGGGGTCCCGCACAAAATCCAAGCCAACCTCACCTGCTCGTGGTGGACCCTGCCAATCAATAAATGAGGCTTTGGCTGCTACCAATCCAGTGTGGTGGGAAATGGTATAAATCCCTATGAACCTTTACCAACGTGGAGATTTTTGGGGGATCTTTGGGGGAGGCCTATTTCCAGCAGGACGTCTATCGGTTGATGACGATTGGGAAGCTAACATAGATGCCATCGATTCGAAAAATTAGTTAATAAAATAATATATAATTGGTTTCCATTATACAGATATGGATTATTATGAGCTGATGATGATCATGATTACGTAGTATAATATATTTCTTATTTGCAACAACCGCAACTGCCACTGTCTTTACAACAGTTGCAATCGTGGCAACGTTTGATACCGCCTCTCTCGTCGGCGCAGAGACAAACGCATGCAGCGCCGCCTGTAGGAACGCAAACGCATTTCGGGTTGTTGCACTTCCGTTTGCATCCGTCGTCACAATCGCACTCTTGGCAAGGCATTACAGTACCTTCGTTGTTAATACTAACGCAGATGCAGTTTTTTCCATGCGTAGGTAAACACACGCATCCTTCTTTGTCGCAACACTTGGCTTCGTCTGCGATGCATTTGCAGTCGTCGCAGCGTCTAACCTCTCCCTTGTCGTCCACGCAAACGCAAATGCAGTCTGCATCGTTTGTTGGTATACACTTGCAGTTGGATTTGCTGCAGCGACAGACGCAGCTTCCTCCACCTGAGCATTGACAGTCGTCGCACTTCGCAATGTTTTTCTTTCTGTCCACGCATATACATACACAGGACTTGCCGCCGGTCGGTATGCAGGCGCATCCGTCTTTGTCGCATTTGGATGCGCAGCAGCAGATTTTGTTCACTGGTACTTTGCAGCACGGCATCTTGTTGACTTTTGGATCTGAAAATATTTTTTCAAGACCCGTTCATAATTTCCCATAATTTTAAAATTGCATTATTGTAACTGATACAAGGACATTTAATGTCTCAAAATGAACAACACAATATGATGGTGTATTCACATTATTATGAGGAAATCGATCATATCAATTATTACCGACGTATAAAAACTAGTATAATTAAATCAAGAGTATTGAATTTATATAACTACATAATGCTAGAACTAACTAGCGTAACTGAAGAAAGATCGTAACTTGAACCGAGAAAGTTATCTATTGAAACATAAATTGAATAGCTACTATTAAGATCTCATTTATTGTTATAAGATCATAGTGATTACTATTTATAAACTGTTTTATGTTTCTATTGATCATTTAACTTTCCTAACCACATTTAATACAAATAATCACAAAGACAACGTACTGCGAATCAAAGTTTAATTTACGTGTATTTTTCCTGAATATAATATTGAAGTTCATCCAAGCATTATGAGAGACCCAAAATTACAAACACAATATTAGGTCACCCAAAATAATACATTAAATAAATACTATATTTATTTAGTTATATAAAACCAAATATTATATACATTTATGACGCCATTCATAACTACTGTAGAAGTTATTAGAAAGTTCTAAGTTATTAAGATTTGCATACTTTTACAATAATTATTAGTTAAAAATCACATACACAAACAATATAACTTGTAAACTATTATTACTATCTAACTAGATAATTATAAAAGTTAATTTACTTCATAAATAACGAGAAATTAAATACTGTCGTATTATGAACAGTTTGTATGTAAACAACTCCGCGTTAATGTATCTCAATTGATAGATATTAGATATATACAGAGTGCCACCATTGTGGTGGAGAGCTGGATTCCGCTCAGCATACGCTCGCAGAATGCCCTACGTGGGAGCCTGAACGGAAAATTCTCATCTACAAAATCGGGCATGACCTTTCTTTGCCAGTAGCGATATCAACTGCACTGGCAAAGAAAAATGGGTGGATAGCGTTGGTTTCCTTCTGTGAAACCGTTATGATGCAGAAGGAGTCCGCCGAGTGAAGTCGGGAGAGGGCCGACTCCGTCCATAGACGAGGACGTCGGGGCGATGGCAACGGACGCCCCAACCCGTCAGCCCTGTAGTGCCGGGCCATTAAGAATAGGACTAAGGTATTCTCTGCCTGTCGTACAAGGCGACTAAAAGGGTCCTCGGTTTCGTAGGCTTTGAGGGTGGGGGCCCTCAGAGCTTAATAAGCGAGCCTTAGGAGGACGGCAAATACATTGTGGTCTTGTATTTGCCGTAGCAAAGCATGGGGTCTAGGAGGGCTTTGGCCCTTCCGTGGAATGTTTAATCGAGAGTGCAGGGGGGCGCCGGTGCGTTCCGTAGGAGATCCCGGAGCCCCTCCTAATGCACTGAGGGAGACCACCGAGGGGGTTTTAGTGGGTAGAAGCCCCACATAACCTTGTCTTCCCCCCAGAAGCAAGGTATCTTTTAAGAAGATTTCCCCCGCGAGAAAAAAAAAAAAAAAAAAAAAGATATATACAGAGTAATATAAAATGTTAACGAATTAAACGGGTACTTATTTACATAAGAAAACGAATAATATTATATATACTCTCATTTAGTAAGTAGTTCGTGGAGTCAGAACCTTTCCGGCACGAGTTATTTGTAACTGAGTGTGACATCCTCCTACTTTTATATAGGCGGCACATCGCCGTGCGCAAGGGACCCTAAGACTCGTGCGCAATGGGTTTCGCCGAGTGCAAAACTGAACAGCGGGCCGTGTGAACTTGTTTACTAGCTCCTTATCATTGATAAGTCAGAAGACGCTACGTCATATCTTCAGCGAAGTGTGATTAATGTACTAGTCAACTATAGTAACGACTCGAACAATCAGTTACACTCGAAGGTAAATCAAATAAACGTGAACATGTTTCTACTTTACAATGTTCAACATGTCTCCACTTGAAATATAGTTAGTAGTAGACTAATCTTCCCTATGTCTTCTACAGCTTAAGCATATCGAAAAGGACGAGCATAAGAAACTATCAAGTAGTAGCTTAGTTATACCTATGATTGCCAACAGGAGATATCTTTTATGTATCGTAAAACTTTGATTGTAGTATAATATTAAAGGATATTTTTTTCTCCTAATTTCTTCTAACTCGGGTCGGAGTTCTCGTCTACTTAGACTGAAGGATATTTAAAAATAATATATGTTACTGATTTTTGCGTGTCCAAAACCTTTCTCATTAACAATGTTTCACAAGAATATCAAGTATGAAGTATCAACTATATAGTACCTTAAAAGTCCTTTGAAATCTGTATTACTATGTTGCAATATGAGTAAGGAATGAGATCATTAGATGAAGGACAGGCATGTGAGATTACTTTGTTCGTACGAGCATTTTCTTGGTGCTGGACAGCCCGGACAGGGTGTATTTACAGTCTGGTGAAGACCACGGGAAACCGATGTGAAGGAGACACTTGTTCAGCAGTGGACCGGTATCATATGATAATGATAATGATGATCGTAACTGTTTTATATTTTGTGGATATATGAAATCGCGATCTTTTAGATCTATAAACGGTTACATTGATCCTCCTTTTTTTATGATGAAGTTTCTTTGACAACCATAGCAACTCCATCGGACTCAAGTTCCGGGATCTAGCATCCGCTAACTATATGAATCCTCCAAAGCTGGAAGCGATATAAATATATATTTCTATATATCTTAAGATTCATTGACTCATTACAAGATCTCCGAAGCTATTAGACGTGACGACCGATGGCGGAGGAAAGTCTTATAAAGGAGGCTGCGTACAGGTCGCAGAAGTGCCGGACGCCCTCCCTTTAGATGGACCGACGACATCATCAGGGCGATCGGAACTGTGTGGATGCAAGATGATGAGGATCATATCCAGCAGTGAATAAACAAAGGCTGATAATGATGATGAATGATTAGACGTAAACCCATTTATAGGTCAGCTAAGAATGGTTTTTACAAAATTCCTTCCGCAGAGAGAGTTGTGAATGTTACGCCTAGCAGAGTGAACGAGGATCAGCTGATTATTAAAAATCCTTATTAATAATATATTTATCATGCGAATACCAGTATCTTTTAAATATAATCATATTTTAAAAAAAAAATCTAGATTCGTAACTCGTTTGCCGGTCGGTAGGTGCGACGACGTCAGCGCTAAAAGTACAGTTCACAAAGCACTTGACATTACGATCCGGTTCACTGTGAGCTGATCGGATGACTCATATAGCTTTATTTGTTTTTCATACGAGTCGAATAATACTAATGAAATACTGACGGACGTGTGGTCATCTTCATACGTTTCATCAGAGGTTTTTTTGTAACAGCAGCATTTCCATCAAATCATGAATATTAATAATAAAAACTATTGTTTTAGATTTAAGGAGTCTTCTTTGTTGTGATGTAATAAAAAAACATCTTGAGAACTTTAGACTATTGTTCAGGTCATGTAAATAAATATAAACTTATAACAATTACCGGAATATATCATTTAATCTTACTAGTAGATCTCTGTTGCAGTAGACCGTGTAGATACCGCTGCGGATCCCATTGCAGTCGACAAACAGTAGTGTGCTATCTTTACTATGTTCTGATTAGTAGATTTTTTTTTAAATCAATCAAGTTAGCGCCTAACCACAATCGTACCTGATATGGTGATAGTCTGTGGTGATAAGGCGTACTAACCCAGTAACAGCATATTCGCTCACGTCGTATTTGAACGGAAACGCCGACGCTGACAAGTTGTTCCACTCCTTGCTGTTCTCATGAAGAATGTGGAGATTGAACCTCTTTGTTAGCAAACTAGGGATGTCCACAACATAAGGACAGACTCGCCGTGAGTCTGATCCGGTGTTGAAAAAGTAATGGACCAATTACATTGTATAGGTTTTGATGATCACAATGTGATGCTGTGCTTATCATCGGAACTAGTTTATCTCTTATCATCAGGAGAACATCCCGTTCGTCTCATTGCTTCGTCGAATGACAAAAGTCTAGTAGTTTTATTAAGTGTCCCGCACAACAACTCATGGGACCCCAGCAAACCTCACCTGCTCGTGGTACACCCTGATAATCAACAAAGGAGGTTTTGGCTCCCAACCCGCAATGGGTTAGCGTGGTGGGACATGGTCCAAATCCCTTCACATGAATCCCTACTCAATCAATGTGGGAGTCTTTGGGAGTGGCCTAAATCCAGCTGAGAACGTCTATCGTCTATCGGCTGATGATGATGATGGTTATGTATATTATATATAATATGTATGACCTATTTGAAATAGGTTCTACTAAAGTCATAGACTCGAAATCGAAGTAATATATAAGACTGTTTCTTTTTGTTGACTTCTTGTAGTTTTGCTTTTACAATTGATTCAATTATGTAGGAATGTTAAAAATACATTAAATTTGCAATTATTTCATCGCCCTTTGTCAAGATTGCCACGTTTCGAAATAACGATGGACAGTTGCCAACAACCTGCCCACAGTGGCCGCGTGGGCGATGGACCCACTCGCCTTGAGAAACTCCTAGCAGTTTGGTAACGGCAGTCGCTAAATGTTGGGAAAGGATCCATTATATTCGGCGCCTTATTCCAAGCAATTATACCACTTATCGCACTGGACACAAGTTCCAGTTTACCTTATAAGTTATGTATGAAAATGGGTCAGCAAGCTCGAGTCGTGTTTTCGTTTGTGATTTCATTACATCTTCATGATGTTTCTTATCTAATAGTATATCACGTTTTTAAGAATGTGTAACTGTAAAGTTACATTCACAAGTGTTATTTGATGTTTGTATTATCTATTTATTATAATACAAAGCGACAAAAAAAATATATACATATATTAACCGTGTGATGCTAGATCGAATGTTTTCACAGTACCCGCATCAATTTCACTAGTTATAAACGGAAACTGGGTAATGGTAACACTGTCACCAATGTTGATGATCTCCTGCAACCAAATCGCCTGTTTATTAATGTTTTGTTATAAACATTGTATAGGTTACAAAAGATATACTTAATTTCTTTAGATATTTGCAAGCAGTTGGACCCATACTAATGGCGGAGACGTCGCATCTGGCTATGGGCTTGTCCACCGATTCAAAGTAGCACAGCGAGCGACGGAGAGGGTTATGCTTGGCATTTATGTAAAGGACAAAATCCGGAACGAAGAAATTCCACGGAGAACTAAAGTAATCGACGTAGATATCATAATCTGCAAGCTGAAGTGTCAGTGGACCGGCCATGTCTGTCGTGTCAGTGACGGCCGATGGAGGAGGAAAGTCTTGGAGTGGCCGCGTACAGGTCGCAGAACTGTAGGACGTCCTCCTTTCAAATGGACCGATGACATCATCAGGGCAGTCGGAAGTGAGTGGATGCGAGAAGCTGAGGATCACATTTGGTGGTAGACATTGGGGAAGGAAGGATGAAGTAGTTGGATGCTATTTTCATGATGTTGGGTGTTTGTAAGTCACTTTGACTCTCACAGCTCAGACATTTTCTAATAAGGATAGAGTCAAGGTTTTTTATCCATTACGATGGCCAAGAGCTGGTTGGTGGATGTCACATATTTACGAAAATATGTATGTTATAGTTCACCGGAAACTGAACCTGAAGGGTTTCTAGCAACTAAACTACTACCGTTTTAAAGTTGAGCCATCACAGCTACTAATGAGTTATTACATACAATATTAATCCTAAGATTAGTATTTAAACTGCGTTCAAAGATCACTCGGGTGCGGGTCAATGATTCAGCGAGAGTATGAGTAAAACCTAAGTGATATCTAAGTCAGCTCACGTCAGCGTTAAAAGAGAAATTAGGCCTTACGGAGAAAGCACTGAGACTTCCATAATATTTACATATGAAATGAACTTATTACACAATCCGCGAAGATCCGATAAGAGCGTTTCGACATTATTAATCGATACAAGCGTTTAGATAAGTGTGTCACTATCTTTTAAGTGATCAATACCTTGATCTTACGATACTGGGCACCCAAAGTACGATTCGCATTAAAATTTTTATTTAAATTATTAAACCTTTTTAAGTAACAACAACCGACCTTTTCTTCATTGAAATTGTTATAACTTAACTTCATTCCCTCCTGGTGTTAAGTAGTACCGTGGTGGTAAACAAATTAACCTTTTATTTTCAAAGACATCATATTTGGACTGGAATACTCACGCTGACAAGTTGATCCACTCCATCTTCTGTTCTCATCAAAAAAGTGGAGCTGAACCTATCTGTTCACAATTTGACTCTTATACAGAGTAATACTTAAACTCTCATATCTGTTTGTAGTGTTTACTTATTAATTTGTTTGATTTTTTGGGTTAATATTTTGTTAAGTTATCCGTTGTTAAGTTACTAGGAAATTTGTATTTATCACGTTTATATACGTTTTAATCGCAATCGAGTCTCGAGCGGTAACTTAGTATGCATAGTTCGCTTAACGCTGACTGAATACTAAGATATTGTATGTATAAGTAACTAGAAACTAAGACATAATATACTTCCTTGTCTCATGTTGTTCCTTTATGTCTTACTTAGTCTTTTATATATTTTTTTTAAGTAAACACGGTTATCTTTCCGGTATAAGTTGCTGTGTGTTCCTTCTAAATTACTGAGGCTAGGTTTTTTTGTTTTTCCTCTCTTACATCTATCTTTACAAGATAACTTAAATAGTAGTGTAATATACATTTTATTCTCTCTCCGACGGTCGGACGATGTTAGCGAATATCGGCGATGGTTAGGATGATATCCACCTGTCCCGGTGGATGAGCCGGCGGTACGGGGCCTTGACGTTCCACCTGGTGCAGGTGCTGACAGGCCATGGATGTTTCGGCAAGTACCTGCACCAGGTGGCTCGTAGAGAGATGACGCAGGAATACGTCGAGTGTGGTGCGCCGATTGACACGGCGCACCACACTCTGGCGGAGTGCCCGGCATGGGGGCCGCAACGCCACGCCCTCGTCGCGCAAGTCGGCAATGACCTCTCGCTGCCGACTGTAATCGATCGTATGTTGAGCAGCGAGAGGTCTTGGAGGGCGGTAGCCTCCTTCTGCGGCGCAGTGATGCGTCAGAAGGAGGCCGCCGAGCGCACGAGGGAGGCCGACGCCGCCGCCGCACCTTGCAGGCGGCGGCGGGCCGGCGGGAGAGCGCGGCGGCAGAACCACGCCGTCCGCTTCCTCCCGCCGTGAGCGACGGGCCCCTAGCCGGGCACGGTGTAATGGGGCCTTCGGGCCATGGGCGTGGCCCTTTGGGCCTTTTGTCGTGTTTCCCCTGGGGGTGCGTCCCCCGGGGGAGTCTTGGTTTTTGTCCCCCCTCCCTCGTCGAAGTGGGGGGGGGAGTCTGGAGGGAGGAGGCCGCCGCCCAATTCCTTCACGGGAAGGCGGCGGCCGGGCGTGCGCTCCGTCTTGGGCGCGCGCGGTCGTCTGTGGGGTCGGGGGGCCCCAACCTGCCGGTCCCGTAAGGGGCCGGTACGGGACGGCAGGTGGGTGCTTTTGCTCCCCGCGGGCACCCACCAGGAGGAGTTTTATACGCGGAGGCGCCCGGAGAGTTGCTTGACTGAAACCCGGGCGTCTCCAGTATGCGTATGGCGGGACAAGCGGTGGTGGTTTTAGTGGGTATGGGGGTCACGCACAACATCTTAGTGGCCTCGAGCCCCACATAACCCGGCGTCCCCCCCCCTGAAAACGACGCTGGGTATGCGGTAACAGCATTTCCACCACCGATATCAAAAAAAAAAAAAAAAAAATGGTTAGGATACACTACAACACATTATGACTGATTGAGTCATAAGATGTTAAGTCTCGTCACCGCAGTAAAGTTACTATCTACAACATCCTCAATACTGGTACAAGATAATGTTACATTACTGCTTGAATGCAGAAACAGAAGCTGTCAAATCGGAACACTTGACTATTTGCATTTTTTTTATACATCGAAGCGATGAGGTGAATGGTACGTTAACCTGATGGTAAGTGATACGCTGACCTATAACAACCTGGCGCTGGTTAAGATGGTATACTCTTCAACACATTGATCTCGTCGCTTTAAGATCAAACATGTTTACTCTTGATACCTCAGTAATTTTACTACCTACAACGATGGATGCGGTGATAACTATCTAAACTGTCTCCGCCAGCAAAGACCTACCACTAGGGAAACAGAGATTTACTACCAGTAAATATTTCACAGAGGTACTTACTGGTAGTAAAGAGATCGACCAGGTCATTGTTACAGCATCTTTATTAAATGAATTACTAACGATATATGAGATTAGTCTGTAGTTGGATGAAGCACGAGGTATGTGTTGTTTTATTTAAAGAAGCAACAGGACAAATACTGTAATATTTCTTCATCGTCATCAGCTGATCGGGGTCCACTGTTGGACATAGGCCTCTCCCAAAGATCTCCCGCGATCGATATGTCAGTAATGTTTAGAAATAGGAGCAGCGGTGGTACATATGTAAACGGTCTCTTGGAAGAGAGACCTTTACCACCAGTTATACCATATAAAAACCTTACGTATTTGCATCGTCTCCAGTAGGAGTATATGTTCACCATGCTATGTTATGGTAGTTAAGGTATATACGCGCGATGGATTGGTGGGCAGCAAGGCAGAGCTAAACTATAATTCCAGTGGAGCGAAGCGGCAATCGACACCGGGCGTCGGCGCTGCGAACCCTACCTTACAGTTACACGTAATGACACCCGGCAAAAAACTCAACCGCCGCTTCCTTGTACGGGCCTCCTGCTTTCAATTAGTGCACTCCAAAGGAATCTTGAATTATGACGTTTGTATGCCCAGTGGAAAAACTCGTTGAACGTTCACCACACCCGGTCTTATTACTCAACGTCCGGAAGCTCGGCCGCAGCGTCACATTGTTTTATTGCCGCGTAACGGGTGGCTGCGGCATCATAATTGATAGGTGACGTTTTATTGGTGCTGGTCTTTCTTTTTCTTGTAGTTATAAAGACTCCTTACTGTATTATAAAGACTCCATATAAACTTGTAACTTTATGAAGACCCTGATGAAAGTGGTGGGAGCGAGAGAGGTGGGCTACGATCATAGCAACTGGAGAGAGATGGCCTTTGCCTACCCAATTAGGAACGAGGTGTGATATATATGTATAAATTTGTCGCTCGCTAATACGGATGTCCTGGTTCCTTTCTTGGACCACAAAAGTGCTAGAGTTTAGAACGATCACCCCTGTATGGTTAGTTATCAACTTCAATGGCGTACACAGAGATTTAGGGTAGTTTTCTCATATGGTTCACCTTGAGAGAAAAGGCTCTGAGTCCATTCATTGAATTAAGGCAACTTATTCACCACGCTGGTCAAGTGTCACATGACTAAGAAAGCTGTTAGTACTGCAACATGTTGGTTTCTTCATGTTTTCTTTTACTGGAAGCTCATGCAAAGAGGGGATGTGATCCTCGCTTCGCTAAGACCTGTAGCGTGTATGATGACTCTACTACATTATCTATAGTTAAAAAATGAAGATACCAATTTAAATGTAGCATAATCTGTCACAAATGTATCTATAGGTTTAACGTACTACAATATGTAGTGCTTATTTGGTTGTATATGAAGCGCACACCTTTGTGCGAGGGGCCGACAACACGGCGCCGTGTGACCTACATACATGTTCTCAATGTTCTAGCGTATATAGAAAGTCCGGGTAATTTGAGCGATTACATTTTACTCTCATATATATATCTTTAAATTTTAGGGATTTTTACATAAAAAAAATATATGAAACTTTATTGTAGTTCTATAATTCAAAATATTTCTTCACTTCGGAAAAAAAGAAGAGTAAAGCATTAGCATAAAGTTTTAGCTGGTGTACTAATTTAAGATAAGCACTTACTTTGTTAGTATAAAAAATATGATAATCGTTTTCCTTCTGATACATAATATGATTTCTAAATGTATAAATACTAATCAAGAGCCAAGAACATAACAAAGATCTTTGTTTTGACATGAGACAACGCATTGAAACCCTTTTAAAGCCATAGAGATTTCCCACTACTTCCCAGTCTCTATTAATTTCCCACACGTACCCCACTGTGTAATTTATTATTAAACACGAGATTATACATCAAAAACATCGTTTATATAGTTTTAGCTGTTCTCGTTTGATGTTGATGCCCTTACTGCCGTGTCGGCAGACGGACGCTGACGTGGGTTGATTGACGCAATCAGAACTCCGAACACGTAAACTGATGTACGTACAGTAAACAATAAGTGAACAACGAACTGCCGTTGGCATGTGGAATGTATGCGACGGCCTCGACACCTTTGTACAACCTTCGGCCACCATCTATGGTGCGACGCCCGCGCTGAAGGATGCGTAAATATTGATCATTCATAACAAAATGGCGGACCGTGGGCGGGAACATAACTCAATCGAATATGTTGCAATTCTGTCTTATTATATCTCTATTGCCGGAGACCGTTTAGGCAGGTATCACTGCAGCTTTGTAGTCTCGGGCTAGTATGAATAGAACTAAGGTAAGCCCTGCCTGTCGTAGAAGGCGACTAGAAGGGTCTAGAAGTTTCGGCCTCGAAAATGGTGCACAGCTCGATAGCGAACCTGTGTGGGACAGCGTATGGCTCAGCGATGGTGCCTACGAGGGTGAGGCCCTTCCTCAGAAACGAGTTCACACTAAGTATAGAGAGGCACCGGTGCGTTCTATAATAGATCCCGGAGCCTCTCCAAATGCACTGATGCAGACCACCGAACGAAGAGTGTTAGTGAGTAAATATCTCTCATAACCCTGACTTCCCCCAGAAGCAGAATATCTTTCGAAGACTTCCTCTCCGGAACAAAAAAGATAGGTTACCACCACAGAGCCTATATTCACCACCAAACAGTAGTATGCACATATTACTGTGTTCCAGTTTGAAGGGCGCTCTAGCGGGTGAAATTACAGGGGTAACGAGACATCTTATATATCAGGCGACGAGCGCAATACGGAGCAGTGTTATCATCTTAACTAGCGCCACGTTGTCATGGGCACGCTATTTACTATCAGGTGAACGTCTCGCTAAGAATTTGTGTCCTAAACGCCTACTAGGTTGTTACCGCGATTATAATTACCATCCCAGCAGTATTATTATAATATATATATATATATATATATATAAGTACTAAAATTTAAAAGTGATGATACTGGATGAGGAAAGCGGAACCGTACCAAGTTAGTCAGGGTACCCGCGCGGGTCGCGTCGTGAGGTCTCAAGATGAAAGTAAGATTGTGCGGTTCCCATCCCGCTGCGCCGACACTGACATGATCTGTCCCACTAATATAGAATTTATGGTCTCCTATCATATTCTTCCACTTCCTGTCCTATTTCAAATGTTCAATATTTCTAGGAGGTACCACCGCAGCTTCTATTTGATCCTTCAAGTACGGAGCAAACTACTGTGTTCCGGTTTAAAGGGTACCGTTTCTTAATATATTACTGGGGTAATAAGACAACATCTTACCTCTCAAGACGATGAGCACGATGTGATATTGTGAGCATCCTAACTACCGCCACATTATTTTGGATAAGCTTGTAACTTGTTACCTTTGCGATGCTTAGTATCGTCATTTAAGATTTAACGTCTTGAGATGTTCAGCGCAATGTTAAAGTAAGTTAAGTTAATGTTAAAGCGATATTAACACAATTCCGTACACCAGTATTATAACAGTATATTACACTAATAATAACATGTAATGTGAGTGTTCTAAAAACCGTCTATACCGTTCACCAGTTACAAGTAATTTCCTAACGTTTTCCTGAATCTATGCCCACATTTCCTATCGGTCGCGTGCTGATACTGCAGCGGATGCACGTCAGCTGAAGGAATAACAGTTATTTGTATAAACGCAAACGTTTAGCATACGCATTAATAAAGGAAACCAGATAAATAGGACCCTGTTGTATAGACCTAGTATAGATACTTGTTGAAATCAATGCCAGATGAATATTATCATCAATAATTGGAGATGGTGGTCGTTGAGGATGTGAGTAGAATTATATTTATAAGTAGATGGAAGATTAGTGCTGGTCTGACAAACTGACCTGTTCTATTGTTATTCAACGAAGCGACGAGATGAGCGGGATTTTCACCTGTTAATAAGTGATACGCGTGCCTGTAACATGGCTCTAGTTCGGATGTTATACGCAGCACCATAATGCACTCCTCTTCTTGGTACATAAGAAGTTAAATCTCGTTACCCCAGTAATTTCACTAGCTACAGAGAATAAAGCGATGAGACGAACGGGACTCTCAACTGATAGTAAGTGATTCGCCCACCCATACAACGCGGCGCAACTTGATATGTAGTATGTTATACATTAAACCATATTGCGCTGGTCATCTTGATACATAAGATGTTAAATCTCGTTACCCCAATAATTTCACTAACAACAGCGCCCTACAAACAGGAACACATTAATGTATACCCACTACTGTTTATCGGCAGAAATAGGAGTTGAAGATGTATTTATCTAGAAGGTCTCCGGCAACAGATACCTATCAGCAGTAAATCCGCTCACCTGGTCATTTCGTGAAAAAAAAAGGTCTAAAATAAAAAAAAAGTAGAAAATGTAATAGCGACTATTTGATATAATCAGCACGTTAAGAATATTTGAGATGATGTTTATAGGAGATATCCAGAGATTCATTGACTCATCATGAGATCTCTGAAACTAATATTTACGTATACATTCAAAGTAGTACAGATATTCCTTCTGTCATTAATAGGTCAGATAAAAATTGATTTTTCGTAACTCCTTCCGCAATGGGAACTATAACTATATGGTTGTACGGCCAGCAAAGCGGGCGGGGTACAGTAAATAATCGATATTGGTAAAACAATCGCTATCGACGTACAATCGATTAAGTATAATCGTTGTCGCATACCGCGGCGGGGCGGGCAGCCGGCGCGCTGCGATCGGCGCCTGAATCGAATCGCGACGGTATCGAGCCGCGCCGTTTCGAAATCGAAAGTGGTCGACATGTTGCCAACTGTGTACAGTCGCAACGAAAAGTGTAATTCTTTTTACTCATACACTTAGTATTATTTTTTATACAACGAAGCGACGAGAGGAGCGGGAACGTTCACCTGATGCTTAGTCACACGCTCACGAATAACTTGTTAGGATGATATACACTACTACACACTGTACTCGTCGCCTTGAGACTTAAGATGTAAATTCTCGTTACCCCAGTAATTTTACCAGCTACACCGCTCTTCAAACTCGAGCACAGTAATGCTTTTACGCTACTGTTTAGCGATAGAAACAAGCACCACACAACAAGTAAAAGACTAAGTTGAAATGAATACATAAAATAAAAAAAATTGATAATCGTTTCAAGTTACTGTACTTAAGTAGTTTATGGAATTCCCTCATAAGGCAGCGGTATGTTAAGCACTGCTTTGCATAACTTATCCGATTGTACAAATAATTGTAAAGTGAGCGAGTTTCGAGAGCTAACTAGGAATTTCGCAGTCCAGTGTAACCTAAGTTACTGTTCAAGTTAAAGTCTCTTTTGCACCTCTACATATATAACTTAGATTGAAAGAAATCATCATCATAGTAATAAACAGGAAGTGTATATAATATAAGGACATACGCAGGAGAACTAAGGTCACCGACCTAGTCCGAAGGATTGCTAGCCTCAAGTGGCAATGGGCAGGACACATCGCTCGGAGGACTGACAGCCGAGACCAAGGTTCTCTAATGGCGACCGCGAACCGGATTACGTAGTGTTCACAGGCCCTCCACCAGGTGTTCCGGCGATCTGGTGAAGGTTGCCGGAAGCAGTTGGATGCTTCATAGCAATATATAGTATGAGTACTATCATTTTTAATGCAGTATTAAATTATGTATCATATTCATATTTTAGAAGAAAAAAAAATGAAATGTGGGCGACTGAAACAAAAGTTTTTTTAATCAACCTAGCGATGAGACCAGCGTGACGGTCACCTGATGGTAAGTGATACGCCCGCTCATAACAACGTGGCTCTAGTTAGAATGATATACGCTGCATCACATTAAGCTTGTCTGCCAGAGGCGTCAGATGTTGAGTCTCATTACCCGAAAAATTATACTAACTGCAGCGCCCTTCAGACCGGAACCCAGTAATATTTGCACACTACTGTTTGCAGAAATAGGAGCGGTGGTATCTACCTAGATGATCTCCGACAACAGAGACCTACCGACAATATTTACTAGTACAACAGGCAGAACATTGGTAGCTTTTGATTTTATATACTTTTGTATCTAGGGGATATCTAGAGAATCCATTCATCACGAGATCTCCGAAACTATTAGACGGAAACACTTGAAATTTGGTGTAGACATTGCTCCTGTCGTTTAGAGGTCAACTTATAATGGATTTTACAAAATTCCTACCCCGAAGGTGGTTGCGGAGATTTTACAGCCAGCAAAGCAGAAAACAGCTATTATAAGCATAAAAGCGTTCTCCATCTTCATACATCATCATTAGAATATATTCCAACCTCTGCTCATCCTAGGCTTCCTTTGAAGATCTTCACACCGATCAGCCGCTACTCCAGAACATTAGTGCCAATCGGTTGTTAGTTCTAGAAATAATAGGTCCCATCCAGATCCAATCCAGGCTAGCAATCCCTTGAGCTGTAAATAAAATATTTCTGATTTATTAATATGTAACGAAGGATTTATGAAAACAATATAAAAATAACTGCTATCCTTTTCATACTTAACTGCAGTATACGAAAACAACTGAGTTCCGGTTTGAAATACGTCACAGCTTTACTACTGCGGTAATACGGTTTATATCTTCTGTCTGATTCTTCGTAGTATTGTGTAAACATTCTAACACATATTTATAGAGGTATTGCTTATCTCGTTGTAAGTATTATGTAAGAACATTATTCCTCAGTATAACTTAGCACACGCATAACTTGAACGTCAAGTGAAAGTAAGAATATTAAGTTACTAGGGAAGTTATAACCGAGGCTGATAACTCACGCATTTCAATCCTATTAATACCTTCATCATCATTAAACAATAGATGTCCACTGTTGGACATAGACCTTCCTCAAACATCTCCAAATTGACCGGTCCACAGACAGCATAGCTTCCGGTACCACCGGCTACAATATATGGATAGAATTTGGACATTTCCCAGCACGCTGGCTCAATGCAAGTGAATGGGAACCAAGAGCCTCTTTTGTGGATTAGTAGGACCACGAGCAGGTGAGGTTGACTTGGGTCCCATGAATTGTTGTCCAGGACCCCTTTAACTTAATCAATTCAGGGATAGTTAGATTAATAATTAACTGCAGAATACATCTCAGTTAGTTATCTACTGTCTAAACTTATTACAAATATATCATCATCATTAGCCGATAGACATCCGCTGCTGGACATAGGCATCTCCCAAAGATTCCCACATGATCGACTACGGATTTATGTTGATGGATTTGGTCCATTTCCTATCCCTCTGGCCCAAATCGGATTGGTGTGAGCCAGGACTTCGATTGTTGATTAGCAAGGTGCACCACGAGCAAGAGAGGTTGGCTTGGGTTACTTGAGTTACACTTAACACCCCTAACTTCATACCTGCTATCGAAAAGATAATATCATATAATATATTTTATGTTGGCACCATTTCAAATTAGCTACAGTGAACAAACGTATTCTCTCGTTTTATTCCATATTTGCAACACTACTTTTTTGATTATAAATTGGCAACACTGTTTAAACGTCAGAATGTTTTGCATACGGTCTGTCTACTGTCATTCGAGCAACAGCTATAGAAAAGCGAGGATCGTTGGTTATCAATTATTTCTTGAGAATATCAGTGTATTTCATTGTGAATTGTTTAATAACTGTGAGTAAAATCGTATCCTTATTTGTCCAATTCGAGGATATTCTATTAGACCTAAACTGCTAAACATATTTTGATAAAATGTAGAAGAAAGGTTATGTAGACTGTATTATTTATGAGGAATCGATAATATTTCATCACAGCCATACACTTTTTTTTTCATATAATCCGCAAAGTTTATTATACTTTATGGGGGACCGGAAAGTAATGTCGTTTTCTTACGCTAAATACAAACACATACATTTTTAACGAGTCTTTATTTTTAATCAATGATGTATTCCCCATCATTGTCAATAACCTTTTGCCATCTAGTGAGTAAATTTTCAATCCCTGATCGATAAAAATTAATTGGTTTTTCGGCAAAATATCTAGAGATGGCATTTTGGATATCATCCAAATTTGCAAATGTTTTGCCACTTAAAAAGTGTTGCAGCGCTCGGAATAAGTGGAAATCCGATGGTGCAACATCGGGCGAATATGGTGGATGAGGCAGCACCTCCCACCCCAATTCATTAATTTTTTCTAGAGTTCGCCTTGCGCAGTGCGGTCTTGCATTGTCATGTTGGAGAATGACGCCTTTTCGGTTGACAATCGCTGGCCACTTTTCAATTAAAGATTGATTGACTCGCTGCAATTGTTCGCTGTAGAGGTCTGCAGTAACAGTTTCTCCAGGTTTCAGTAATTCAAAATGAACAATGCCGCGAATACTCCACCAAACACACAAAAGCGCTTTTTTGGGGTGTAAACCTAGCTTAGCAGTACTCCGAGGGATTTCATTTGGAGAGAGCCACTGCCTTTTGCGTTTTGGGTTATCATACAGGACCCATTTCTCATCTCCTGTGATCAAGCGATCAAAAAACGCTTCTGTGTTGTGTCGTTGAAGCAATAAGTTGCATGTGATTGATCGGTTAGCCTTATTCTGTTCGGACAGATTATGCGGGACCCAAACACCTGCTCTGCTTACTTTTCCAATCTGCTTCAAATGTTCTTGGATGGTCGACCAAGGTTTGTTGAGACTGTTTGACAATTCCTCGATCGTCTGACACGGATTTGCTTCCACTTCCGCCCTTAACACGTCGTTGTCTAACGCTGATGGTCTTCCTGATCGATACGAGTCGGAAAGATCAAAATTACCCGATTTGAACTTGGAAAACCACCTTTGGCATTTACGAATGTCCAGTGCATTTGGATAAACATCGCAAATGTTTTTGGTAGCAACTGTTGCGTTATTTCCCTTGCGAAACTCAAAGAGCATGCAATGCCGGATGTGTACCTCTTCTGGTATTTGGCTGGCCATTTTACCCAAAATTACAAAAAAAAATTGTAATTCAATTGTCTATAAGTAAAGAAATCACTATAACCTCACAATGTCTTTGGTACGCCTCTGAACAAAACAATGAGCTGACAAATGACAATCAAGTATTGGCATGCGCAGAAACGACATTACTTTCCGGTCCCCCTTATTAGTTTCCAAGGTTGATCCTGAGGATCAAAATTCCTGTAAAACGTGCACCAGATAAGTTTGACGACATAAAGAAGTGTACCAGACCAGATATCACCAGTTAAAAAGTATAGCCGATGATCGAACTAGTTTTCTCAATATGATCACCAAGCTTCAATTTAAAGAGCTTCTAATGATGATGATGAAATTATTCTTAGTATTATACGATAAATAGACTTTTTTTTATTATTTATAACTTATTGATCTTCTATTTAAGTTGTGATGTATGTTTCATTTTAGTTAAGCAACCCACTTCGCCCAATTATCTCATTCGTAATCACCCCTACATATTTCACTCGAATAATTACGATGGCGACACAGCTGGTCGGTGCCGCCTGCGGGTTGATTCAGCCGACTGCTCCTAAAGCAGGGTACACACTTACAGCAACTATAATATTTGCAAAAAAAACATTAAAAATTAAAAAAAAAACTGCATTAATCGTAAATGAATGTTTGGAGCTTTTATAATGGTCTAACCCTTTACTTCAATTTGAAATAATGGATGTAACTATGTTAGATTCTAGTCACCATTCACAGCTTCTGTGGTAGGTGAATCATCATCATCATTAACCAATCATCATTAGGTGCTCTTCAAACTAAAGTTTGGCAATCAGATTACTGAATATAAGACTATCTCAAAAATCATCGATCGGTCCACAGGTAACATAGCCTCCGGTGCCGTCGGGCAGAACCGATGTGTAGAGGGATTCATAAGGGTAGATATGGGTCATTTCCCACCACTCCTTGTGAACCTGCGAGTATGCTCGCTCACATTAACGCTAACGTTATGGTTGCAATATGGTGGTAAACTAAGCGGTTTCGGAAACCTCTACCACCATACAAACATGAAGAATGCGTGGCCCCGGAATTGAACCAAGCACCTTTGTTAACAAGGTTAGCCACTGGACCAAAAGATTTGAAGAGATAATATTCACAACGAAGATAATATTCAAAATTTTATATTTTTTCCTTGTTTCTACGTTAAACATTGTTTTAGTCACAATGTCTAATGTTTGACCTCTGCTTTACAAGGTCTAGGATACAAGGCCGAATTAACTTGTATGAAAATAAAAATTATTGAAAGCCTTTTTTATCAGAAGAATCTTCAATACATACCCTGCATCTCAAGGGAAGTCAAACTTATGTTGGATTTGTGATCCAGTAAAACCCTCCCGTCTGACGGGAAACCGTAGCCACCCGTGATTCCGGCGCCTTTACCTCCGTCATATTCCGGTAGAGGTAGTGTTGGGGGGACTCCAGTAAGGTGGGCCGGCGATCTGGTGAGAATCGCGGGGACCCGATGTAGATATAATAGGGAAGGCATATGTCCAGCAGTGGACGTCTATCAGCTGAAGATGGTGATGATGAAAACCCTTTCGATTGTGGATGGTATGAGGATGATAGCTGTCCTGTATTCTCGACCTAAGAGCAGGACTAAAGTAAGCTCTGCCTGTCATTGAAGAAAAATACAAGGGTTTTCGGGTTCGTGTGCTCTTGTGTTCTGAAGGTGGGCGCCAAGCGAGACCATGATGAACGACAAGTACGAGGTGGTTTCGTGCTTGTCATAGAATAGCTGCAGTAGAGAGAGGCACCGATATGTTTCATAGCAGATCCCAGAGCCCTCTTGCAAAGCACTAAAGATGACCACCGAGGGGATGAAATCCTATATAATTCTGTTTTAATAACAACGTTAATATAACTATTGTATTATTAACAATTAGACTTGATTCAGTTAAATGAACAGTTAACTGTCTACTTTGAAATGTTTCATCACAAACCAATATTGCTACTGACAATCCCCTCCAGTCATTATAACAACTATACTCATACACTAAATTAATTACATTTATATTACAATTAATTAGAACAAAACATGTTTTTGTATATTTATTAACGATCATTTAAAAAAAAAAATACATTTTGGTCTTACATTACTATTACATATACATTTGTATTTATTTATCGCTAAGGCGAACGGATACAGCTCAGCTGATGCAGACCGGAACAGCTACTCCGATCGGCGCTGCTATTCAGCACCTCTTATCCCCCCAGATGTTAGGCACAAGATTTGCAGCAGTGGCATACTATGGTGACATTAATTATATTACTAAACTATAATAAAAAAAAGTACGTATATAGAAGCAATCGTTATAACCTGATCGAGCTTCTAGGGTACGAATGAGTATGTGTGTATTAGTGTGTGTTATGTGTGCGTGTGTGTGTTATATAAAATATTTTTTTTATACAATTAAGCTCTGAGACGAACAAGACGTTCACCTGGTAGCAAGTGATTCGCACGCCCATAACAACGCGGCGCTAGTTAGTACGTTATACACTGCACCACATTGCCCTCGTCGCCTTGAGAGTTAAGATGTTGCGTGTCCTTACCTCAGTAATTACATTAGCTAAAACGCCTTTTAAACCGGAATACAGTAACGTTTGCACAGTACTGTTCGACGGCAGAATCGACGCTGCGATGGTACCTATCTACCAGTAAATACAATTTAAGGTTTACTCTCTTCACATATATAGCCAGGTAATGCTCATTGCTGAGGATAGGCCTTCCTCAAGGATCTCCAATCCGATCGGTCCATGATCAGCACGGCCACAAGTCGCGCAGGACACTTGGTGCCGTCTGTTCTGTTAGGTGGGTTGTCAGAGCCTATTCCTCATTCTGCAGGGTGCAAAACGTGCCTCAGCCTTATAGTCTCGGGCTAGTACGAATAGGATTAAAGTAAGCTCTGCCTGCCGTAGAAGGCGACTAAAAGGGTCTAGGAGTTTCGCGGGCCTTGAGGGTTGGAGCCCTTATCGCTCAACGAACGAACCTGTGTGGGATAGTCTATGACTCAGTCATGGTGCCTAGAAGGGTTATGCTCCTTCTCAGAGAAGTGTTACCAAAAAGTGTAGAGGGGATCCGGATCCTCTCCGAATGCACTGATGCAGAGCACCGAGGGGGTTTTAGTGAGTAAGAATCTCACTCACCTTGACTTCCACCCAGAAGCAAGGTATCTTTTAAAGATTTCCTATCTTCCCCTCTCCCGTAAGATATTGGGCGGAACCCATTATAACCATGAATATTACTACTATGGAATATAGTACAAAAAAACCATCAATGAGTACCGTACCTACATATCGCCGCTACGCGACGCCATCTGTTGTTACATTCCTATCTAAGCCGCTAATACAGCGTGCCCGTACAGACGTCCACACAGCTTGCGGATACGTAATCAAGTGATTACTTAATCTGTGTAAGTACAACCTAGATACCAACTAAGCTGTTCCTATATCCTGTTGAAAGTACGTTGTATTTATGCTTATTATTCTCCCGATGAATATTACGGGCGATACCTTCACCGGTTTATGTCATAACATAGCACTAGTTAGGATGATTAATTCCCACATTCCACTGATTTTCGTATGTGGTGACCGTCCTTCAAACCTGGATACAATTAGGTTTTTTCTATTCAATTAAGCGATGAGACGAGCGGGACGTTCATCTGATGGTAAGTGATACAGCCCATAAAATTGTGAAGCTAGTTAGGATTTTGTACACTGTACCACATTGAGCTCGCAGCTTTGAGACATGAGATGTTGAGTCTCGTTACCCCAGTAATTTCAGTCCGGAACACAGTAATGTTTGAACACTACAGTTTGCCGGTATAAATAAACACTGCAATGGTACCTTCCTAGACAGTCTCCAGCAATAGAGACCTACCCAGCAGCAGAGTGAAGAGTAATGGTTTTTATATTACAACATTCATAAAGCTCCTATTTCTGTCGCCAAAAAGTAGTAAGCATCTTGCGTTCCGGTTTGAAGTGCGTTGTAATTGGCGAGAACACTGGGGTAATGAGAGAATATTTTATCGATCTTTCTAGTGTCTCGGTCGTATCATATTTATATCATGATGAGGAATGATAATGATAAATGAGCATACGGTACATGCGTCTCTAGCGAATGGCTTGCGACTCGCGGTACGTTACACGAACACACACCGTTGTAAAAACAATATGGAGCGGTACGCCCCTGTAGTTAACATCTGCACAAACAAAGAGCGAACAGAACAAAGGTGGGAGAAAGTGATGTACTAACGTGGTAGCCGGCTGAGGAGAGATTCAGCTGTTACTCACCACACACCTGATAATGCTGCGCCTTCATATCCTCGTCTGGAGACGTAATATATGAAATCTCACCCAAGTAATTTCACTCCATACAACGCCATCGAACCACAGTTTTTTTTTATTAACGCCTTACGCCTGCCCATAACAACGTGACACTAGACAAGATGATATACACCTCGCCACATTGCGCTCGTCGTCTCACCCAAACAACCTCTCTCTCTAAGTCCTTTACCCCAGTAATTTTACAAGCTACAGCGCCTTTCAAACCGGAACATAGTAATGTTGAGTAAGTTGCGGTGGTTCTCACCTAGACGATACAATTTATTTATCTAAAAGCTAGCTGCATAGTTTCAACATTTTTACTGTTTCACTATTTGTAAGTAGCTTAGTACCCACTTAATGTATTTAATGCTTAAGTTATTAAGCCTTTAGTTGGATACAATATATACATTCTTACTCAAGCTATGATGGTATAGACAGATATATTCACCATCATCATCACCATTTGATAAACGTCCACTTTTGGACATAAACCTCTTCCAGAGACAGTCAGCATGGTCTTCGGTACCGCCGAGCACAAGGGCCGTTGTTTGTAGGGATTCATATGGGGGAATTTGGGCCATTACCCACCATGCTGGGGTAATGCGGGTTGGTGGAAGCCAGAGCGACGTTTTTCGATTAGCAGGTTGTTGTGCGGGTCCCCTTACACCTCTACAAGATATATTACATACCCTCAAAGGTCTTGCTTGTCGTTTAGTTAAAAAAAAAAACCAAATTTCAATTTATTGGAGATTATAGACCCTATTATAAATTTTGGTTAGTGAAAGGGCTTTTTAAATCCGCACTGATATCTAATATCTTCATATTATTAATCTGCATGTTATAACAGTGTTCTATCCACAGCTCCATTATCACCTAATACCACGTGTAATTGTTGAAGAGATTTTATAATACATATGATCAATTATTATTAAATGTCAAAGATCGCACAGTTTGCAGTCGTGTGATTAATAAGCAGACGCACCTTGTGCGGTGCCGCCGCACGCGCAGCCGTCAACTCGTTTTCAATCCGTATTACTTATGTAACGAGTTATGTATAGGCAAACACTCGATTCGCGGTGATCTCATCCAAACGCGGAGAACCTGTGCGTATATACTCGTAACAGACAAATATTACCGATGATATATTACACCTTTCAAATTTGCTATTAGTTAATAATACTTATCGAGAGAGACATCTACCACACCTAAAACTAAATTTTACAGTGTGTTAAAAATTAGATAATAATAGACAAACTGATAACTATAATCATCATCATCATCAGCGAATAGGCGTCCTATGCTTGACATAGATCTCTCCCAAAGATCTCCACATTAATCAGTCGTTCATCATCGTTTTACGCATCGCCGAGCACTAGAAGCCATTTGAAGGAGTTCATATAGGGAATTTGGGCCATCTCCCACCACGCTGACCCAATGCGGATTAGTGGGAGTCAGAGTCATTTGTTGACTAGCAGGATGCACTAAGAACAAGAGAGAAAAAATTCGTTCCTCCAGCTTGTTAAGACATTTATATAATCTTGTTGTCTACTTTCATTATTTCCTCTTATTTCCCTCTTCCTTCCTTCTTAGCAATATTTCTGCCTCTGCACATCTTCAAGTTTAAAAATCGTTCCTCCAGCTTGTTAAGACATTTATATAATCTTGTTGTCTACTTTCATTATTTCCTCTTATTTCCCTCTTCCTTCCTTCTTAGCAATATTTCTGCCTCTGCACATCTTCAAGTTTAAAATTCGTTCCTCCAGCTTGTTAAGACATTTATATAATCTTGTTGTCTACTTTCATTATTTCCTCTTATTTCCCTCTTCCTTCTTTCTTGGCAATATTTCTGCCTCTGCACATCTTCAAGTTTAAAATTCATTCCTCCTCCTTTTTAAGATATATATATAATCTCTTTGTCTACTTTCATTATTTCCTCTTATTTCCCTCTTCCTTCCTTCTTGGCAATCTTTCTGCCTCTGCACATCTTCTAGTTTAAAATTCGTTCCTCCAGCTTGTTAAGACATTTATATAATCTTGTTGTCTACTTTCATTATTTCCTTTTGTCAATCCATTTCTCTATTCATCTTTCACACTAGTCTATACATTTCATTACTTCATGATTTATCACAGATTTGACAGGTTAATCTTTTATTCCTTTACAGTTGCTTATGCTCGTTTTACATTTTTTTCTTTGTTTACATTGACATTTTATGTTTGACCTTCTGAATCGTATATGTACAATACTTTAAAAAAACCTTGTAAGGCTTTTCCTTAGTCATCAGAGAAGCACAATCTTAAAGTAGCTAGCCAGGTGAGCCAGCAAATATATTACCATCCAAATTTTACTGCGACGTTAAAATGGCGTTCGCTATAAAGATATTTCCTGTTGTTTCTATTGCATGTAAACAAATAAGTTATTAGTATAAATTTTTCGTAAATTTAAATATCCGACATATATTACCTGTTCAACAGAGACCTCGAATGTTCTACACGATTATTCACCAACAATCGACATTGGTCGCTGTCAAAGGTCGCGAGCGTGAATCGAACGACTGGAGAAATTTACATCCTTCACAAACGATGCATCTACTAATATTAATTCAAATTCAAAGGGAATATTTAGCTATTGACTGATGAATACTACAAAATTATGCAATACTTTTACTGGTGGTAGGTTTCTGTCATTGAAGATCATCTAGGTACAGCCGTCCCCGTTATTAACACTCTCGCCCGGAAGCACTTCTCTTTACGGAAGGAATTTTGTAAAATCCATTCTTAACTGACCTCTAAATGGCGGAAGCAATGTCTACCTAATTTCGAGTCATCATCATTCTCAGCCGTAGGACGTCCTCTGCTAAACATAGGCCCCATCTCAAAGATCTTCACGTCGATCGATCCTATGTTACTCGCATACAACTGCTTCCCACAACCTTTATCAGATCGTCGGACCGTCTTCTGATACGGCGTCGGCATTCGAGGACCCATCGGTTCTAATCCTTCGACAGATGTGTCCTGCCCATTGCCACTTGAAGCTAGCAATCTTTTGGACTATATCGTTGACCTTCTCTTAAATCAGAAATTTTGAGTGTTTACATCTAATAGTTTCAGAGATCTCTTGATGAGTCAATAGATCACTGGATATCTTCTATAATTCCTGTCTAACTTCTATCTATTTTGACCTTATCTTTGTGTGTTATAATAGCAAATTGTTACAATGTGATGTATACGCAAAGTACAACACTCTCCGACATGTTTAGCAGTAGTTTAATAAGCCAAAGTATGGCATCCTGATGGAGCAGGAAGTCAAGTGAAAATGTCCTTCAACATTTTTGCAACACAGTTAAGCGGCTCTTAGATATTTTAATGCGAGGAAAGGTAATCTCAGGTTCAACTTGAACTGGCCCATGGGTAGGTTAAGTAAGAATTTATTTACAATAGACAGATATATTTTCAAACGTTATAATTTAACAAGATTTTTTTTGATTTACTCAAAGAAGGAACGAGAGGAGCAAGACGTTCACCTGATAGTAAGTTGTATGCCTACCCATAACAACGGGGCGCTAGATACATACATTGTACCATAATTCGCTCGTCATTTTGGTACATAAGATGTTGAGTCTCGTTACCGCCGTAATTTCACTAGCTACAGCTTCCTTCAAGCCGGAATACAGTAGTTTTACAGTACTGTTTGTCTGCTGCAATAGAAGCTGTGGTGGAACCCAATTAGACGGTCTCCGGCAACAGGGATCTACCATTATTAAATTTTCATGAGATTTATTTCATCATCAGCCAATAGACATCCACTGCTGGACATAGGCCTATATGTATGATTTATATGGGAATTTTGGAGCCTTTCCCACCACAGTGGCCCAATGCGAGTTGGTGATTTCATCAAATTGATAGATTTTATCTTAACTCATGTCAAATCTACATTACAGCAACAGATTCCGATACAGTTTAATCATTCTTACTGCCAAGTATTTTAATTTGACTGTACTCCAGTATTACTCTGGTAATGTTAGTAGCAATATAGTTAAAATAACTATATACTGTCGACGAGTTAACTAGTTAAGTATATATAGTTCAAGATTAATATGAAACTTTGAAATTTGCTTGTTAACCTTTGATAGCGTCTGTCTGTTATTCAAAACTCATGAGATTTCCTTTACAGTTATATATATGCAGTTATTCCGTTAACCTACGAAGATCTCTAAGTTAATAACCTGTTTAATAAAGTTAAAGTTATATAAATACAGTAATATAATTTTTTTTTCTTTCAGATCATATGCTAGATCTGGACGTTAATAAGGTGCGTAAATATATAAGTATCAGTATTAGTATCAGGAATGTGGTTAATCGTTGACCTAAGGTCATTGACACAGCCCAAAAGATTGCTAGACTTAATTGACAGTGGCCAGGGCACGTAGCTCGAAGGAACGACTGTCGATGGGGCAGTAAGGTCTTCGAGCTGTAGACGTAGTGTTGGGAGACCTCTCACAAGGTAGAGCGATGATCTGGTGAGAATCGCCAGAACCCACTACACGGGACTGTTCAATATGGAAATCTTTGGGGAGACCTATGTGCAACATTGACCGTCTCTCGGCTGATGATGATGATTAGTGTTGGTAGGGTCTCTATTGCCGAAAACCGTCTACGTAGTTACCACCGCAGCGCCTATAGCAGCCGACAAACATTACTCCTTTCTGATTTGAAGGACGCTCTAAGTAATGAAATTACTGGAGTAACGAGACTCAACGTATGTGGTGTTGTGTATCATCCTTACCAGCACCACTATATAATGGGCGTATCACTTACCATCAGTTGAATCTACCGCCCATGACTTCGTAGAAAAAAAAAGATATAGTATAACTAGCTGTTCCCCACCTACTTTACTGTCTAGTATTAGATTTCTATATCATATTTTTCCATTCCTTTTTTTGTCTCTCCCTCAAGATATTCATCTGATGGTAAATGTTACAATATTCCCTTAACCATGAAGGGTTAGTTGACATATAAGAACGCTTTAATCCTTAAGTTCAGTGCTCAATGATAACATGTTAAGTTACCACGGTAACATGCTTAACGTCCGTTGAAGTCGCCGTAAAGAAGTCTTGATGTGAATTATATCGGTGAAAGGCATGTTACGTCCGCCCACCTGCTGCATACCTGTCTTCGACCCTGGCTCCTGAAACACGAATGTGTCCATGTAAAACTGTTTGATCTATCCAATGCAGCATTAAAAGGATTTTGTATACCGCATATCCTTATCATTCCTGCAGGAGCAGGGTATTCTTTGAAGATCCATCTCTCCCCTATCCGATCAAAATTAAGTCAATTACTAGAAATCATCTAGATACTACAGCTTCTCTTATTTCTGTTAATAAACAGTCATGTGCATACCTTATTCTATTCCGGATTGAAGGACGCTGTGGCTAGTAAAATTACTGGAGTAACGTAGTAACATCTTGTTTCAAAGCACAAAGCTCTGCAGTGTTTATCTAAGAAGAAAACTTACTATCAGATGAATCTCTTCGTTTCTTCGAACGTCAATTTGATTTTTTTGTCTTTAAAATTAACTATAACAGTTATATAGTAACAATTCTTACTACGTATTAGGAAACAGTAATATTTTTTATAACTATTCGCAAGGAGTTCAAGCTTGCGCGGAATTTAAGTACATCGTGGTTACAATTATGAGCGAGATATATCAACACTACATATATATATAATATATACGTAGAGAAACAAAACAGTGCTTAAAGTCTAGATAATAGGTTATACGTTTGTGCCTACGATTGTTACTTAAGAGCTAAGTTAAGTATATGTCCGTTTGTGGCATTAACTGGTATGGTTTTGGACGTGGTTCAAAACTTTCATTAACAAGGGGTTAGTTAAATGCTTTTATATCAAACTTTATTATAACCTTTTTTAATTAGTTTAATAATATATTTAATTTAATTAACTGATTATTATTTATTTATTTTTTTAGCAAAAAAGATATGATAAATAACACCAAGTAGTGGCCGTACTGGTTGACATAGTAACAGTAGACCCTCGATGAGGCGAAGGTTTCATAAATGTGGAACATATGGCTATCTAAAAGCAAACCTTGCATTATCCATAAATCTAGACTTAAACAAAGCAAAATTATATTCTATTTTCTATGGAGAAATACTAGTTTTTAATACTTGGAAGTATTTTTAAATTAGTATGTAAAGGATATTATATTATAAAGGTAGTAAATCGCGATGAAACAAACTTAATCAGCATTTGTATAAATTGTACAGTGGATTTAATTTTAGACCCCCCATATGATAAGGTTAAGGTCTTAGAGACCCTCTGGATAGGATCGATCAGTTTGAAGATCTTTTGGGGAAAGTCTATATCCAATAGACCTGATCGAGTGATAACAATGATAAAACAAAGTATCAGGGAGGTAGTTCATTAGAATAGATTAGATTAAATAGTAAACACTATTTTTTATACTTATGCTTAATGTGGAAGATTTCTCGTTAATCATGATGAGAAAGGATCTACTAAAATATATTTTTTTTTATGTAATCTACTTTCAATCTCATTTCATTAAAAAATAATCAACACAAGCGGTGACAGTTGACTTGAAATGTGAAGAAAGAAACTAGTAGACATTTCTATACAATTTCAGTTTCGCTTTCGTATCTCACCTTGAAGTCTAAGTGCGACAATTGAATAATTTATTTTTCTTAAACAATTTCGCGTGTTGTGATGGTGAAGGTGATTTTTTTTTCAATCAAAAGCTCCCATTTGATTGGTAGCTTTGATACCGACCGTTGAAAGAGCGCAACGGCGAAAGTGGACCGGTCCAATTTCTGTCTTGATATCTATTAGTCATTTATAGATGATTAATTACAGTTGTTTATTCATATACATATATATATATATGTATATATATATATATAGTCTATTTATGTATGTATATACATATATATGTGTGTATATATTTTTACACTCAAAAGACATACAACGGTCTGTTGCTGCAACAGTTCTGCTAAATTACGGGAAGCGCTTTACAATTTGATGTTTCAAAGAGAAAACTTGAAATTTTTTACAGCTTACTTTTTATATTCAACTTAACCCCTTTTTCTGCTACCACTCTTAATCATCATCACAACCGATGAAGGTTCACTGTTAGAGAGTCACATATATATATAAAAGATTGCCACCAATGTAGAGACAGAATATCACTGGAACTATAAGGCCTATAGGCTTTAAATTTAATAGAAATATTACCTTTGTCAAGTATGGGGTAAGTATGGGCTAAGAACGAATTTTAGAAAATGTTACCCCCAAAAGGATTTGCAGGGGTATTAATTACGGGAAAGCTTATACAGCGGTTAAACGATTAATGCTGATGCTGATGATGATTGTCAGTGGTCCCCTACTATATTCTTATCACATATATATTAAACTTCAACAATCTCGTGATAACATATGTACCAATGCCAGTTTAATACAATATATATAGACCGAGTATAACGCATTAGTTACCGTTAACACAAGAAGCATCTTTATCGTTATATCAATAAGAGTTCTATTACCGGTAATTTAACTTTGTACTAGTACGCAAAGACGAAAAAATTATCACCCGTACCTCAATATGAGATATAATTAAATTACTGAAACTTGTTTGTCAAACTTCCTACACCTACACCGGTGTTTGTGGATGTTTTAGTGTATTTACACAACGGATGCGTATGTTTTTTTTTTTTTCAACATTCTCTCCACCAGCGCCAGCTGTGGTAACGGTAAATTACAAATACACGAACGTTAGAAACGATTACACGGACGGGGAAGATGACCTTTGGGAACTTGTTCTGACGACTAAACGAGATTTTTCGGTAATTTTGTTCACTCGTCTATTACGGTTTTTTTTTTAATTTTAGCAATTATTAATATTCGTCGGCAGTTTTTGATATTGTGTACAGTTGTTATAGTTTAATGTCTCTTGTATATATGTTTTCACTGCGCTGTAAAGGAAACCAGAAACTCGGTCATAGACGGAATCGCACTCAAAGAGATTTCAAAATATAATGATTTAATTTAACTAATAGATCTTGTTGCCGGGGTCTGTCTAGATAAGTACAACCACAGTTCCTATATCTGCCGATCTCTACTTTACTCCGATTTCAAGGGCTCTGTAACTCGTGAGATTAAATTATCGAAACTAAACATTATGCATCTCAAGGTGACGATCACTATGTGGTGCAGTGTATAGCATTCTAAATAGCGACACGTTGTTATGATCACACTTAACATCAGGTGAACGTCTTGCTGGTCTCGTTGCTTAGTGAAATAAAAAAAAAACTAAATTTAAAGATTAATATGAAACAAATCATTCATAAGATTTATATACTCATTCCTATAGGTTGTAAGATCTAATCTAGACGTATTTACATTTTGCACCCTATTTTTAACAATATAAAAAAAATAATTAATTTAAAAGCCTTCTCATTGTTCCCACTATTAGGACCTAAGTCTTGTCTTAAAGAAGTTCTCAAACTATATCGTTTTTCTTACTATATTATTTACCGGAAAATATATATGTATATAAAGGCAAAACGCCGCGACACCCTCTAGAGTTTCTTCCCGTTTTTAAAATAGCGGCAACTCCCTTTGGGGTAAGAATATTGTAAAATCCATTCTTTACTGATCTCTAAATAGCACAAACAATAGCTTAACCAATTTTTAAGTGTCTATGTCGAATAGTTTGTCTGTATGGTTATCTACTCTACTCGTAAACGTAGATTTTAATTATTCCCTTTATAGTAATCTTAAGTACCGGGTAAGGGTTGAGAGTTAACTCCTTTACACAATTGTATATATTTTTTAAATAGTATCGTACGATTTAATATATAGTTAAATCGATATTAAGAGAAAAGGTATCGATGTTACGTAGACAATATTGACTACACAACAAGCAACACGATCCATTCTTAGGTGTAAGATTACTGGTGACCACACGCTGGCACAGCTTCCGCCTGCAGCGATTAGAATCTTAATTGTAATGATATATACTTTCCAAATTTGTCATAAATTATGTCATACTTAACTCTTCTCATTATGGTGATCTATAATATACGATATACTTACCAGATCAAACCACTCGTTGTTAAGGAGAATTGTCTGGCAGCAACTGGACGTGTATAGAGAGAGATCGGGCTGAGTGGCGTTCCTTGGGAGAGACCCTCTTGTTACGGACTGCCGCCAGCTGATAGGGGTTAACACGTGTATCCTCCATGATAATAAGCTCTAATTAAGTCTCATGAAAACTACCTTTAAGTTCTTTCTTCGATAAAAGAAACTAGTAGTAATTTAACAGTAAAATTAGAAGCTAACAGACCTTACCATCACTATATTGTATACATCATATATCTATATAACCATAATATGGTAACGTACCGGAAGACGTAGCATGGGCAGACCCCCCACAAGGTGGACCGACGACCTGGTCAAGGTCGCTGGCAACCATTGGATGCGGGTGGCCCAGGACCGGTCTGAGTGGAAATCTTTGGAGGAGGCCTTTGTCCAGCAGTGGACGTCTTCCGGCTGATTGGATGGATGGATAGTAATATAAACAGATGTAAACACTATTACATTGTTGTGGACATAAACATCACCAATCGTATTATATTTTACGCTGTTAAAAAACGTAAATATTTACATTGTAATATACAAACTGATCATTTTAACCTTGTTTATGTATGAGTCAGTTAAAAACGTATATTTAACCAAACCGCAATATCTCCAGCGTTATAAATCAATATAATTGGAGCTCAAAGTCACCGGCCATTGAACAGCATTGCGTTGATTGCTATCACGGGCACACCGATACGGAATGGTACATCCGGTCCAAACACCAATTAACGCTCAGCGTCCCAATTAACATCACAAATTTTAAAAATGCAATCATATTACGAAATGCTGCTGACTGTACTGGAAATAATCGTAACATTCACTGGCGGCAGGTCTCTGCTGTCGTACCACTGTAGCCCCTATTTCAGCTGACTAATAGTACTATATCAACATTACTTTGTTCTGGTATGAAGGGCGCTGTAGGTAGTGAAAGTACTGTGGTAACTAGACTCAACATATGCGATGTGAAGCAGTGCATACCACATTAACTAGCACCACGTTGTTAAGGGCAGGCATATCACTCACCATCAGATGAGCGTGCTGCTCGTCTCGTCGCTAAATTATATAAAAAAAAAAAGGAACAGGAAGCAGGAAAAGGAGTAGTAAGGTTTACACAATCTTTCGCGTAAAGGATACTATTGTACATTAATTCTTAAGTTGTATGAATATATAATTAAAATCACAGTTGTAAATAACATTATTTTAATAATTAATAATCTAAATCTTTATTCCAGAATCTATATTAACAGCTGATCATAGGTATCGTATATTTTGTATAAGTACCCTCACACTGAATCCATTTATCATTCGACTTAACGCGAGTTGCGAACTGGTGAAGTTCGACGAGATGCTGCAACTGATTTCCATTCGCCGGAAGTGTTTTATCTCAATCGACGTCTATATAAAATAAAAAAAAATAATAATCCTTTATTTCAGACTCAAGATCCTTCTTAGTACACAGTAAAAAAACAACTATACTACTCAATTAAAAAAAATCTCACCCCGGCCATGCCGCAATGTTCAACTACTGTTCATAAGTATGGGTGTAGTACAATCTCATTGCCAATTCTTGAACTATCAAGTTACTATACAGTAATCCCCCTATAACAAGGTAGATTGGCTCCACGTTATAGAAAAACCGCGTTTTAGGAATGTTCCCGTATAACGCGTTTTTACGACCCCGCATAACACGTATAAATAATTTACGTTTAACTTTCTTCCCTAAAGAGGGTGTAAATCGAATATTAAGAGAAAACTATATTATGAACGAAACATGAATGAAAAAAAACATGCATATGAATTAAAAAAAAAACCAGTTAATTTCAATTAGCTACTAATTATGAACTTTTCAATATACAGAAATATAATGTGGGAAATCCCCGCGTTGCATGGGGGAATACCCGTGTTATGCAGGGGATTGAAATTGCGTAATATGAAAATGCATGTTACTTTACACATACGGACACAATAATATTCTGTGTATTTCTGTGAATATTAGATCATTATATAGCATTAGTACAGATAATGTAGAAAAAAGAAAAAATCTAGATTAATCAGTAATGAATATGTTGTAAGTAATAGGATAAGGTAGAGCCTTAAATAATCTATCAGGGAATATAAGAGATAAATATATATATAACTATATTTATATATATGAAAATGCGTTATAAGAGTATCAATTTATAGGGGGTATTACTGTATTAATGATTAAGAAGCGGTTAGTATATTCTAGTGCATCTCCCAGGATAGATTTTCTTTAGTTAATTAGTATGATATTAAAGATGATTTATAGAAGAATATTAAAGAAGTATTTTAATGCATGAAATGTTTACAAGATTTTCATAAAAAAAAGGCATTTAGTAGATAAATTAGAGAGATTTATAGCGAACTGCGCCGCTCCTTCCGTTTCTTATCCGGCTGCGAATCTGCGCGCACGCAACCTAGAATGTCAATAAGTCGGCGCTGAGAGCGCTTCATTGAAGACCGAAACTATCTGTCGTCGGTCTTTATCGGCACCGGGGGATCTCGATCTCGGCGTAGATCTGTACACGTCACGTCGCTAAAGCATTATTATGATGATCTCATTGCGTTTCTGCACGACCCGCTGCTCGCACGCAGCTTTTACGCATCAAACAATGTTGTGAACTCAAGTGTCTGAAGACTTTGAAGCTTGATATCTTGAAAGAATGGATGGAAGAAGATTAACGAAAGAGGTATACAAGGTAAGAATCGGTGCAGGTCGACCTAGGCGGACAAATTCCTATCAAATCGAAGATGTCGTAAAGAAAGGCCGGGCGAAGAGTACTCGCAACCGACGAGCATGCATGAAGACGCTCATGAAAGTGGAGGAAGCGAGATGTGTGCCAGGATCGTAGCAAGTGGAGAGAGCTGGTCTCTGCCTAACCCACTGGGAACGAGGCGTGACATATATGTATGTAAATATCTCATGTTAACGAGGACAAAGATCGAGGTGCTTTTAAGTCTTAAACGTCGTAAATTTCCGTTTTAAGTAATATGTTGGAACTAAGTAATATAATATTCATTACTTTGAAGTTAATGCATAGTTATATCGATTACATGTAATCGTTAGATGAATAATAAAAATCTCGACCTCCCGCTGCTTGACCAGCTCTCAAACTACAACCTCATTAAAATAATATTCAAAAGCTTTCATATCGGCTCTCGGTGATATTTACTGAGGCTTTCGAAGGAAGGAAGACCAGAGATCGAAACGAAACGAACCAGATGAAGTAGTCCATCCACATAGCATAAAAGCAAACGAAGTATTGTTTATAATTATTTTTTTTTTGTTTACTGAAGCTGGAACAGAGAATCAAATTTGATAAAAGGATATGCTTTTTTCAGTCTTGAAATTACTAGACTTAAAGAAACTACTAGATTTGGAGAAAATAATAGATTATTCGATACCGACTAATACTAACAGAATGCCGATTGTTCTTGTGAACTAATAACATTCATACATTGATACTACTTAACACTATATGGTCTTGTGTAAATACCTTAAGAGAGGCATTAGGAACAAGATAAGGGTCAACACTACTTCGAAATTCGAGGGTTGTTTCTATTACCTAGACCCATTACTTAGGAAGACAATTCACCAGCCACCTTCACTTAGCGCTTTGCAGTTCTTTAATAAACAAATACGGGGGCGTAAGGGGTCCCGCACAATAACTTACATGACCCAAGCCAACCTCACCTACCCGTAGTGCACCTTGGTAATCAATAAACGAGGCTTTGGCTTTCACCAACTCGCATTGGGCCAGCGTGGTGGGAGAATGGCCCAAGTCCTCTCATATGAATGTCTACCCGATCGTGTGGTAGGGGATCTTTGGGAGAGACCTATGTCCAGCTGTGGACATCCATCGGTTGTTGTTTAATAAACATATAACTTGGTTTATTACTTATATATTAAAACAACAAAAATAACATATATATATATATATATATGTTAATAAATATTAAAAAAAACCTATAAATGTTGAATACGTGGAGTCTCTAAACGAATGATCTTAAAGAACATGTTACTGCCCAACATCTTTAAGATATGACCTAGATGTAGTTAAGATAAGCCTGCAGCAACGGGCCCCAGATGTCTAGATTCTAGACTAAGTATACACTCGGAAACAGTGTTATTGGCGTTATCGTCCCTTATTTATATCATCATGTTAGGATCGAGCCTGTAACATGCTTTCTTATCAGAAACATAGCACCCACGCACAACTATTGACAGTACTTAAGTTTCTATAACCTTCATACTAACATATATACGGAAAAGTCCAACAGAATCATTACTTTGAAAAAGCAATTAGAAATACCTGATTATTATGATAACATCCCTTAGTAGGTTATAGGTACAGATTTAATAAAAAAAAATGTATCCTAAATCAGGAGTGACCTAATTTTCTATTTAGTGTACAGACCAACAAGCTGATGGAATAAGATAGTGCTCGTCGCTTTGAAAAATAAATTTATTAACTCTATAGCATTAATTTCATCAGCTACAGCGCCCATTAAACCGGAACACAGTAATGTTTGCATACTAGTGTTTGACGTGAGAAATGGGCGTTGCGATCATACCTATTTTTTTGTTTCATGGGGGAAATCTTCGAAAAATGCCTGGAGGGAAGATAGAGATTCTTACCCAGTAACGCAGTCTTTCCTCGGCGGTCCTCCTAATAACCCCTCGGCGGTTTGCATCAGTGCATTAGGAGACCTCAAGGATCTCTTACAGAACGCACCAGTGCCCCTCTACATTTTGATTTAAGACGTCCCTGAGGAAGGTCCAAACCCTCGTAAGCACCATCGCTGAGCTGTACACTGTCCCCTACCTTCAAGGTCTGCGAAAACCTTTTCACCACCACAAGCAGGACTTACCTTAGCCCCATTCTTACTAACCTGAGACTACAGGACGATGGTACCTACCTACTTTTTCTCCGACAAGAGAATCCTCCAATCAGCCAATCAGCCGGAAGACGTCCACTGCTGGACAAAGGCCTCCCCCAAAGATTTCCACTCAGACCGGTCCTGCGCCACACGCATCCAATGGTTGCCAGCGACCTTGACCAGGTCGTCGGTCCACCTTGTGGAGGGTCTGCCCGCGCTACGTCTTCCGGTACGTGGCCGCCACTCGAGAACCTTTCTGTCCCAACGGCCGTCGGTTCTGCGAGCTATGTGCCCTGCCCATTGCCACTTTGCGACGGCGACCTTTCGAGCTATGTCGGTGACCTTGGTTCTCCTGCGGATCTCCTCATTTCTGATTCGATCTCGCAGGGAAACTCCGAGCATAGCTCGCTCCATCGCCCTCTCAGCCATCTTAAGCTGGCGGACAAAGAAAATCCTACCACCAGTATAATCACTTAATATCGGATGAAACCTAAAACACTAAATAGGACAAGGTTTCAGTAATAAATAAAGCAGTGTCAAGTTGTTCACACATACTTTTATAATAACTTAATGCCTCATAATCCTGTGTAACGCGTTCATTAAAAGTTAATTGAATGTGGAGAATAAAAGGAGCGCCTGTCCATCCTTACGGAGCGGCTCCATCGATAATTACCACGAACAAAAGAAAAGCACGCAACAACACTATACACACAAAGGCATGGGAGACGTAGACGCCTTTAGTGATGTGCCGACAAACAAAAGATCGATATCGAAGCGCGGGTAGGTTTAATTTTATAAATAAGTTTTTAATTGAGACGTCAGTCAGAGAGGCAGTGCCGCGTGTGCCTTTGCTTTTTACGTTTTTTTTTTTTAAATAATGGTATCGACGTGAAGGGTTCAGTACAATTTCTTCTTAACCACAATGTTTGATTATTCAACGTTCGTAATTAAGTTTAGAATACGAATGTATATTAATGAGGGATCATGTTTCCAATACATATATATAATCAGTCCACTTGATGTTCCCACAATTGGACATCAATGTTTTATCTCTTTTTTCATTTAACGACGCGACGAGACGTTCGACATAGGCCTCCCCGAAAGATCTCCAGGGATCCATCTTCACAGGCAGTCAAAATTTTCTTCAGTACCGCCAGGCACCAGGCGCCATCTTTTGTTGGGAGGATTTAGATCATTTCCCACCACGCTAGTCTAATGGGTTGGTGAGAGCCAGAGCCTCGTCTGTTGATTAGCAGGGTGCACTACGAGCTGGTGAGGTTGGCATGGATTCCGTAACTTTTTGTGTGGGAACACTTACACATCTCTAATGGTAAGTGATCGCCTCTCCATAACAACGTGGCGCTAGTTAGGATGGTAAACACTGCGCCATATTGCGCTCGTCGCCATGATACTTAAGATCGTCTCTTTGCCACAGTCTTTTCAATAGCTACAGCGCCATTCAAACAGGAACAGGTTCAGAAATAGGCGTTGAGGTGGTACGTACCTAGGTCTCCAGCAACAGAGACCCACCTCCAGTAAAATCTCTCTATCAGGGTAATCTCTTGATATAATTCTCCAGATCCTTATAATCAGATTAAATATATAAAGTGATAACTCTTAAAGATTAAAACTATATTATTCGTAATTCATTTGAGTTCACAATTCAGTGAAGACCTACCCCAACGTACAGTCAGCTCCGCACTCTCACCGAGGCTCCGGTCCACCAATGTGCACCTTATCACGCGAACTGTATTGGTCATTTTACTTCGCTTATCAGATGCAGTTAATCTGAACCGAGATCGTTATTGATGGTGCAGACGAAGTCGTCGCTCCGTGCTGCAATTCCTGGCTATTAACTGGTCACGGGATATTTATTCCATGGGGAAGACCATTGATTTATTAGATAAGATTGCGTAAGGGGTTGAAGTATACTTAACAGCGATCACCGCACCAAAGCACTCAAGTTAAAATACATTAAGTAGTAAGATATGGAAAAATAAACGTTCGTCAACTTTGAACTTTACTGGTGTTAGTACCACAGCTCCTATCTCTACTGCCAAATAGTAGTGTGCAAACCTTACTGTGTTCCGGTTTCAAGGGCGTTGTAGCTAGTGAAATTACTAGAGTAACGAAGATTAACATTCTATGTATCAAGTTGTAGGGTGCAGGTAATGAAGTATACCATCCTAAATAGTGCCATGTTGTTATGGGCCGTATCACTATCAGGTGAAAATAAAAAAAAAATTAATTATATAAACCTAACAGTAGACAGATCTTAATCAGTGCTTGCCAACATTTATAAGTACCCCTCCCCTAACAACCCCATTCCTACTCCTATATAAAGTGTCACATTTCTCTTAAGCTCTTGCAATATCTAAATTTAGAAGTATACTCTCTATCTCTCTCTCTTTATTCTTTAACATATTAGTAGGATAATGTAGACATAATATATTATATTAATATCTAGTGTATATATCCTATATAATATCTCCAGAGATTCATTGCCTTAACATCAGATCTTACCCAAAATTTGGTATAGATTTTGCTTCTACCATTTAGAGGTCAGCTAAGATTGGATTTCAAAAATTCCTTCATCGGCCAGCATATAGGGCTTTATACCTTCCCATTATTTCCGCCATTACCAATATATATTCAGATATCCTTAGTGTACCTCAGGTTGGCTATTGAAGATCTAGATGGACAGCATTTCCAGTCTCTTGTTCAACCCTACAATATAAAGGGTGTCTGACGGCAGATTTATATTTTAAAAAACGAATACTTCAATAAGTTATAAACAGTGCGGGGGGACGGTGGTGTCATTAGAATCACGGATCGTGCGGATTTTTTAGTCACGATGTCGCAGTGGTCGGGTGAGCATCGCGCGTTCGCTATTGAAGCATTTTTCAAGAGTAACGACTCTTACGTACTCGCTCGCCGACAGTTTTGTTCACATTTCAATATTCGACGGATAGGCGATGGGCCGAGTGTGAATTTAATTCGTTCGTGGGTGGAGAGGTTCCGCGCAACTGCTTCGGCTATGAACACACCACGGCCAGGACCTAGTCGATCGTCAAGGACCCCCGAAAACATTGAACTGGTTAAATGCAGTTTACGTGAAAATGCACGACTTTCGATACGGAAAAGGGCAGCTTCACTGGGACTTCCAAGAGCAATTGTGCATGAAATTTTGAAAAAAGATATGAAATTTCATCCTTTTAAAATTCAAATAATTCAAGAATTGAAAAAAAATGACTTTGCGTCACGCAAATTTTTATGTGAAACCATGTTGGAGCGTTTTCGCACTGTGAATTCCATTTTTTGGTGCGACGAGGCTCATTTTCATTTAAACGGACACGTAAACAAGCAATATTGCCGTTACTGGGCTCTAAGAACTCGCAATCCTCGACTGAAGCACCAAAAACCATTACATTGCCCAAGGGTAACTGTTTGGTGCGCTTTATCCACGAATGGGATAATCGGACCATTTTTTTTTTTGAAAATGCACGGGGCCAAGCGACGAATGTCAATGGTGAGGATTATCGGCTCATGATTTCGAATTTCTTTTTGCCGAACCTGCGAGCTCATTCATCATTCTCATCACACACGTGGTTTCAACAGGATGCGGTACAGGTGCGACCGCACACACGGACACAGACGAACACAGAGCTTCGATGGATTTGTTGCGAGAAAATCTCCCTCAAAAACTGATTAGTCGCTTTGGGGACATCCCGTGGCCACCGAGGTCACCCGACCTAACTCCAATGGATTTTTTTTTGTGGGGCTACCTCAAAGAGAGAGTTTACGCCAACAATCCGCGAACTGTTGTGGACTTAAAAGAAAATATTCAACGAGAAATCAGCGCAATTGAACCAAGTTTACTGCAGCGTGTGGCACGGAATACGAGGCTCCGTTTCGAACAGTGTGTGCAACAGGATGGAAGACATTTGCATGACATTATCTTTAAAAAATAAAATCCGCATTTGTACTCTATCTTTTAATACTTTTAGTAAAATTATATGACAAACATATTATTTTTTATTTAAATTTGAAAAAATAAATCTGCCACCAGACACCCTGTAGATACGTATGTAAAAAAGTCTATGTGATAAATTAATCATTACTGGCTGTCACTCCCATGTAACTGTTGCCAGTATAGTATACTTGCCAACCCGTATGCCATGTATGGCAATTACCAACCAAAAGAGAAGTATGTTCGATGAGACGAGCATCGTTCAGCTGATGGTGATACGCCTGCCCGTAAAAACATGTCAGTGGTAAGGATGATATATACAGCACCAAGATCTGCTCATCGCTTGGCGAAACGTATTAAGTTACTCCAGTAATTTCGCTAGCTACAGCGCCATTCAAACCGGAACCCAGTAATGTTTGCACACTACTGTTTATCTCCAGAAGTTGGAGCTGTAGTACCGAGGTCTCTGACATCAGAGATCTGTCACGATGAAATATCGAATATATTAAGCCGTTTTTGTCATGATATGAGCCTTTTAGCGCAACCGTGTCCGGTTGTGATGCTGAATAGGTCCGCCAATAAACAGCACCAATTGCGCAATATAGTTAATGTAGGCGGTAAACGAGATGAAACTGGAGGTACCGGCCGTGCGCAGGCGCAGTTCCCACGCGGCGCCGGCCTTGCCGTGAACTTGCTGTGCAAGCGACAAGATTACAGCGACAATGAAAGCGGACTTCTCGCTTCATCATCTATGAAGCTTATCTCAATGCAAGACCAGTGTTACTGATGGCAGGACTTATTGTCGGACTTGAAAACAATGGCGATGAGCATCACGTGCTGCTGTATACCTAGCGTTTTATCTTACAAGCATGCAGGTCACTTACCATCAGGTGAACTTATCGCTCGTCGTTTCTATATTCACCAGAATTAAGTTTCGGGTTAGTCCGCTGGTGAAGAACCTAGGATAGCCGGATTTTTTTCTATAAATATTCTCCGTTTAGTCTCCTTTTATTTCACACGAATAGTAGAGGTAGGGGATGATTAGTGGTAGAGAAGTAAATGATTAGGGGGTTCAGCAGCAATTGTGAAATTTCTAAAAATAATTATGAAAGTGTTTTACCGTAGATAGTGTTCAACATTATATATCAATATACTATGTCTTTGTATATATGATGATGATAATATCTATGTATATCTATATATCGACTAGTAATTTGTACTAGTCGATATATAGATGAATTATAGAAACGGTATAGATAACGTTGAGAAAAAAAACGCAGTTAAAAAATAAATTAATTGATAACAGCATAAATTATTTTCCGGTTTGAAGGGCGCTGAAGTTAAATTATTTGAGTGCTGAAACAATATCTTATACCTAAAGCGAAGTAAGGGATGCGATGCAGTTTATATCAACCTAAGTAGCGTTACGTTATTATGAGCAGGCGTATGACTTATCATTAAGCTAACCAAAAACAAAGATAGATATATAGATATACATAAAGACAAATATTACATGATAAAATACAGATAAACATAAATATATTAACATACTAATATTGTAGATTATCATTACTGCTGTGTGTACTATATCATTAGGTAGCTATCATAAACAATATATCACATACCAAGATATATCTTCTTATTAACAAACAACCGAAATATTTGACAACTTATATATGGCAGCGAGTATATCTGTGGAGGATCTAGGTAACTTGGGAGATCCTGACGAATCTTCCAAGTTTTTTTTTAATCAGAAAGCTTTTGAAGTGTCCAAAGTTTTTAATGGCTTCTTTGACAGTTACTCTAACTTTCGACAGAGTTTTTGACAGTTAAAAAAAACGAGTCCAGTAAATAAAACAGGTAATAATTGATCTCTTTAATCTCATAGTTATGTTTTTCCATCCATCCATCCAATCAGCCGGAAGACGTCCACTGCTGGACAAAGGCCTCCCCCAAAGATTTCCACTCAGACCGGTCCTGGGCCACCTGCATCCAATGGTTGCCAGCGACCTTGACCAGGTCGACGGTCCACCTTGTGGAGGGTCTGCCCACGCTACGTCTTCCGGTACGTGGCCGCCACTCGAGAACCTTTCTGCCCCAACGGCCGTCGGTTCTGCGAGCTATGTGCCTTGCCCATTGCCACTTTGCGATGGCGACCCTTCGAGCTTTGTCGGTGACCTTGGTTCTCCTGCGGATCTCCTCATTTCTGATTCGATCTCGCAGGGAAACTCCGAGCATAGCTCGCTCCATCGCCCTCTCGGCAATCTTTTTACTCTATTGTTCATGACGATGATAAATTATACTTATAGATCGCAGTCTTCATTAAAATGTAGTACTATTTATCTTTGGACCACACACTTTACTATCAATTCACTAATCGGGTAACCAATTACCTTACTGCGTTTATCAATGTTAATACTGTTTTATACCTACGCAGTAATTCCTGATCCGGAATGGCCGCTCTAGTAATACCTAGTATTGCCAAGGTATTTTTTTATTCAAGCTAACAAGGAGACGCGCGGGACGTTCACCTGATGCTAAGTGTTCGCCTGCCTATAACAACGTCGCTTTAGGTAGTTATATACTTGACACTACCACAGTAATTTCACTAGCTACAACGCCCTTCAAATCGGAACACAGTAATGTTTTCACACTACTGTTTGACGGCTGCTTTTGCTCTGTTCGTTTGCTCAAACTTTAGTTTGAAGAGGGCGCCTAAGATGATGATGATTTAGGAGCTGCGGCGGTGGTATCTACCTAGACGGTCTCCGACAACAGAGACCTGCCACCAGTAAAATATTAATTGTGGCAGCAATACTTATATTTAAACTTTTTTTATATGTTGTATAATGTGGACTGGTTGGAGCCAGAGCCTCGTTCGTTGATCAGCAGTGTTCACCACGAGCTGATGAGGTTGACTTGGGTCCTGTGAGTTATTATACGGGATTCCGTACATTCCATAAGAATATATTATGATGTACTATTATGTATTGAAATAAATGAAATTAGGTTATTTTACATACCCATGTTTTAAGGATTAATATATTTTTTCAATACTATAAAGAAACAGGACACTCGATATTACATTCTGTATATTTTTAATCCTTTTTAATTTATTTTAATCTTCATAAGATTAATTAATACAATTTTTCAATCTGAATCGATGCCAATTAAGACGTTTGTTGTATATTGCGGTACTATCGAAGATAATTTGTATCCGCCATCTTTGTAAATACTTCCTAATTTAAAATACGAAACGCGCTATCGTTTCCGTGAAAAAAAAAATCGTTGACAAATTACTTTATCGATATAAAACCTATTTACAAATCATTAAGTTTATACTGGCAACTGTATATTTATACATATATAACGAATATGGGTTTTGTTTGTTCGCCAATCACGTGAAAACTAGTGAACGTATAGACATGGGAGTATGAGTATTCGATGCGGAATGATCTGTAGATGATTATAGGCTAAAATTTTTTTTAAATTCATGGCTCTTTCATAATTTTATTTCTAATTAACTTTTATAAGCATTTCCATTTGTTATTGTATATGCGGTTGCTATAGTAACGGTTGTTATAGAAAGTAATTTGTTTAATTACTTGGGTAATGACTCAAAGTATGTCTGAGGCGAAGAATGCAATGTGGTACAGTATATAACATACCTAGCTATCACCTAAAACCATCAGGTAAACGTGTCGCTCGTTTCATCGCTTAATTTCATTAAAAATATTCTTAATATGTATGATGATTGTGATTGGAATATTTTAGAGATTACTCAGTGATGAAGTGTTTAACAGAGTTAAACCGTCAGCGCCACCAAAGCGGAGTGGTAGCGGGTTCGGTTCCGACCCGATTCCGTGGCAGGCGGTCGGGCCGCGGGCGGTTCATTTGGGACCGTTATCTCGTCTAACAGCTACGCGCTCCGTTTAACCGCCATGCCTAAGTTCGCAGGTGGTTAGGCCCTTGCGATTTGAGGGCAACGCCCCAAAAACTACCAGCTGATCCACCAAAACCATCCAGATGATACATTATATTGTATACCAAATAATCATCAACAGAAGTATAATAAAAAAATTATTTTACATTCCTCATAACTGTCTTTTAACTTCCAATCAGTTAAACGTAACTTAATGTTGCTACATTTTTTTTTTCTCATCAACACCATAACGAGTGCCTTCCAGTTTGAGAAAACGCTTTCATTCCTCAACTGACGGTAGTCAGACCAGATGCTGCGGCTACTTGGGATGTATTTGGTTTCAGTTTGAACCTTATTCCATCCGGCCACGGAGCATTTAGATTGGCCAATCGTTCATTAATCCGAGCATCAGCTGGTTTTGATTTTGTGTTTCATTGCTCGTTTTTTTTTTAGTAAAGTAATGTATTTTTTATGAAACTTTAGTTTCATTTAACTGTACTAACATAATGGAGCATATACAATGCTAATAAAATGATTTAAAAATATGATTTTTTTTTAATCAGGATCTATTTTTTTCGACCCATCGTCAAAAGCGTGATTAGTATTACCGTCTGTCTTCGTTTTCGGAAGTGGTATCCTAACACCCTGTATAGTAGCTCTCAAGCGCTTATACAACTAACATCAACGCAGCGGGCTTTTAACGGGCCATGCTGTTAGTAAGAGCTTTAGCTCAACTAAATCGATAAGTATTACAAACACCAGCAACTATCTGAACGGTTACTTAAACTTAGAGAACTATCTCAGCCAGTGATTCCCAAAGTACCGTCTTGTGAAGAAAACGTGACTTATTTAAAAATTAGTCATCTAAACGTTTTTAATAAAGACAGTGCATCACTTTGGTACGGATGACGTTATGTCTAACATAGTTTAAGTACTTCTATTTTCTATTATATTTAATAGACAAAAAGAAAGAACTATTTATAACTGTATATATACATGTATAAGTATAATTACACTGTTAATGTATATTTTATCATTAATTCATCAAAGAAAAAATTATCGCAGAGATCTCTACAACTTTTGTATTTATTCAATATTCTAATTACTGTACTGATCCACCAGCGCGCGACAGGAATGGATTCGCAGAGCTGGTATCCACTCTTCATTAATTGGAGTAGCACAAGGAGAAGAAGAATAATTAAATATTACTGTGTACGGGTTTAGAGTGATTTAAAGCAAGTACTCGAGTAGTAATGAAATTACTTGAGTAAGAAGACTTACTTTTTAAGGCGATGTGATTCGTTATATATCATCCTCTATTGTATATGATATATTTGTATACCTCATCCACTACATATCAGCAGACACTTTGTTATGACCTAAAGATTCAGTACCATCAGATAAACATCCTGTTCATCAAATCTACTCGTTGCCAAAACCATCGAAGTTTGGATGCCGTTGGTTCAATACATCTACAAGTCGCCGCTATCTAGAGCACTTCGATACGCGGACAGCCCTACAGTTAAAAACAAAGAGCAGCAGATCCCGTTGCTCCTGGCAGTCATAAAACATCGACTGGCAGTGCTGGCTGCCAGGTGGATAATTATATTTCGTGCCAAAGCGAGCCCCAGCGCCGCGTCGATTTAAGATTACTGCCGCTGTAACAAAGAGCTGATCGCTCCAACAGTTTGTATCGGTGCAAATAGATAAATTGCTTTAATGGGTGACGTGGAATGATGAGGTCTTGGAATGTTATAGCGCAAGTACTGATATATTACTACTATGATACTAGCTGTTCACCGGCTGCTTTATTGACTATAGCACTCCCGTTCTTTCTTTGGGGAACGAGTTTTGTAGAATCCATTCTTAGCTGATCTCTTAATGGCAGAAGCAATATCTCTACCAAATTTTGAGTGTTTACGTCTAATAGTTTCGGAGATCTCGTGATGAGTCAACAAATCTCTGCATTTCTCCTATATTTAGATAGATGGTCACCATTGTTCACTATATTTATGAGAGCAAATAACTATATTGTATTATAATAAAAAACGTATGAAATGTATTACATAATTACACAATAAACTAGTGCTAGTAAATAATTATTTTATTTACTGTAAGGGGTCCCACACAACTTACGGAACCCAAGCCAACTTCACCTGCTCGTGGTGCAACCTGGTAACCAACAAGCGAGGCTCTCGCTCCCATCAACCCGCATCAGGACAGTGTGGTGGGAAATAGATCAAATCCCCCCATGTGACTCTTACAAAGGAAAATCATGAAAAGTCGCTGGATGAGAGCAGTGCAGAACCGATCGATGTGGAGATCTTTGGAGGAGTCATTTGTCCAGCAGTGGACGTCTATCGGCTATATTATAGTCTATAGTATATATTATAAATTTACCCCTTTTACTAATAGTGTCATTGTAAAACCACGAAGTTTAAAACCCATGTAACGAGAAATGGAAACCACTACTACTAATATCTAAAAACTACTAAACAGAACAGTTCATTTAATATAATACGTCTTCCCAAGAAGATCATAAACTGCTTCATTATTCAGCTGTTAGCTTTCGCCAGGTTCCGTAAGCAGTGGAACGAGATGGTGCTCGTAATGCACGTTAATTATCATTTAACCCACCGTTAAGTTGTAAATCTGTAACAAGTAAATATTTCTCGACAGATAACCGAAGCAAAACCCCTTCGCGATAACTATTCCGTGGAATAAGGGTCACCGGACACTGAACCTCCCGACTGTATTAGTGAGTACACTAATTATTTTATGTATTTTTTTATAATTAATCAGTTTCTTAAGCTTTCTGTTTTTTACACTACGACTAAACATATCACCGTAAATTAAACGGTGAGCCAAAACTATTTAAACTAGCTCGAAGGAATAGAATAGGCGCTGGCTTGGAAGACATTAGGCAAACCTCAGAGTTAACTCTGCACAGTTTTAGATAGCTTGTGCTATGGGCATTGATATAGGCAATTATCAGTGTTTCAAACTAGTTCCATTGTCACACATGATCAAAGTAATTTTTCAAGTATCCCTTCCAACTCTTTTTAAACTGCCAATAATATTCCCGCTATAGAATATTAATTGAAAGACATCTAAACCAATCTTATAATGATATTCCCGGATATTCATAATTAATTAGGAAGTTGTACACAGAAAGAAATTCTTTGATTCTCTATTTGGTTAATAAAACTAAGTAAGAAAATAATTGACATTTTAATAACACTAGAAGAAAGATCGGATCAATATGTCTTTAAAGCTAAACTTCTAATCAAACTGTCTAGATATTTATATAGTAAGACAAATTTAGAATTGTCAGTACTAGTAGAAGTAGAAAAATTAATGAATAAAAGAGATAAATAATAGTAAGATAAGGAAAACCTTTTTATTGTTTATTAAATTGGTATAGAAACATTGTCCAGTGTCCGTCGCGAGTCTGGCAGAATGGTGTGCCGATAACAAGTGGGCAATCAACACTAACTGCAGAGTCCACCCGTCCCCGGGCAACGGTCAGAGATGCCCCAAGCAAACCATCTACACAATTAACTTCTTAACAGTTACACTTTGTAGTCTCACTGCATACTCTCGCTTCCGGTACAGCCCAGATAAGCAATTGAGATCCTTTATAACATTAGGCTCCTTACATTTTGGATACAGTTTGGGATTCAAATGATTCGCAGATTTGATTCCGCCATTCGTCTTTTACTGTAAACAACCTTCCTATTGTTCATATTGCTGAGATTCACGTCCTTCTCTCAAAAGTAAAAAGACAACATAGCTTATTCATCATGCTTATAAAGTACAGATTAATTCATGGTGGAATCACAATTACAACTTATATTATTTAGAAAAAAGATAACAATAAATATCGCTCTAGAATCTGTTTTATTTCTCTTTTATAACAAGCGAAGGATCCGGGACTGAGGATATGAAAATCCAAGATAATCCTCATGTCACATCACATTCCCTTTTCCCTTAATCTATCAATCTCTATAAACTATTGTTTTCCTGTGTGATGATCCAAGGCTATATTTGTCGTATCAATGGAAATGGAGGAAGTTATCGATAATGTGGAGAAGGATGCTATCTTTCTAGATGAACTAATGATCTCTTAAAAACCTGGAAATAGAAAGAGGCAAGGGGCTGTTTTGGATGACATTGGAAAATAGAGATATCTAGCGCTTAATAAACAAACTGATAATGGAAGCAGGAAATGATGTAATACAATAAACCGGATCAAGTAATTTGAATATAACGCTTCAATTTAAGAAAATCGATTAAAAGAGTAAAATCTTGGCGTAAGAAAATTAATTCGTTGAGAGCAATGGCGTATGACATGGTGTATTAAATTGTTACTTGCAAACTTAATGGTTACCTAAGCGAAAGTAACCTACCTGTTCACTCTGAATATTATATTTTTATTGCTTTGTGTTACACTTTTAAAACTAACATTTTATTACTTGTTATTTATTGAAAGAAACCTACTTATCTATCAAGTATGTATTACTTTAATGTACTGTTATTTCTAAGAACGAGTAATTTTAAAAGCTCTCAGACCTATTATCTACAAAAAAATTGAATACATCAAAACCTATTCTTGGTGTCGGACTGAATTTTTTGGACAGACACTTTGCATTCTGGAAAGTTACTAAACCTTGTCAGTCTCCTCAAGGTCTGCAAACCTGAAGACTTTTCTGTCATCTAGGACCGGCATGGCTTTTCCAGATTCCGATTCGTTTACCTTGATATCAAGAATAGGTATAATTTCTTATCGTGATAATTATATATCTAACAAGTAACTAGTTATAAATCTTGCATCGCTTCTATTCTAGATCTCATGGGAATGTTTAAGTATTTCTAGTTACTTAATATTGTCTCTAGATTCAGTGGTGTTGGAGGAGGAGAGAAGTGTAGATCATTATAACTGTTCAGATTCCTGAGATATATCTTTAGATTTAAAGTTGGCCGAGAAGCAATAGCAAACAGTTTGCGGGCAGGGGGTGGTATCGATAAATCTGCTCGTCCGAGGCGCATGCGCAGATCGTCGATAGGGCTGTGAGTTCGCGTATCGGGTTCCGTCGGACGCTCGTTAGCCGATCCGCGGGCCGCTCCGCCACTTTGTCGTTCAACTATCGCTAATAAATTATCAACACGCGTGCACTTACGTGTACCTCTAAAGATTTATATTTACTTAATAATAGAATGTCGATCTGAGGGTGGGGGTACACGAAGCAAAAAATTGCGAAATACATTAATCGACAGACTATAGGCGCATTTTACCATGAGAACATTTCTTATGACTCTTCAGAAATTTGCAAGTTCATTGTATGGATAATTTTGTCGAGGTGTGTGGTCAACATCTGTCGGATCAGTTAGCTGGCCGCTCGATATTGAAACTTTCGTTACCACAAGTGAGACCAAAGGTAAACGGCATCGAAATAATGCCGACGTTTGCCACAGTTTTGATAAAGGTCCACGATCCGGGTCGCATGCCGGATCGCAAAGTTTTATTGCATTGTAAATTGTTTGATAATGCTGCCATTGTCCAACGCAAAAGTGCCTTAACTTGTCACCGTTGACATTTATTACACGAGATAAGCTTACGAATGAGCTATAGTCAAGACTCGAACAGAAATGGACGGTTCAGTTTCCGCTTCCGTCATTGCATTTTCTTATGATTTACTTCACGATCTCATCTTGACTGATTAACATCAACAATATGCAAGGATGAGCATAGAAGTAAATAACCTGTGGGAGATCAAACTCGTGCTTGAAATACAGCCTGTTCAGGTATCTAAATGATTTTCAGTATCCGAAAACAATCTAGGTACCACCGCAGCGTTGATATGCCTTCAATCCAAAATGCGTATTTGAAGTCTTGTTTGGCTTATGGCTTATAATGACAATTCATATTCTTTTGTTCAACTTATATTCATACGTTGTGGTCCATAACTTATATAAGTATTTAGTGGTACTTAAAGTGGACCATATTTCATCCTTGCTTAAAGGTCAGATGTATTATAAAAACGTAATTCTTTGAACTGGTTCACATTTAGACAGCGCGTAAACGCTTTAATAGATCACACCTATTTTAATGATCTTAAATTATTATACAAATATTCATAGTTATATAATGGTATTATATAAAAAGTAGTTCTAATAAATCAAACATAGTCCTTTTCCTACTCCAACATACAGGTAAAGAAACAGTGACATGTGTATATGACTTTGAAACTGAAACGAATTCAAAAGACCTTATGGTATGTTCTCAACGAAAATATTAATAAATTATTCAAGAATGATCAATTTCGAAATTTTGGACGTTTTATTGCTGCTTTCAATGTTTATTCTTTATGATTTTTATAGTAACAGATAAACAAGAGAATCCAATCCCTTTAATACTTAGGATATCCAATAAATAAAAATTAAAATAACTTTGAAAACTCAGGCTCATATCGAAATTATTCAAATAACCAAACAGCGAGCCGGAGTGGCGGAGATACAGAAATTAGATTACGAAAAAGCCACCTAAGACCTGGGAGCAGGGCGCGGCTTGGAATTTCTAATAAATGGTCATGACTTTTGGTTCTTTGCGTTCACCTTTTCAAATACTCTAACGGAGAATAACAACTTTATAATAACTAGTCTTTGTTAACATTAAACATGGTGTGAGCGAGACGTTACAGTTTATAGACGAACTTGACCTTAAGGTTTATTAGTAACAATTTCCACCACTGCTGTATAAATAAACTAAATGATGGGAAGTCTACATCGCAGCTCTTATTCCGCCAAATAGCGTAAATCACTATATTCCTATTTGAAAGGATCTGTAAGTAAAGAAATTAATCATTTAAAGGGACATGTCTCAAGAGAACCAACAATGTGGACTAGTGTAAGCATCCTTAGTATCTTATGTTTTAGAAACCGACCATTTAGCAAGATTAATTGTTCAAGAACTTTCAGTATTCATTTCGTTAACTGAATTCGTATGAATGCAATTATTTCTTAAGATGGATTCGTTTCACATGCAGCGTTTTCCCATCAATTAAACAGTATGAATATTGAAATCGAAAATTTTTTAAACATCGACTCCATAACCACATAATCAATGACCATAGACATCTGAAACATTGAAGCGAAGATAGCTCAACGCTGTCTGGTCAACAGCACGAAGTTATAGTACCGTTCGAAAGCCCTTCTTCATTGGAAAGTAGATTCTACGCTATTGCTTTTAAGGTTTATTGTCAGCTGTCGGGTTCACAACTATGATGGTCTATTGAAGAATGTGGAGTCAAGGTCAGGAGTATCTGCACAGTCGCGTGCGTAACAAATCGGGCGTCTTACAGTCGATGTCAAAAGCGGTTGTTTGTAACAATGACTTTGAGAGCTCTGTTCTTAATGATGAAAGGTAAACAAATTGAGCTCGACGGGTTACGAAACACGGGTTCAGTGTAAATGGTTAAGATGTACGAATAGAGATGTGATATGAATATGTAATGCTAGCTGATCCCTGCCTGCTTCGCTGATCGCAGTATAGAATTCATCATCATGATTATCAGCCTTTGTTTATCCACTGATGGATATAGGCCTTCCTAAAATCTCTTTCACCAAATACGATCCTCAGCTGCTCGCATCCATACGATTCCGATCGTTCCATCTGGAGGGAAAGCGTCCTACAGTTTTGCGACCTGTACGCGGCCTCCACTCCAATTCTTTTCTACCCTTAGTTTTATCATTATAATGTATTATTACTATTGTTAGGACTCTTTACTGGTGGTATGTCTCTGTTACGGAGACCGTCAAGCTACCACTGCAGCGATTATATCAGCCACTAAACTGTTTCAACTTGATTGGCGCTGTAGCTATTGTAATTACCGGAGTAACGGGACTCAATATCTAATGTATGAAGGCGACAAGCACTATGTGGTGCTGTGTATATCATGAACAGGCCTAATAGTAAACGTCCCATTTGTCTATCTTTCTTAAAAAAACAATATTATTTCTCTTGACATGAACAATTTACGGAATGCGGTGTATTCGTTAAGCTTCGTTAGAGGGCCATCAGCACGTGGCACCGCCCCACCAGCGGCAACGGTAATAACACGGCAGCCCCGGCTGAACCGTTGCATCACCCGCGCTCGGTTATACCCACCGCGTGAAATTACCACCCGCGAGGACTTAATGTCTACCGTCCGTTTCCTCATCATCATCCCGCACGCGAAGCCTCGCCATCTATACAGTTTATCTTTTGCAGCTTCTAAGACAGGCACTGTTACAGGATCCGTATATTTAACGGACCCTATTCTCTTAAACAACACGGGACATTTTTTTCGACGAGAACGATCAAGACGTTCACTTGATGATAAGTGATACACCTACCAATAAGAATGTATCGTTCGTTAGTATGTTATACACAACACCGCATTACGATCGTCGCCTGAGACATAAGATGCTTAGTCTAGTTACCTCAGTAATTACACTAGCTACCTTCAAACTGGAATACAGTAATATTATATATAAAAACAGGCATTGTGGACTTACGTAGACGCTCTCCGGAAGTAGAGACCCACCAGCGGTAGTATCCTGTAAGTCCAAATTGATTTAAGCATAGCATAGAAGCTTATTGTCCAAGCTCAGAACAGATTCTCTTCCTATGAGCCATTGGAGGTTCCGGTATTGAGTGTTGAGCTGATCTCTTATAGCTAGTATATGGGATGCTATTGCTCAAGTGAGTGCTGTCGGTGTCAAGAAGGTGACAATGATGAAATGAAGAAGATATCTTCTTATGATGGTAAGAGACGAGGTGGAACATGGTGAAGATGACCAAGGATATTCTGGTTCTCATATTTTGGCAATAGCAATGCTTCTATCGAAGTAGATAAACAATATTGTATGAATGTGGGGATAGGTTTCTGTTGCCGGAAACCACCTAGTTAGGTACCATCGCAGCGCATATTTCTGCCGCCTGTCAGTACTGTGCAATTATTGCTGTGTACGAGTTTAAAGGGCGCTGTAGCTACTATAATTACTGTGGTAACGAAACTCAAAATCTTGTCTCAAGACGACGGGAGTAAAGTGGTGTTGTGAATATCATTCTAATTAGCGCCACGTTAGTTTTTTGTTATTAAGAAATTGTTTCTGTAACTACCTGCAGCGATTTGTTAAGCAGTAACCTCGATGACAGTGTACTCGTGATTCTGTACTTTAACATGTCTCAAGTTTTTTTTTTATCCTAGTACTTTGCTAGGTGGTAATTGACACGTTGTTATAGGCAGGCGTATCACTTACCATCAGGTGAACGTTCTGCTTGTCTGGTCTAGCAATTGAATAAAAAAAAGTCTCCAAAATCGGTCCAAGGATCTCTTTCAAGCATTCCTTAATTGTAATATATTCAATAACCTCTCCCATAGCAATCAAATCATTAAATCATTTAGTTTAACGTTTCTCATTGAATACATTATGGGAGCTTGTTTGATGTATATAAAAACCTAATTAATTCACATAAATCATAATTTAATTTCCGTTTCGAGCTTGTAGTCGACTTTCCAATTAACTTATTTTTGTTTTTACGAATACTGTATCCTGATACAGGCGTGAATGTTCTCGAATTTAAATAGAGACCGCGCATTTGTATCACATTTCATTTAATCGATAATAAATGAACTTTTACTTACATTTTACTATACAGGGTATTAGGAGACCGCCGTCGAAAACGAGGACAACCCTGCATTTTCCCTCCTCCTAAGGCTCGCTTGAGCTTTGAGGGCCCCCACCCTCAAAGCCCACGAACCTGAGGATCCTTTTAGTCGTCTTGTACGACAGGCCGGGAATACCTTAGTCCTATTCTTAATAGCCTGAGACTACTGAGCTGACGGTGGTACCTAGCTCCAATAGAGAGTTAAAGTTTAATTATTTAACTTCATATTTAAGTATGATAATGTTTGCCATATTTAACTTAAAGGCTACATAGATTACATATAGGGTATTAGGAGACCGCTTCCTAAAACGAAGACAGACGATAGTAATAATGACACCTTTGATGATGGATGAGACGGAAATAAATCAGTCTTGATTAAAAAAAAAAACATGTTTTTAATACGATTTATTAACATTATTTATGTTAACATGTTAGTTTGCGAATTAAAACGATAGTTTCATAAATATACATTGCTTTACTAAAAAAACGAGCAATGAAACACAAAATCAAAGCCAGCTGATGCTCGGATCAACGAACGATTGGCCAATTAAAATGCTCCGTGGCCCTATGTAATAAGGTTCTAATTGAAACCAAATACATTTCGACTTCCCGCCGCGCCCGGGCGTTCATTGATCCGAGCATCAGCTGGTTTTGATTTTGTGTTTCATTGCTGGTTTTTTTTTAGTATACTAATGTATTTTTTGTAAAACTATCGTTTCATTTAGCTGTACTAACACTGTTTTAATGGGTAGAAACCCCACATAACTTTGTCCTCCCCCACAAGCATGGTATCTTTTAAGATTTCCTCCGCGATAAAAAAAGTTAGGTACCACCGCAGCGCCTTTTTCAACCGACAAACAGTACTGTGCAAATATTGTAGCGTTCCGGTTTTAAAGGCGCTGTAGGTAGTATAATTGCTGGGGTAATGAGAATCAACATTTAATGTCTCAAGGAGACGTGCACAATGGGGTGGTGTATAAACCAACTAGCACCTCGTTGCTATGGGATTGAATATAAAGAAAAATCTAACTTCAACACTAAAACTGTTATAAAAAAAACTTACAGCATTACTTTGAAACTTAGTATTAACTTAATGTTATAACACTTCTCATAACATGTTTGAAGTGAGATAAAAAATATAGGAGTACATTAATTTGTTATGTCAGATGATTTGTTAGGGGCCCGTCCGTCCGTCCGGTTTAATTATAACCTGACGGCTTTTCGATTGCGGCCCATGAGTGGCCCAACCTAATGGGCTTCCGAATTATGATGCACCGGCTTTAACTGCTTCTGGTTAGTTTTAACGAGGCCTATGATATGGTAAATGGCCCTACGTAAACTTCAATTATTTTCCGTGTAACCGCAAATGTATAAACTGTTAATGTATGACGTTTCATCATCATCACCATCATCATCAGCAGATAGACGTCCACTGCTGGACATAGGCCTCCCCCAAAGGTGTATATACAGTATATACAGGTACCACCGCAGCATCTATTTCTACAGCTTAACAGTACTGTGCAGACATTATAGTTTACCGATTTGAAGGGCGCTGTGCCTATTAAAATTACATGGGTAATGAGACTCAACTTCATATATCTCAGACCAGTGCAATGTGATGCTGTTTATATTGTCCTAACTAGCGCCACGTTATGGATTGGCGTATCACTTACTACCAAGTGAACTCGCTCGTCTAATTGCTTCGTAGAAAAAAAATCAATCTAACCCACACGAAGACACGAGAATGACATCGACATTGTTATGAACCACATTACGAGACTTTTTTACTGCAGAAGATTTTTTTTTGACATGCGTCTTAACTACACCTCGTGTCTGATATGTAGTTTAAAAAAAACAGTTAATACGTAGTCGTGAATGTAATTAGTAACATTTTCAAATGTTATTAATTATACTCACTCTTTGTTACGTATACCCATTTTTTGTTGGTAATTTTTGAAGGTTAAGATTTAGAACAAATATAACAAAAGATCTGTATATATATGTTTTTGTTCATATTAAAACGAAATTGTATTTAAGAAAGTAATATCTGATATAATATCATTAAATAGGATCCTATACAACTAGTAGTGCCCTATACAGTAGTAGTAGTGGTGGCTAGTTAGTAGTGGCCCAAATTCCCCATTGAACCCTTACAAACAAGATGCGGGCAACACAAGACCTATCGGTGTAGAGACCGCTGGATAAGACCTATGTCCGGCGGTGACGTCTATGGGCTGATGATGAAGTAATGAAAACAACTGCTAAGTTAAGATCATCACCTTAAGCCTCAATAGTTACAAACTACTAATTTAGACCAAAAATAATCTTAACTTAAAATTTTACTGAAAATAATAGGCACTAGACTAGACAGTCTTCCGAGATAGCCACGGATATTCTTCCGCCTCAGCAAGACATTTGGAATTAACAGACAACCCTCAGACAATTGGGGTGCGATAAAAAGTCTGGTCTGGTCTGATAACAGAGAGCACCAAAAGTTTAAATTAAAACAAAATTAAGGTTGATACTGGATTTTTTTTATTCTATTAAGCCTCAGCAACACATTCACCTGATGGTAAGTGATACACCTGCTCGTAACAACGTGGTACATATACGGTCTCCTACAACAGAAACCTACCACCACTAATTACATTAAACTATATTACACAAGTAACGAAAATACAATATGGCTGTCGTCAATATTTAAACATATCAAAAAACACTACCGTTGCTCTTGACTTTTCGATGAGAACTAAAGGTAATACATCAAGTCGAGGGCTTTTTGAAATTAATTGCTAACAAGTTAGAAACTTGTTAACTTTGCTTTACGTCGGATTTCTAATACAATTTATAATGTATTCAAATATCCTACATTCGCCGTCAGTGATGGCGGGAGCGGGCGACGCGGGCGAGAAGCGGTGGTTGTCGTGCGCATGCGCGCTGGGCCGGCGAGCGCGCGAATTTAATTCAATTGCGGCGATATGAAACGACCCGCGCCCAGTACAATGCCGGTTAAATGTAATACCCAGCAGCGGTTACCCGGTCGCACCAAGGCCTGTACGGATTCTGTATAACTGTTTAGTTCCGCTTGATTTGAATTAACGGTAAATCTCCTACCTACTACAGTACTACCACTGCCATCATATTTTAAATTAAGTCATAATTACCATCTACACAAGTGCTCTCGGAGATTTATCTTACGCACATAGCTCTATACTTTATAACACGGATGTCCCTTTTAATCCTGAACCTTCATTAGAGGTTGGATTGGTGTGATAGTTTTTTCGAACAAGCCTGATTAGTTAACACCGTCAAATTGTAAATTCGCTGCCATAACAGCAATGTCTCTTTGAAGTTTTTATTATATATTGTATAGAAGACTGGTTGATTCTAGGCAAGCATGCTTCATCAAACATGTGGATTTGAGGTCAAAACTTAAGATAATTTTTGTATTTTATTATATAATTTTATAAAATACTTTATCATTACAATATGAATCCGCTTTGAATAGAATCTAAGCAAGACGATATTGAATGGTTCAAATTATATTCTCTGTTCTCCAATGCTTGAGAATTACCTTATAAAATTTGACGTCGATTCCGATAGACTGACACTTGATCTTAATCACATGTTATTAACTGACAATGAGGATGATAATGAAGAAACGTGCTTGCTTAAAGATCACATATTGAAAGCAATGATGTTTTGGCAACAGAATACTAATACAAGGATGATACAATGATGCTATTTCTTTAAAAAATTCTATTAAATTCATTCCAAACAAAACAGTTAGTACAATAGAATAGCTAATACAGCTCTAGTGTTTACACTGAACTTGTTAACACAAGTATGCAATTAAAATAGAAAGTCACAAAGCGAACAAAGAATGTAAACAGGGTAATACTATCCAATAGCGAAACATACGATCCAATACCATCCTAACTTCATGGTACTTAAAGCCGAAAATAGCTAATATGTATACACTGCAACGGCGGATACAAAACTGCTAAAACGTCGGAGAATTGTACAATCAATTGCAAAATGAAACAAGCTCGTGTATATGCATTATTCACGCGATTTCATTGTTTTATTTACGGACATTTTGCATTATTTATGAAATTAAGTTGCGTACTACAGATAATAAATCAAACGATTATATTCGCAATCGATCGATCATTTATACAATCGCGACGTGGTATGTTAATCGAAAACATTTTCGAAAACAAAAAATGAGACAATAAAATGACAAAGAGGAACAGTTGCGAATCCATCAAATGGTCGGAGTGCTGCCAGGGAGGATCAGATCCATCGATCAAGGAACCGACATTCAAGTGTTACCAGCGGGGTTCTTTTGAACGATTAGTGATAAAAAACCAATGATTGATCCAAAGTAAGATTTTTTAAGATGAGGTCACTTTATGATGGACAAACTTTTTGTCTAAATAGTATGTTTTGAAGTTGCTTCAGTTGCCATTAATCTACTACATATCCGGCTAATCATTTCAACCTTAATACCTTCTAAGATTTAAAAAATGTAAGTACAGAATCTATTTTTCACCATCCCCGTCACCACCCATCACTAGTACAGATACATATATATGTCTAGGTACCACCGCAACAGCTACTTCTATCGTCAAACAGTAGTCAGAAAATATATCCGTGTTTCGGTTTGAAGTACGCTGTAACTAGTAAATTACACGGAGGTGACGAGACATCTTGTCAGGCGACGAGCAATAAGTAGTGCAGTATACATCATCCTAACTAAGGTCACATTATTGGCAGGTTTAGAACCTGGCTATCACTTATTTTATCTTTATCTTTTATTGTATACCAATTAAAAGATATGGAATACATTATATATAAACATAAATGTAATGGCGGTTTTATTGAACAGAGAACAATTTCTACCAGACAACTCATTGGAAAAGAAGATATATAGACAGAGAAACGATAGTAATGAACTAAATAATTAAAAACTAAAGCATTTGATGAAAGAAGCAAGTAATACCACAATTAAGAGTTTTAGAATTTTAATTATATGATAGTAATTTGTTGTCTCTTGAAAGAAAGTAAGTATTTGGAGATACGAATATGGTTAGGTTCCGTAACGGAAAAGGACTTTTGGGAAAATGAAGGGGAATACACGGGGACGATAAGAAAAAGGTCTATTGGAGAGCGAAGATTACGAATTCGAATTTATTTTTTTAACTAGAAAAATGTTAGAGGATTGAACGATATCTTGTATAAAGTAGAAACAATGTAAGTATTACAGCGTAGACGGATTGCTAGCCACTTGAGCGACTTAGCGATTACATGAACGTCTAGATCGTCTCGTCGCTTAATCTAATAAAAAATAATTATTTCAATACATGAAAAATATACTTCATACTTTCAAAAATAATAGAAACACTTCAGACCGTAACGCAGTAACGTTAATATAACTGTCACGCGGTAATTACAAGGTGGCAGATAAGGCGGTGGAGTTTATCTGATAATATTCAACAGTTACTTACAACAGTTTAGAATATTTCGCAATATTAAAACTTTGCGGTATATCAATAAATCTGACAAGGCCCGTAACAAAAATATTACTTAAACATAACAAGTAATTCATTAAGTTACTCGATATCGTATCGTTGTCTTGCATCAAACTATTCCATGTCGACAATCGACATGCTATTGTTCGGAGGTTTCAAGCAAAAACGGAACTTATGTCTGAAGTTAACAAGTTAGCTAACTCCGTAGCTTATTCAAAGAATTCTGTAGCAATTTAAAAGTGAAAGTGAAATTCTCAATCGCTACAAAATATTTCACATGCGTAGAGAATTTTACGAGATTGTGTAGTGTATAAGCTATTCAAGTTTCAATATGTTCTGTAGCCAACAAACATTACCGGTTAAGTTAGTGTTAAGTTTACATTCATTAGAAAGAAAGTAATATCTGTAAATCAGTACCAACATGATTCTGGTGGTAGATCTCTGTTGCCAGACACCGTCTAGGTAGTTCCTATTTCTGTCGCCAAACAATAATGCGCAAACATTACTTCGTTTGAAGTAAGTTAATGTAATCACTGGAGTAATGAGACTTAAAAAAAAGTAACTTGTGCCCATTGGTCCTTCGTAAGATACAGTCCTGTACACAACCGCGTAGCTTAATATGATTGACGATGACGACTTGATAATAATATGGGATTGTTAAGGAAAACAAAGAGGGAGACAACTGTCTTCACCCAGGAGAGGAATGGTAGAAGGAATTGGTATTTAGAATGAGAGATAAGAAGTTTGAGAGAAGAGCAGAGCATGCACGATATGAGAGAATAAAAGATGAGAATGAGTAGGAAATAGAGAGTAAGAAAATGATGGTAAATGTAAAGGACCCTAAAGGCCCTGACCCACAATACGCAGACGAAAGTTTAAAAAAAAATTACGTTGTTTGCATTTCAAATAGACTTTTTCATAAGGAACTCTATTTTTCTCTATTAAATTTAAACGTCCTCTATACTCTGATGTTGAGCGCTTACTAGTCTATTTGACTGTTACAACCCATCTACCACTTAGCTCGTGGACCCGGGTTCACAACCTGATAAAAACTGTTTCCATGGTGTGTAGGACAGGCTTTTGTTGACACAACGTATACATTTGTTTTTCATGTACAGTAAACAAAACTATATATCCGTTTATGTTATACTAATTGTTCCCGACCCGGATTACTTTCTGTAACACCCCGGCAACCCCTTTGGAGAAGCAATTTTGTAAAATCCATTCTTAGCTGACCTCTAAATGGCAGAAGCAATACCTTTACTAAATTTTGAATGTTTACATCTAATAGATCTGAAGATATCAAGATGAAGCAATGAATCTCTAGATATCTCCTGTTCATAAAGATATATCCTTGTTTCATCTTCAGCATATCCTCGTCCTTCTATTCTTCAAGAATCTTTACATTTGGTTCTGTCTTTAATCAAAATAAAGAAGATCATTCGCTTTGTATTCATCGGAAGCGACGAGACGAGCCGGACGTTCACCTGTTGGTAAATAATACGTCCGCCGATCACAATTTCGCGCTAGTTAGGATATTATACACAACTCCACATTGCGCTCGTCGCCTTGACATATAAGGTTTTTAGTCTTACTACCCCAGTAATTTTAGTAGCTACAGCGCCTCCAAACCGGAACACAGTACTGTTTATCGGATGCAAGAGACGCTGCAGCGGTACCTATCTAGACAGTCTGCGGTATTAGAGACCTACCACCATTGATAGAATAATAAGTAATAAGCAGTTTATTGTCTCCGTTGTGCAACGGTTGTGTCCTTTTTTATAAAGGCAGAGGTTATTAATTCGGTTCCGAAGACGAAAGTCAAGAAGTTTTAGTTCTTCAGTTCGTGTTCGTATTGTAAATCTACCACCAGTTAGTTCTGGTTGTTAACATATAAGAGCCAGAGTGCTCCACCATCAACGGCCTCATTGCCACTCCACACCATATAAAATTGAACTCAAGTCTTGTCCCATTGTTGATAAAAAAAAAAACATTGTGCCGGCCCATTGTAACACTTCACATAAAATCGGCATCGCTAGCTCCCACTATTGTTGCCTATCGAGGAAACCCTGATGTGTCAGTCAAACTTTTTATTCGACTCCATCGCCTCCTGACCCCGATCGGTTTTAATGAAGCAGCCTCAGTATCGATGATCAGAGCCAAACAATCATTCGATACAAAACGAATCGATACTTGTGGAAAAATGGTTCAGTGAAAGTACGGTCAGCGGATCACGATCAAGGATGATTGTGATTTGAGAGAATATTCTAATTTGCTGCCATTGCGGCGATCTAGGTCGGTAATCAATAACGCTGAGGATTTATTTTCCATGGATTGAGCATGACTCTCTTCTACGCTGTTTTATGCCATCGCCCTCAGAAATATCTTGTAACTCTTCCAACTATCTTGAACTCTTCCTTTTTATATTTTAACTTCGTTTATGTACATATAAATTAACTGAAATTATCTTACCTCCATTTTAAACAGATGTGATCATCAATGGTCATTCAATCAATCATCAGATAGACGTCCACTGTTGGACATAAGCCTCGTCCAATCTCCGCATCATAAAGAAGGATTTGGGCAATTTTTAAAGGTAATCAGAGTCCCATTAGTTGATTTGCAGGGTGCACTACGAGCAGGTGAAGTTGGCTTGGATCCCATTAGTCATTGCGCTGGACCTCTTACACCCCATCATACTATCATATATTTAAACTGTTACAGTTGTCTTAAATATTATATCAGAAAAAGAATCCACTACCGTGTGGTGAAGTGCCAATCAAAACAAGTCGTTTGTGTGGGGTCACTATCGCCTAACCACAAATTACACGCTTCAAGGTAATTCATGAAAAGGTTAAATGTTTGTAACCGAACCATTCTTTGTTGCAGACCCGGAGCCGCTGACCCACTGTACGTTACTCCGACCGCAGGATTTGAACGTTAAATCGGAACGAATATGATACATCAGTAATAGGCACAGAGCTTCAGGACCTCAAAAACTTAAAGACGAATCCTCAGACAATGGCAGTGTTACCTGAAGTGGTGATGACGTGGTTCTTCTTTTGAAAATGAACCTTAGTGTCACTTAGTGTTTGTGAAAACAAGATGGCGCACAAAGTGAAGAGCAACCATTACGTGGCGACGCACCGGGGATCAGGAGTAGATTCTCCCTCATCAGGTGGATATTTGCACAGAGGCTCGTCGAGGGATGAGAACGACAGCCACCGCGCACCCTCAGAGAGGACCGTTTCGGAGTATACGGTAAGAGATTTAATTTATAACAAAAAAGAAAGTATTTAATGCGTATATATACATCCAAGTTTTTTCAGAAAACATATATCTATAAAAATATGTAATATAGATTTCATTACTACATGAATAAAATCTTGTTTTCTCTCTCTCTCTCCCTCTCGGTTTCTGTTTTTTTTTGTTTTCCTGTGGGAACAGCGACAGATCCCTGTATTTTGAATAGGATTGTTTCTTTTTTTATTTCCGCATTCTATTTCTCTTTTTATCCATCACATTTCCTTTCATTCTCTCCATTTCCATTTCTCTTCCTCGGATCTCCTCTTTTTACTTATTTTATCAAGTTATATCAATACAATTCTATTACAACCGCATTGCGTCTAATTATATACCACTTCAGCTCCTATTTCTGCCGCCATACAGCAACGTACATTTGTTCCGGTTTAAAGGTATTAGCTAGACAAAGTACTGGGGTAACAAGATAAATATATAGATACCATATATCTCAAAGCGACAAGCACAATATGATGCTGTGTACGTCATCAGGAGAATGATTCGTATGTTTGTAGGATAAATAATAACTTCATTAACCTCTAAATTATGGACCACGTGAACTTCGTGAGCCCATAACAATACCCTCGCATATTGTTATTAAAAATCAATATAGTTCCGTTACATCTAATGTACAGATAACCTAAAAATGTTACCATTAATAAACTTTATCGATCATTATTACAATAGTAATCTATTTCGTATTAGAATCTATCTAACATTGTACAGTTGTAATGAATAACGTATTAGTAACACCTAACGCCGAACTAATCGCATGTAAACAGCGCCCGCGGTACTCAAGCAAAGACAGTGGCTCTCAACCTTACGTATTAATATAACATTGTCTACAAAAATTCGCGATACACCTGCTGATACAAAAATGATGATACAAAAAATATCGGATTTGTAAAGGAGATTAGTCACACTTTTCGTGAGATGTTTGAGAACCGCTATACTAAACAATTCGCATTAAGCATGAAAACAAATAGATTGGACGCGCTCTAATTTGCATGACTCCGCTGTGTCATAACAAACTGAGCCGCCTCCGGTATTTGGATGCGCAAAAAGTTTTGATACATCGACTTTCATTGCGTTTGTAGTTCAGCGCCATTTTACTTCGACTCATGCTCGTGTCGTTTGTCAACAAAAAAATAGTCTCTTTGAAATATAGTTTTTTTTTCTTATTTATATATTAATTTGCTAATTAAAGCTGAAAAAATAACTTAAACTTCCGGTAAAGAAAAACACATACATGTATGATTTTACTGGTAGGTCTCTGTTGCCAGATACTGTCTAGGTAGGTATCAACGCAGCGCCTATTACAGCCGATAAACAGTAGTGTGTTATTATTGTTGTATTCCGGTTTGAAGGGCGCTGTAGCTTAGCAGTGAAATTACTGAGGTAACGAGATTTAACATCTTGTCCCAAGGCGACGTGTACAATATGGTGCAGTGTACATCTTAACTAGCTCGACATTGTTATGGGCAGGCGTATCACTCCACATCAGGTGAACCTCCTTCTCGATCACTCTCTTAATTGAATAAAAAAAATATACATTGTTTTTTTTTACATGTGACATCCGCCAAAGGACTTAGTCCGGGAGATTATTAGCTTTGACTGTCTCTCAGAGACAAGGCTCTGAGTCCCAGCAGTGGGGACAATGAGAGGCAATTTACAAAAAATTTCTTAAATCGGTATCGGTATATATATTACATACATTTTATTGACAACATCCAAAACATCGATATTTTTCTTTTAGATATATCGATGTTTTCACGAGATGTAGCATCTCTAGAAGAATTAATACGAAAATAAAATCAATATCAGAATCGCCTCTGCGATTGTTTATATAAGACTTACAATAAAGTAACGGGCAAAGGCGGAAATAAACTAGACATATCAATGTTTACTGACATTAATAGGCGTTGAGGTGGTAACTATCCAAACGATGTTAGAGACCTACCACCATTACAGGGTTAATGTTTTATATGACCTACTAGGGCAGAGGACATAAAAAGAAACCTTGGGAGCGACTGGATTCAAACAGCGCAAGGGACGCACTAGACGCTCATCGGTTGAAATGATGATGATGATTTATATGATATTACTTTGATATTTTATGTATTATTTTAGACATTAGGAATTACAGTGTCCTTGTCCTTGACTTAATTAGTAACTATTTGGTTTAAGTACATTATCTTCCAGACTTTTTTCCTCAATTCTTCTAAAGAATGTACTCATTTTATTTATGATAATCATCATCACCAATCAAATCTTAGCATATAGTCTACAACAACATTGTTTATGGTTTTATAACTTTTGATCCAATTGTATTAATAGCCTACCACCAGATATCCAAAACTTTGTCGTATTCTCGGGTTCACCACCAGCGAAGTTATGATATGGTTCATTACAAACCAGCCCGGATGTGACTTACGATGCAGCTTGGCCACGACTGTACTATCCAAATAAACCTTACTGGTTTTCAGGTACTAGTTGGTAGTAGGGTATTTTGCGTAAATATTTTATATTGTTTCAAAAAATAAATTAAAAAAAAAACTTTTAAAGTTACAAATTATCATCGTAATACCTTTATTCATCTATTACTGGATTTAGACCTTACCTCACTTCCGGCGCTGTTATGAGGTTGTGGATCCAATTGGAGTGATAACGCCTGAACCCGTACGTTTACATGATTGACATTTTTTGTTATATAATCTCCGCTGTCACTTATGCCTTGCTCCTGGCACTAAATCAACGGCCGCAGTACAATTCGCAAGGCTGACTTGTGACATTTTTAGTTCGCCTGTACAATTTTTCTTTTATAAAACATGATATTGTTAATAATAACAATGGAGTTATTTATAATTACCAGCTCATAAAATATACTACTACCTCGCACAGCATGGATGTTGATTTATGATAAGGAAGTAACGAGAACCTAACTGGGGAAGAACCGCATCCTATGTGCATTTCATGGTAAAACATTACTTGATAAGAATCCAGACATAGGAATTCATAGCTACTGAATTTTTTTTAGTAAATATGTAAAAGGTGAGTGTTACTGATGGTAGATCATTATCGCCAGAAACCGTCTAGGTAGGTACCACCGCATTATTGAATTCCAGTTTGAAGGACGCTGTAACTAGTGAAATTAATGGAGTAAAGAGAATTTACATCTTGTCTCAAGAAATGTGGTGAACAGAATGTCGTGTTATCACCTAGATCACCCCCAATTAACGCCACGTTATAGGCAAGCATATCACTTACCATCAGATGAACAGGTCGCTTCGTAGAATAAAGAGCTTCAGTACGGTGATGTGGTTTATCAATCTTATCAGATTAGCAATCATTATTCCATCATAAATCTACATCCACATCAGTGTCATTGTGTTCTAAATAAACACAGTTTATCATATTTAACAGTTTTTTTAACAGTCTTTTAAACAATCTTAGTAACAATAAAATAATGGAGTTTTGTTTGAAGCTCTTCACATACTGAAGTATAGTGAACTCATTACACACGCCTCGCGAAGCAATGTATCGTCACAATCAAACTGCACTCGTTCGCATATTCTTAGTTTCATAATCGATTATGAAACTAAATATCAACGAATAATCGATCCGTAAATATTGTTCGATGAATATTTTCGTATCGATTATTTCAATCGTCATTACGTCGTTAGAATCCTCATTGAGCTGTTACGATGCGATTGCTTCTGTAATGTTTGATTTCTGACGCGGCCTTCTGTCTGCCACTTGTGAAATACGTTTCGAAATATTGAGCCAGTGGCCGGCAACCTTTCTTTGGTCAGAGATATTTGTGATACATTTTTTTTACTGTTACGAGAGCGCGACTCGCTGGATATTTACTTGATAGTAATTGACACGCCAGTCCTTTCCTATGTGGCGCTATATTACGCTCGTCGCTTTGAGACATAGGATGTTAAGTCTCATTACCCCGGTAATTTCACAAGTTACAACTCCCTTCAAACCGGAACACATTAATGTTTGCACTCTACTATTTGGCAGCAGAAATACGAGCTGTTGTGGTCTACTAGACGGTCTCCGATAACAAAGACCTACTACTAGTAAAGTTAGTTCTCTAGCTAATGATTTTTTTTTGTCAACTTGATTATCAACCGGTAGACGTTCACAGCTGGATAAAGGCCTCCCCCAAAGGTCTCCCCAACGTAGAGTTCATTGAGGGGAATTGGGTCTTGGCCCACCATGCTACCCCAATGCGGGTGGTCAGAGCCTCGTCTGTTATTCAGTAGGGTGGACTGCGTGCAGGTGAAGTTGACTCAGGCTCCATAAGATGTTGGGTGGAACCTCTACTCTTAAAGTCTAAAATATCGGTGCCAAAATAGAAAGATTAACGAAGTACCTGTCATTACAAAAAAATGGAGATATGCGTTTATTGCCTATACTAGTGCTGTGTAAGAGATCCTGAGAGCTCACGACCAAGCAGTTTTTAAAAGATAGAAGACGGTGAAACCCTGCCCCAGTGAAATATCATAGCATCTACTTAGGTCACCAAGCGACAGCGTGCTGAATACTTATTTCCTTTACATTGCAGTGTGACTTAAAATCAAGTGAAAGACCTGCTTCTATCAGCGCTTTGTTTCGTTTTACAGACAATGGAAGAACGAACGCGGTCGCCGTCCGGCGGCGGCTCCGGCGGTGGTGGTGACCATCGCAACGGCAGACGTCAACACCACTCTAACGGCTCGCCGAGGGCCGACTCCGACGTGTACGTAACGAGCGCCGCCTACCGTCCGCCTTCCGAAATAAGGTGAGGTTATAATTCCATCAGCGGTGAACTGAAATGTTGGTGACATTAAAGCGGAGTGGATGTAGCATATGTTGGATAGTAGACATACATACATATATATCACGCCTCGCTCCCAGTGGGGTAGTCAGAGACCAGCTCTCTCCACTTGCTATAATGCTGTCAGACCTCTCTCGCTTCCTCCACTGTCATGTACTCTTGACCCGGCCTTTCTTTAGGACATCTTCGATTTGATAGGAATAGTTCCGCCTAGGTCTACCTGCACCGATTTCGCCAATCATTCTCACCTTGTATACCTCTTTCGTTAATCTTCTTTAATCCCTTCTTTCAACCGAACCATCTAAGCATCCCCTTCTCTATCTTTGTCACTACACCTTCAACCACACCGCGCTGGACGGTAGGGGATGTTCAAAATACATTAGATTGTTTAAGCTTTTTTAAATACAACGCTATAGTATTGTGTAAACATTTTAACTAATCTATAATGTTCTGCGTCTTCTAAAAACATTAGAGCATTAAATTCTCGATTAAAATTCTTGAACATCGATTTATCAGCTTAAAATAACACATCGATTCCGGCCTTTCCGGTCCGCGTCTGGCATCTCCGCTACTGTATATTGTTTATGTTACATTTCCCTTCATTTATTGACGTTATGTACGACTAGCTTTAAATCATTTAAACATGTACACAAGCTATCTAGATTTAAAGAATAAAACAGAGCTCATAAAAACCTAAGTCCTATTTCCCATTTCCAAATGAACCTTTGGTCATATTACCTTGTGGTACATGTTACTAGTGTAATTACAGTGGTAATGAGATATATAATATAAATTAACGTGAAAAGCCTACAAGGACACTTGTTGCGGGTGCTGGATGAGGTTTACTTTACATTATTAATTTCCAGTCAGTTTAACATATAGTATCTAGTTTACTCTATAATATATAGATATCCTTTTCTGGGTTAACCATAAAATAACTCGTGGAAGTTGTAAACTATTAATGTACATGACAAAACGTTTGTTGCCGGGAGGTTTATTTTATACTGGTTACGTTTCGCCGGAAATATAAAACCAGAGCCAAATCAACGATATCGATGATCCGCAAATGTATAATGATATGAAGACCTTCAATTGTGTCATTGTTTGATGATGATGAAGACCTTCAATTGTGTCATTGGTTATTAATAAACTTATCAGTTATTTATTTAGGGTGCTTTATTAATTTAGCTTATTAATATAAGAGCTGCGTATATGTTTCCGAAAGGAAAACATCGTGAGGATATATATTATAAGAACATCCATTGATATGTGAAATCCTCTAACACTGTTTGTGGTAATGGGGTAGATAAACGATTTGGACTATCTCTCTGTGCAAAAATTCATTAATTTTCAACATTGATAACAATAAATGGCTGTTACGGAAAGGATTTTAACCTACTGACGAAATACTAATAAAGATGTGTATACAGAACCTCCTTGTGTTCGTTGTCTTCTTTCATTTCTGGGACTTGACGCGCTTTATGGTAATATCCAAAAAGGGTGACACACTGCTAGTAAACTTGTTTTTACAAACTCTAAGCACAAAAGTAATAGTGTTAGTGGATCAGAACCTGTACAAATCGAAGCTTTCGGCGTGCAGTGTAAGCGTTATGAATGGATGAAATACAGAGCTAGTATTATGTCAATGAGTTTGCTCTTCACGTAAAAAAAAAATAATGCCGGCTGTCTAAATATCATCGCAGTAATACTACTGCTTAGTTTTGGACAACATAATCATTGTCTCCCATAATTTATACTGTATTAAGTATTACTGTAGGTTTAGGATCGATTAGTGATAGATCTTTGAGAGAATCATCCAACAGTCAACATTTAAGAACTGATGATGATAAAGTATTACTACTGCTATAATATCTATGAACATTTCGCTCAATTGAGATAGATCTTAAACCTATGAATAAAGATAAAAATCGTAATAATTTCTTACTTCTAACTAATTCATTACGATGTAACTTCATTTGCTCGACAGTATTCTCATAACAGTTACGTCAGTATACTGCGTAACTATTCATTTATACTGTAGAATACAAGATTATGTTGTCGATATAAATATAAACAATATAAAACAATAAATAAACCGCAGTTATTCAAAGCCTTCTCCATTATACGACACTCCGTCGCGTCGCGGCGACAAACTTCGACAGTCATCCTTGTTAGTGCAACGTAATGCTGACACATCCGACTGGGACATTTCTAACGGCTCTTAACATACTATAATTCATCTGCACAATGCAGCCAATTTATTTATTTATATGACACATCAGCAATAATACAGAATAACATTAATCACAAGACAGAAGCAGGCATAGTTCAGTTCCCAGCCTCCGTTGTAAATATACATTCGTACGTATTAACGAAACGCTACGTATATTTAAATCTAATGAAGTAAAAATATCTGTTATACAAGAATATAAAAAAAAGAAGAATTTCAAAGAAAAAAAACATGTACTAAGTAGAAATGGTATATTTTATTAGACTAAGAACAAAAGAAAAAAATCACCTGGACATATAAATGGCAGATACTCTAAAGAATCATTAAGTAATATATTATGGACCGATTTTTTTATACTATGAAGCTACTAGACGAGCGGGACGTTCACCTGATAATAAGCCTGCTCGTAACAACGTGGCGCTAGTTAAGATAGTATACACAGCATCACGTTGTGCCACTCGCCAGAGACCTAATGTATTGAGTTTCGCTACCCCAGTAATTTCAATAGTTACAGCGTCTTTCAAACTGGAACACAGTAATGTTTGCTTACTACTGTTTCTCGGCTGCAATAGGCACTGCAGTGGTAACTACCTAGATCTACCACCAGCAACGGGAGGAGTTGAGATCCTTAGAGGAGGCCTATGTCGAATTGTAGGCGTCATTGGGTGATTCAACTATGACCAGAACTTTTTTTTTATAATTAACAACTATCAATAATTAAAACTTATATTGTAGAAAACTGTTTCAAAAGATAGATCACATACATATCGATCCATTTGTATATCTCTCTTTAAAACTCTGGGTCCCAGCCCAGCGTCCAAAAAACACTGTGCGTCTATCTAGCGACTATCAAACATCATCAGAGAGATCTTTCATCAAACAGATGTAACGGAAGCAGGAGCAAAAAAACTTAACTAATAACATGTCTTTTTACTTGTTTAAAAGGCGGATTCTTATATGATCACAAAACATTGCACCCTGTCTTTTCTCTGCTCAACCCTGAGAGATAATGCTCTTCGGCATTAACACAGATGAGTAAGAGTAACTCGCTATTTCAACTAGACCAATGTATTTTGATCTCTGAAATACTGCAAGAGTAGATGAAAATCTTCACTGTTTTTATGAATGAAATCGAATTAAATAAAAAAAATTGGTGTCCCTTGATAAGACTTTGTAGTGATAAGGTTCTTGTTCTTGAAGACTGTCCACCACCACCAACATCTATTTCTGCCAAACAGTTATGTAGTGAAACAGTGACGTTGCTAGTAAATTTACTGAGGTAATGAGATTGCTTCTTTCACGGCGATAGCGTAATTATGTTCTGTATATATCACAGCTACTAGTACCATATTATTATAAGCAGGCGTATCACTTGCTATCAGGTGAACATACTCGTCTAACTATGGCAGTGTCTCTGATGAGTGAGGATAGCAGTCATCATACATTCATAGAATTTTGTAAGAGGATAATAAAAAGAATAGAGCAAAATAAGTCATACAATGGAAAACTAGTATAAGACAGAAATTTGATCTAGATAATAAGAGAATAGAAAACTGTAACCAATAGACGAAATGAAAAGAACGTAGAGAAATAAGCAAAGAAAAATTATGATACTAGAATTTAAGAAAATAATGAGTAAGGGTAGATAAGGAAAATATAAAGAATTCAATAAAGAACGGACTGAGTCTTTATTCATGAGAGCGAGCCAGAAGGAAATTAGATAGAGATTGATAGAGAAAGAAACAATAGAAGAGATAACTGGAATGGAACAAAAGGAAGGATGAAAGAGGAAAGTGATAAATAAAAAAAACAAAATTAAAATGGCTAAAATAAAACCGGAAATGCATAGACTCCATACCAACACAAGTTTAAGAAAAATATATATGTATTCTAATGATACTTTCTCCAGAAATTCTCGTAGCCAATACCTGAACATTTCGAAATGACCTTCATTGAATCTCGAACATTCCTAGTTAGACTCGATTGTAGTCTAGGAACAAAGCTTTCCGTGGAAAACTATTCGAATGGGAAGTGGTACGGTTAGAGCAATAATCGTAAACCAATGAGTGGTGCAAAGATGTCACGGCACAGTATGCGCTCGTTGTCAATGGTTACCTTCCATACTGTACACAGCTTGCTCCGAGAACTTCATATTTCACTTTCAAATGAGTTTTTTAATTAGATTGTATTATACTATTGCTTTGAGTTTCCATTTTTACCATAATTTCACGTGTGAAATATCAACGAGACCAGAGATGCCTAGCTAAGTGGAATCTCCTCACCGTGAAAGCTCGTGAAGGCTCTTCCTCTTACATGACAATTTATATATATGTCGTTGTTATATTGTCAAAAAAACGTATCACAGTCCAAACTCGACTAATGTGGTTTTAGAAATTCAGAAGACTATAAATTACAACGCAAAGGTACACTAGTATATTAAAACTCATAAAATTGTCTTCTTCTTCGTCGGTATCACTCTTGACAGAGTGGTCGTGGTCCTCACTTCAGGTGTTGGTTACAAGCTTGACAACACGTCGCCATTCCTCTCTGATGGCCGCTTTACTAGTGTATTCATATAGCGGTAACTATGATGAGCCATTTACTGCCTCCTTTATCTTGTCAGTCCGTCTCATAGGCGTTCTTCCTCGTGGTCTAATACCCTGAACCTTTGCCTGGACTAAAACAGTGTATAAATTCAAAGTACATCCAACTCAAAAAAATACTAACATCTTTAGTTAAGTGCTCGCTGTACCCCGCTCATCTCAGCTGATCGAAACACCCCACTACTCTCTCTGGGGAAGGAATTTTGTAAAATCCATTTTTAGTTGACCTGTACTCGGCAAAAGGAATATTCCTACCAAATTTCAAGTCTCCAGGCCTTATGGCTCCAGAGATGTGATGTCTCTACATTGGTGGAAATCGCATATATATATATATATAAGATTAGTACTAAGTAAGGATATTTTGCAGGGCTATGTGAACATCCTCAACGGATATCTTCAGAGCTCTTAACTTATCTGGATAGATGTATATTTCTTTTTTAGATTGTAACGGTTCCTATCTCATCTATTTATGTTATTACTTTAATGGTGATATCATTATTACCATCATTAGCCGATACACGTCCACCGCTGGACATAAGCCTCCCCCAGAGATCCTCACATCGATCGGCCCTGCGTTGCCCTTATCCAGCAGCTTCCCAAAACCTGCCGAGCAGTTTATATAGTGGGATTTGGGTCATCTCCCCCCACGCTGGCCCAATGCGAATGGATAGAAAATATACTTACCCGTTTCAAGTTTCATTTAGGTTAATAAAAAAGCTGACTGAAATGAATCCCTTTAAAGTTAAACTATTAAAATCTTTTTTCTATATATTTGCATTTTTAAGTTAGATTGTGAGTACAATAGAATTGTTATCGATGTATAAGGTCTCATTTGCAGCGCTATAGGTATTGTAGGATGTACTAAATAGTTATCTGTCTGTTTGTTGGTTCACAATGGCTCCTCTCCCAGAGCCGCGGCTTCGTAAAATGTGGTCTAGGAATTTATTAAGTCCGCATTCCGCGTCCGCATTGCGCTGCACCCGAACCCGTACGGTTCGGGTGCAGCGCTGTGTGGGTCAAACGGTACCTCGGGCGTCTCGGGGTCCTATCTCATTGTTCCCGGGGACGCATCGCGCCATGCAAACTGGTAACACCGTCGATTCAACGCAAATAATACTAAGGTGACCATTCTCCAAGAAGGACTTTTATTAATACATATTTGTTATATATTAACTGTCTTCCGCCGCGAAATTTGCCAGTAATATTCCCGCCTGTCGCCCAAGTTCCTTCCTGTTATACTGTTTGTTAGGAGATCGCTTCCTAAAACGATGACAGACGATAGTACTAAAACTTTGATGATGGGACGGAAAAAAAAACGATCCTAATTAAAAAAAATCATATTTTTAAAACATTTTATTAGCATTATTCACGCTCCATCATGTTAGTACAGCTAAATGAAACGATAGTTTAAACAAAAATTTTTTTTTTCATTTTACTGTTTTTAACTTATTTAATTTTTTTTTTTTATTATTTAAATTTATTTGCGTATACCAAAATGGCGAGTCTTGAGTCCGATGAAGCTGCAATGCTTGTCAATAAAACTTTCGGCGCGAATATATCACAAAAAAAAAAAACGACAACCAATTTATATCATAATTAGTCGACGATGAAGGTTTTAATCGATACATCAGCACACCACCATTAAGTTGTCAATGTGACACCACAAAAACCTGTGAATTTGCCGCCGATGTACCAGGTCCCCGCTACTTCGGAAGCAATTAATGCATGATATGTCATTATAAACACATCGCAGCGCAGGGCCTTAATAAATGTGAAAAGTAATCAGGGTTACCATTCTATATTTACTTCTTTTACTAAAATACGCGTTCCATAGGCTACTTTTTATAGTAAGGGCGAGTAAACGAGCGGACGGTTCCCCTGGTGGAAAGTGATCACTGACCTCTATGGACAGTGGCAACATTAAAGGGGTCGCGTACCGGAAGACAGCGTTGGCAGGAACAGGTGGTCCGACGATATGGTGAAGGTTGCGGGAAGCAGCTGGATGCGGACAACGCAGAATCCATCGATGTGGAGATCTTTTTGGGAGGCCTATGTCCAGCAGTGATCGTCTACCGGCTGATGATGATGATGATGCTCTTTTTTTGAAGACTCTACATGTCGAATTGGCGCTGAAACACCGTTGGCAATACCCAAAGTTGTACTGGGTGGTAATACAACGCAGTTTAGCATCGCCAGTCATCCAAATTCTGAGGATGGAACTTGGCGTTGTGTCGCCAAGGACTAGGCTCTACGCTAAGAGCTAGGCTAGCTAGCTATCATCATCATTAGCTGCCTTCTTCAAACTGTAGATTAGTCTCCAAAGTGAGAAGACTAATTCGAGCCTCAGCTGTTCTTTTTAACTGATGGTATTCAAGCCCGGTTCACTGCTTCATGTTGTGTCCATTCTTCCGCTGTCTACCAGGTGCCCTGGGAATATCATTATCATCAGATAGACGTCCACAGCTGGACATAGGCCTCCCCCACAGATCTCCACATCGATCGATCCTCCACTGTGAATGCAGAAGTAAAAAATATTCAAGTCGACTTATAATAACATTACCCGGGATCGTCAACGAATTTCGAGCACTGGACTTTCATCTCGAATCCTACTCCGAGTCGTGACCATATCGCATCCATTAGTCTTAATTTTTGTTCCCGTATTCGATTCCCAGGCGGGGTTTTTGTCGGTCGTTACCGCGGTAAGGCAGCGGGATGATTTCATAATGCCCCCTTTGTAGTTGCCGACCGAGACCATCGGTCGAGCTCACTTTAAACCGATTTCACTGCGCTTTTAATCTCCGAATGAGAAATTACACGGAAAAAAAAATCAACACGACGTATGTATTAGAACAGTAACTTTCTCAATATGGCGGGAGTAATATATATTCATAATTACTAGTAAGCACCTATTACCAGTCTCCGCCGCTTACTAGAGTAGCAATAGTAAACTTTATTAGGATTAAAATTTAACAACATTAAATCTTATAATGTTTGGTATTAAAAATTAAATAGTAAGTGACAAATCATACTAAGCGTTAAAAGCGCATTAAACCGGATCAAACGCTGACATGAGCACACATTTGTAAGCGATTTAAAAAGCTTTCATAACTCTTGCCGCATTCAAATGGATTCCTTCAAGGCGCGAGCTTAAATCTTAAGCTACTGACTGTTACGGCGAATACCGCTCACGTAGTTGCCGTATAAGGCTTTTAATTTTTTTTTTTATTCAAAGAAGCGACGAGACCTCCGGGACATTCACCTGATATTAAGTGACACGCTCACCTGTAACAACGTGGCGCTAGTTATTATGTTATAAACTGCACTACATCGCGCTTTTCGCCTTGAGATATGTTAGATCTCGATACCCCAGTATTACATCAGCCACAACCTCCTTCGAACAGGAACATAGTAATGTTTCTACAGTACTGTTGGCGGCTGAACCAGGCGTTGTGGTGGTACCTACTGTCCCGGCAGAAAGCCCTACCACCGGTATACTACTACAATTGCTGCTGTGTACCGGCTGTACCGTGATTACATCCAGAGCATTCTGAAGGAGCCTGCTTCACCATCTTTTGGACTCACCGTCAATAAACATCACGTGGAATTAAGGAGAAGTGTTAGGTAGTCTTTAAAACCAGTGCATTAGGCATCATGGTTGTAACATAACATGAATTAATGGCTTTTAGTATATTTTTAAAGTTTATGCTAAGAGCAATTTGAATTTAATATATGTTAGTGATGAACAAAGGAAGATCAAGACTTGGACAAACTTGGTATGTCTCTCGGACTTTCGCAATAGGTCCTGGTCTTGCTCTTTTAAATAGGTATTAGTCTTGCGAATAAGCAGGAACAAAACGAAGGTTTAGACAATCTATGTATTACTCTTGATCTGTTATAATAGGTCTTGGTCTTGGTCTTGTGAAATAGGTATAAGTCTTGCGAATAAGCAGGAACAAAACGAAGGTTTAGACAATCTATGTATTACTCTTGATCTGTTATAATAGGTCTTGGTCTTGGTCTTGGTCTTGTGAAATAGGTATAAGTCTTGCGAATAAGCAGGAACAAAACGAAGGTTTAGACAATCTATGTATTACTCTTGATCTGTTATAATAGGTCTTGGTCTTGGTCTTGTGAAATAGGTATAAGTCTTGCGAATAAGCAGGAACAAAACGAAGGTTTAGACAATCTATGTATTACTCTTGATCTGTTATAATAGGTCTTGGTCTTGGTCTTGTGAAATAGGTATAAGTCTTGCGAATAAGCAGGAACAAAACGAAGGTTTAGACAATCTATGTATTACTCTTGATCTGTTATAATAGGTCTTGGTCTTGGTCTTGTGAAATAGGTATAAGTCTTGCGAATAAGCAGGAACAAAACGAAGGTTTAGACAATCTATGTATTACTCTTGATCTGTTATAATAGGTCTTGGTCTTGGTCTTGTGAAATAGGTATAAGTCTTGCGAATAAGCAGGAACAAAACGAAGGTTTAGACAATCTATGTATTACTCTTGATCTGTTATAATAGGTCTTGGTCTTGGTCTTGTGAAATAGGTATAAGTCTTGCGAATAAGCAGGAACAAAACGAAGGTTTAGACAATCTATGTATTACTCTTGATCTGTTATAATAGGTCTTGGTCTTGGTCTTGGTCTTGTGAAATAGGTATAAGTCTTGCGAATAAGCAGGAACAAAACGAAGGTTTAGACAATCTATGTATTACTCTTGATCTGTTATAATAGGTCTTGGTCTTGGTCTTGTGAAATAGGTATAAGTCTTGCGAATAAGCAGGAACAAAACGAAGGTTTAGACAATCTATGTATTACTCTTGATCTGTTATAATAGGTCTTGGTCTTGGTCTTGTGAAATAGGTATAAGTCTTGCGAATAAGCAGGAACAAAACGAAGGTTTAGACAATCTATGTATTACTCTTGATCTGTTATAATAGGTCTTGGTCTTGGTCTTGTGAAATAGGTATAAGTCTTGCGAATAAGCAGGAACAAAACGAAGGTTTAGACAATCTATGTATTACTCTTGATCTGTTATAATAGGTCTTGGTCTTGGTCTTGTGAAATAGGTATAAGTCTTGCGAATAAGCAGGAACAAAACGAAGGTTTAGACAATCTATGTATTACTCTTGATCTGTTATAATAGGTCTTGGTCTTGGTCTTGTGAAATAGGTATAAGTCTTGCGAATAAGCAGGAACAAAACGAAGGCTTAGACAATCTATGTATTACTCTTGATCTGTTATAATAGGTCTTGGTCTTGCTCTAGTACATTGTTGTGAACAATAGATTTACTGGTTCAAATATATTGAGTAATTGTGCAAGTTAATTATTTGTCCCAAACACTAATGGACTCTCAACATGAACCGATGATCTGGTTTAAAGTCGAACGAAATCACTGAATGAGGGCAGGACAAGATCCGAATATGAGAATTCGAGTTACTACTGATAGATCATGGTTGCGGGAGACCGTCTAGGTAGATAACACCGCAGCGTCTATATCTGAAGCCAAATAGTACTGTGCAAACATTACTGTGATCCGGTTCTAAGGGCGCTGTACCTAGTGAAATTACTCGGGATATCAAGAGTCGACAGCTTCTCAAAGGTTACGAGCGCAATGAGGAGGAGTATAAATCATAACTAGCGCTATCTTGTTATGGGCAGGTGTATACTTATCATCAGGTGAATATCCGGCTTCTCCTATCGCTTTATTTAATTAAAAAAAAATATAATTAATATAAAAACTCGAAAGTACTTTCGTCTAAAATCGCTTCGAGTTATAATAGTAAGCGCCGTCCACTTGAGCCCTTAATCAAAACATTTAAACTATTCACCCTTTCACCAAAACCCGACAACTTGTTCTAGTTAAGCGTCCGTCTGTCCGTCACTCAGGTTTACGTGAGCTCGTTAGTGGTCAATTTTATTGTTCAACAAAAACTTAACTGGCTGACGACCAAAGGACGGGTGGTGAGCCCGCCGGACGGTGACGTGGCCGTCCGCGTACAGGGAATTTAAATTCACCTTCACAAGGCTTTTGTTTATTTTTTGTACATAAAAAAAAAACTTTCTCGTACACGTATCTCTCGTGTCGTCTTTGTGGGAAGTCTATGCCCAGCGGTGGACGTATATCGGCTGTTTATGATGATATGTGTCCAAGTAAAACCTGGTCTAGAGTGATGGGGCTAACGCCCAATATTCCCTGGGTAAGAATGCTTGAAAGAGGCCAGCCGGATAACGCCCAGCTGTGGGCGTTATCCGGCTGGAAACTCGAAAATTCTTATAGTCCCCTAACCTAAAAATACCAATTCTTTAAATACTACAAACGATTATACTATCTACATTATTACCGTGGTAATAATGGTAGATATATTTACCGCAACGGGTTCATATCTAGGATTTCTACATCGCGACATTTTGCATTCACTTAAGATATATATAAACCATCAGTCAATCAAAAAAAAATCTGTGACCTTATGGTTAAAAGAGACCATATTATGAGTCTATTACCAGGTAACACTGGAGATAAATTAATAATGATTTAACACTATACTTTTCAAAGACTCCTAAGCATCAGACTCTCGCTCGTTCTCCAAGAAATTGCCACTTATTATCAAGTGAATATTTTGAGTCTTATATTGGGGATCTGATATATCTCTAAAGGACAAAAGTTCATAAAAAAAAAATTGTGTCATAAATTTATATACTCTTAATATTTATACTGATTAACTCTGGTGGTAGGTAGGTTACTGAAGACAGTAATGTGCAAAGATTACCCTGTTCTGGTTTGAAGGGCATTGTAGCTAGTAAAATAACAGAGGTAACGAGACTTAACATATAATTTCTCAAGACATCAGGCAACGAGCACAATGTGGTGTTGTGTATATCTTCCTAATTAGAGTATCCTTATGAGCGAATCACTTACCATCAGGTGAACGTCCTACTTGTCTATACGGTGTTGTCCAAAGGAAGCACAAGCCTATTGCCGTTTCCGGAAGTACCTTATCACACCCGTACTGAAGAACCACGTTCTGTAGGTCTTTAAGAGACCTTCGGCGATCAGTTCATTCCAGTACCAGAAGGTTCTTGGTGGAAATTTCTTTACGTCATGTTATGTAATTCCGTCGGTCGTGAGGCGGCGACGCGACGCGACCTTGACGCGATCGAATCGGTGACGACGCGACCAGATCGTGACCGAATCGTCAGCGCGCGGTACCGTCACGACCTCTCAATTGTTAGTAAAACAATTGGCGGTCTAACACTAACACTAACCAGCTAGATCAAGGTTACTGTTAAACTAAATTTTACGGAGTTTATCGTTTGTTATTATTATCGCGACATTTCGACCGCTTTGCTGCAGACGGGGTCACGGGATGACAAAGGCTCCCAAGGGTGATGACTCCATGATGACAGATCTCCTGTCAACATGGAGTCATCACTGAAAAATTGTTATTAACAACCCGATCTACGTTTTAAGAGAAACGCGAAGAAAAGCGAAACGGCGGGGTAGGAAAACAACTTAAAATAACTTTAGTTCTATATATGTTTCCCGGACAGAACAACATTATTTCTATAACAACCGTTACTATGGAAACCGCACAAATAATAAGCTATAAAAACGAAAAGTTCACTCGAAATGAAACGATGAAGTATCTATGTAATTAATAAATACTCTATAACCATCTACAGATCATTCCGCGTCGAATGCTCATGTTAACATGTCGAAACCATCACTTGTTTTCACGTGATTGGCGAACAAACAGAACCCATTTTCATTATATATATAGGAGCTTTCGGCTTAGTAGAGACTGGTGCAGAAGGCAACGGGAAACGACTGCATGTATTCTCTGGTATTAAGCATGGAAGAGTCAAATAATAACAAGGCCTTGAGTGCCCGGCGTCTTTGTCAGACAGAAAGGACTGTACCACGCTGATCGCCAACTTTCACTAGTTGGAGAGGGACTTTAAGAAGAAGAAAAGACTTGATATTTAATGAGAATTCCAATGACTAAGTTTAGGTCATCGGATTTCATAAAATATAACCCTCAAAAGTGAGTGTTAATGCAAGCAGCCCGCGGGAAGAAAATATTTTCGACTGTACTACACTACGGAGCGACTAGTTAAAGTAATATTCATATATAAATTATTATTAAATCATTATAGCAAGGCAATAGCACTATTACCTTGATGATGATGAGATGCATTTTAGGTAGGATATGCACACTGCATTCTAAATCTATATTCTTATATATATATACACATCATAATAAACTCATCGATTTCAATCACAACATAGCTGCACAGTACCTCTAGTTTTTTTTTTCTTTTTTTATATAATCATCCCTCTGTGTGCTGTGGGGGTCATTTATTTACCAGTTATTTACCATCAATTGTATCTATATACCTATTATTTAACATTCCTAACTCCCACCTATCCTCTCTTTCATCTTTCACTCTCCGCTCTTCTGTCAGACTTCTAGTCTGAATCATTCCGCATTCCATTTGCTTCTTTCATATCAGATAGGTTTAAGAGAGTATTAACCTTAAGTCACCACGCTAAGCATGAGGGTTGGCAACTGTAAGGTATTGGTAGGGACAGAGAGATGTGGGAGGGATGCAGAGTTTTAAGAGGAGTATTGCTAAATACACAGGAATAACGGGTAATGTAGGATGTTACTATTTTGAGTATTGTTGGGGGAAGAATAGTAACAGCTGTGGTCTTCTGGGTAGGGAATCCATATTCATGAAGATGAACCCACGGTATACTAGTAATGTTCGCAGAATCATTATGCTGACCTTACCCTGGATTTTTCCTTCTTTACTAGCCTTTTACAACATGCCAAAGATAGTATAGCGGTCCGGATATCCTAACCCGTCTCCCACACGGGTGGAACGTTTGATGGAAGACATTGTGGAAGGTCTATATCCAGCAGGGAATAAACAAAGATGATGATGAAGTTGAAGGAGCCCGGGTTGCAGTGCTTATTTGCTTATATGGAGCGATTACCTCTGGTTAAAGTATGTTGCTGAAAGCTTAGCCATTTAACCTGTCCCGGGTTGTAAATTCTTACTGTATCTTGAAGTCGTGTCTGTCAGTACGTACGGATAGTAAGACTTCTGACTTGACTGGACTCTAGTAATGAACTCTATCCCCAGCCGGCAGTCCCGTGCTCCGCGCAGTGTATACTCGTACCGCAGCGCTGTAGCGCCCTCTGTCGCCTCCACGCACCGCTCCAAGGTCTCGAGGAAGGTGAGTAATCTATTATATCATTTTATTTCTTTATATGCCTTCTGTGTTCCGGATTGAAAGGCGCTTCAGCTAGAGTAATTACTGGGGTAACGAGCCTCAACAGTGTATATCATCCATTGGATCAACATTGTTATGGACAGGCGTATTATTTACCATCCGGTGATCATCTTCTGACTCGTCGCTTCTTACAGAAAAAACAATGAAAAGTGAGTTAGTAGGTTATAATTATAATTTTTATCATTTTTTTGGAACTTCCGGTTATATCAATGCAATGCGATTCAAATTAGGTTAAATTTTACAATTACACATGAATGATGATGAAGGACAGCAAAAATAAAAAAAAATACAGATTCGCCCCTATGTAATACAAGAATGGGTAATCTCTATATAATCAAGAAATTAAGAAGAGATCAACATTTAAAGAATCTCTCACTCGACATTTTCCAAAATGTCTAAACATATATAAGTTCACGTTGTTATCATATAAACTTATATTTTTTAAATTCGCAAGTTAGACTTTTGCTTGACCTGTTAACCTAAAATGACTTAAAACCTTACTGAGGTCTATGAGGACAGTTATTTATTTATCTCACCTTTAAACCAATCAAAAGTTCAGTAGTAATTAATAATGGACAAGAGTTTGATAGAAACGGTTAGTTGAAATTGACCCCATCGACTCCATGATAAGTTGAAGTTTCCGTTACCGGATTCTTTAGAACTGTATCCGTTTTCCAAAGGCCATGGAGATATATATTTAAGAAGGTTTTTTTAAAAAGATATGTTATTTATATTTGCAGGCGGGTGTGAAAGTGGACGCGATGGCTGCGCCGAACCCTTTCTGCCCGAACGTGAAAGGCATGTGCTGCCTAATGCTGCTTCTCAACCTGGGCCTCATCCTCGTCACCCTTGGCTTCGTGATAGTCCTGCAGTTCTTCGAGCCACTGTTTGTTTGGTAAGATACAAATTGACTGGACAGGATCATGATCATCTGGCGACTACTCGTTTCTCTTGAGCTTCAAATCGGAACACAACAATGCACTATAACTTTTCGTAGAAGAAATAGATGCTGTGGTGAAACCCAAAAAAAAAGTATCTCTTGTCTGTGTAAATTGAAAAGCCTTTATTTTCGGCTCTAAGGCTGACATCACCAAATTTCGATAGGCGTTGTAGCGAGTAATATTACTAGGGTAACGAATCACATCTCAAAGGCACAAGCATATCGTAACTAGCGCCACCAAGTCACGATCAGGTGAATCTTCATCGAATAAAATGGGTATGCGTGAGAACTTACTTAAATTATGCTTTAATAACCTTCAACTTATTCACTTGACCAGGAGTGTATGGTAAAAAGCTGAAAGGTTGAGCAATCACCGAAACTAGAGCGCGATGCCGCCTCGCCTGCTACAGTGGAGCGTGGACAATTGTCCTCGGGCCAACATTAAAAATCAATTTGAATTTTTTAACAAAACGCTGCCTTGCCAACGGTATACGCAATTTGGATGACAATGTGACATTCACGAGGCCACGCCGATTTCCACGATTCCCCACCATTACTCTTCTTTTGGTGGTAATCGGGTTTTTTATTTCGTGTACCGCACATTTTCGCGTCAATTATCTTGTTTTAAACAAAATATGTTGTTCTCCACCCTCCAGCACGTTTCCAAAGTTCCTTATAATTGAATATATATCTTTTCTTTAAATGTACATGAAATTTAATATTGTCTCAGATCCTCTTCCACAGAATATATAATATATGTTCAATACTTCATTCGCCAATACTAATAATAATCTGTAAACATTTTTAAATAAAAAAAAAATGATCCTAGATGTTCTTTCAAAACAATTAAAGTAATGTCTCTAATTAGTATTTAGTTGTTTTTATTTTATAATGTTGATATAATTTTTATCGTCTGCTTTATTCTCTTGTAAAGTCTTTAAATGTTATGTGTATTTGTTATAGTTGATAAGCTATAAGATTTGTTTTGTTATTAATGTTTCACATTGTACACTGTACATACATGCTATATAACATAAATCATATGATTTTTGAGTATATATTAATAATAACAAATAAATATATAACTCCTCCGAGCTGTCTGATTTAGCGCTTCATAGATTCATGTAATACATTAACTGTTAATTAGCAGTAACAAGACAGCCCGGTAGAGCACTCTTCACACTTCTTTGATATCCCGATATAACAACGCTTTTATCCTTTAATTTTTCATTTCTTTTCATTTTCTTTCATTTCTTAATTACAGGATAATATAATAATAATTCATTATCTATTTCAGGATCCTGGGTATAGTTTTCCTAATATTCGGATTCATTACACTGATAGGCAGCCTCATATACTGCGTGGTGCTATGCCGGGAGAACCCATATCCGAGATATCCTGACGACTTCTACTGGACACATCATTGGTCGAAGACGATAGGGCCTTCGGAGATACACTACAGCACTAGCGAGAAGCCCTACAGGCAGAACGGTCACAGCGACAGATATAGTAACAAATACAACGGAAAATATTCCGACAGAGAAAGCGCTAAAGGTTATTCCGACAGAGAAAGCAAACTAAGTAGGTATTGATAGTACTTTAAGTTAGGTCTAAATAAATACATAGGTACTGTGCCGCATTTAAAATTGTAATGTTGTCACAAATACCGTTTTATAATGTATAAATACTTTTATTGTGTGAGTTATACGATAAGTTACAATTTTTGTTATCAATACAAAAAATCTATTAATATTATACAAATAAAGAAAAACCACAACTCTTTTATACTTCAAATCTCTTGAAATATTATATATATATTAGGGAGACCGGAAAGTAATGTCGTTTTCTTACGCTAAATACAAACACATACATTTTTAATGAGTCTTTATTTTTAATCAATGATGTATTCCCCATCATTGTCAATAACCTTTTGCCATCTAGTGAGTAAATTTTCAATCCCTGATCGATAAAAATTAATTGGTTTTTCGGCAAAATATCTAGAGATGGCATTTTGGATATCATCCAAATTTGCAAATGTTTTGCCACTTAAAAAGTGTTGCAGCGCTCGGAATAAGTGGAAATCCGATGGTGCAACATCGGGCGAATATGGTGGATGAGGCAGCACCTCCCACCCCAATTCATTAATTTTTTCTAGAGTTCGCCTTGCGCAGTGCGGTCTTGCATTGTCATGTTGGAGAATGACGCCTTTTCGGTTGACAATCGCTGGCCACTTTTCAATTAAAGATTGATTGACTCGCTGCAATTGTTCGCTGTAGAGGTCTGCAGTAACAGTTTCTCCAGGTTTCAGTAATTCAAAATGAACAATGCCGCGAATACTCCACCAAACACACAAAAGCGCTTTTTTGGGGTGTAAACCTGGCTTAGCAGTACTCCGAGGGATTTCATTTGGAGAGAGCCACTGCCTTTTGCGTTTTGGGTTATCATACAGGACCCATTTCTCATCTCCTGTGATCAAGCGATCAAAAAACGCTTCTGTGTTGTGTCGTTGAAGCAATAAGTTGCATGTGATTGATCGGTTAGCCTTATTCTGTTCGGACAGATTATGCGGGACCCAAACACCTGCTCTGCTTACTTTTCCAATCTGCTTCAAATGTTCTTGGATGGTCGACCAAGGTTTGTTGAGACTGTTTGACAATTCCTCGATCGTCTGACACGGATTTGCTTCCACTTCCGCCCTTAACACGTCGTTGTCTAACGCTGATGGTCTTCCTGATCGATACGAGTCGGAAAGATCAAAATTACCCGATTTGAACTTGGAAAACCACCTTTGGCATTTACGAATGTCCAGTGCATTTGGATAAACATCGCAAATGTTTTTGGTAGCAACTGTTGCGTTATTTCCCTTGCGAAACTCAAAGAGCATGCAATGCCGGATGTGTACCTCTTCTGGTATTTGGCTGGCCATTTTACCCAAAATTACAAAAAAAAATTGTAATTCAATTGTCTATAAGTAAAGAAATCACTATAACCTCACAATGTCTTTGGTACGCCTCTGAACAAAACAATGAGCTGACAAATGACAATCAAGTATTGGCACGCGCAGAAACGACATTACTTTCCGGTCCCCCTATTATATAAAAGGGTTGTAGTTGTTTGGAGATATATTTGCATGCGATTATCAGTACTTCCGCTCAAAGATGGCGCTATAGTATTATTACTATAAATATTATAAGTTTGGAAATATAAAATCATTAAATATTGTTTTGTGGCGAAGTAAAATATAAATTAAAGCTTTACTAATATTAATAATTTGACTTACATGTAGATACGGAATAATGATAAAACAACGTTGTATTATATAATATAAACATTTGATAAGTAAAAATGTTTAACTAACATCAACACAAAGTTGCATTGATACGAGTTAATTAAACAATTACATACCTTTTCTATATAAATGATTAAGAAAAAAAAGGTGTATTAATTTCTCTAACAATTCTTGTAAATAATATAATATTTTTAATTATTTTAAGTTACACTGACGCGAATGCCATATTAAATTTATTTCTTTTTATTTAACGAGTTGTATTGATGCAGCTGCAATAAGACGTTCCGTTCTAATGTCTATAATTCATTATTTAATTAACTCCATGTAAAATTATTTATATCATGTATATTGAAAATAATGGATCTGTAATATTTTATTAAATCATTTTGCGTAATTAAAGAGTTTTTACTGTTTCCATTACCATCTCGTTAAAAACATATTGTGTGTTAGGAGACCGCTTCCGAAAACGAAGACAGGCTGAAGTACTAATGACACCTTTAATAATAGGACAGAAAAAAAAACAATCCGCATTAAAAAAAATCATATTTTTAAAACGTTTTATTAGCATTATTTAAACTGCATCGTGTTAGTACAGCTAAATGAAACGACAGTATCATAAAAAATACTTAAAAAAGAATTATTAAAAATTTGGTATTACACATCTTACCGATCTAAATGCTCCGTGGCTCTATGAAATAAGGTTCAAATTGAAACCAAATACATCTCGTAATATAAAAAATGCTAAGAAAACGTTTTAAAAATTTTTATTTTTTTATAATCAGGATCGATTTTTTTCCGTCCCATCATCAAAGGTGTCATTAGCTTTATCGTCCGTCTTATTTTTTGGAAGCAGTCTTCTAACACACAGTATATTTCTTATTGCTTTTTTATTTCTCTCTTTGGGTCGTTTTAATAGAAAAAAAATTATAAAGAGCAGTATTTAAAAATATCAAATCATTTTATACATATTAAAAATTAAAAAAAGCTTGTCAGAAGTGGGATTCGAACCCACGCCCTCAGAGAGGACCAGAACGCCCAACAACCCGTTTTTCACGGGCAAGTTCCCTTGAGTCTGGCGCCTTAGACCGCTCGGCCATCCTGACGATGGCGTAACAGGCTGAATAATCGTACCATACGTACAGATTAACGTAAAATTAGAAACAATCTTACTAAATCATTAATCTTTAATTTTGTTATTAATGTGAACTAAGCATCTAAATAGATGCATATAAAAATCAAATACTCTTATTCTTCTCTCTAATCACTTTTATATCCAATACATATTATATAATCAATGGTCAACCACTGGCGGAATCCCTTTTGATCTACTTCCATTGATTGTTTTTAAACTTTATCAATAGGTTACGGGTTTCAGAAAATAAAAGAAGTATAGAATCATATAAAATTGATCATTTATTTACAAACATGTATTACGACGATGAAAACAAGATGGGGTGTGTACAGCGCATTGTAATGTCGCTGATGGTATGCAGCCGCCGTGGTTAAGATACCACAGCGTTGTTCGCACCTAGTGTTCTATGAATATTTGAAATTAAAACAAAACATATTGTGCTATGTTCTTCAATATTTAGCATTCATTATCTTTCATTGACAGTCGTCATAATCAGAAATTAAATATATTCATATTTATATGTTATAAATAATCTAAAGTACAGTAGTTAAATTATAATTAATACATATCCAACAATAACACCAACATAAATAATACACTTCTCTTAAAAAAAAAGTATGTAGTCATGTAAGCTCCTAGCATTGTCAAAAAAAACAAATAATTCTTAATGAAATACTGATATATAATTATATGGTTATTTTGTACGAATGTACGCAAGATCTCCCCCATCCAATGTATACCAAGCGCCGCAGCTTTGGCACAAGCATTTCACTAGTCTTAGTTACGTTCCAGATCTATATACTAATAGTTGGAACAGTTTTTAATATAATTATTAATAGTTTAAATATTTATGAAATCATAATATAAATAATTATAATGTAAGTTTTCTTTCTATAAGAAACATGTCACACATAAAAAATAATCGGGTATTTCCCCATGTTAAACTCTAACGTAAATACAAGTACAAAAAAAAAATAAACATATCCTTTACGTACATTAGAAACGCAACGGTTCACACCCCATTTGTTTTCATCACACAGTTATATTAATAATTAATGTCCACTTGTAAGATTGCATTACAATAAATAAAACACTTTCGGATACAAATTGAAAATAATATGGTGCTAAATAAATCATTAAACCGGTGCCTTCACGAGCACAAATAATTCAATTCAATTCGAGAAATACACAAAAGAAAAAACATTAAATTAAAGAAAATAGGAATAGTAATAGAGAAATAAATTAATTAGAAATAGAAATACTATAACAGCGGAAAAAGAAATGAAAAAAATGAAGTGGAACGAAACACGGAAGGGTAATTTGTAAAAATACATTCACCTATGTACACATTTCATAATAATTTTTTTTTATCGAAAAGGTTCTGTTTTTCATTGAAGACATTTTACAACACGACGTCGCTTGAGCCGGACCGCGCACCGGGCGCACACTTAACCTAATTAGGTACTAAGTCCTAAGTTAAAATTATCCACCGCCTACACTGCGCGTGACCCAATTAACGCGCGGGCAGAACGAGATTACGCTTCACGGGTGTGCGCTCTGCACTATATAAATATATATACTAAAAAAAATTACTAAAAATAATTAATATAAAAATAAAGTTACAACTTAACATTTTGACTGTCTCATATCTATGGTTAACTGTGACGTCACTAGTAACCACCGATTCTAAGTGACCATAAACCGTGACGTTACAATAGTTACCGCTGGTTTTTAGCGACGACGAGCACAGTGGCAGTCAAAGTGTTAAGGACTTTTCCACGCGACGAGTGTTGGCTGTGCCGTCGCTGTACCAGGGCAGGGCAGGGCTACGCTTTTAGCTCATGTACGAGTACGAATTCGTTGTAAAGGCCGTTGCGCACGCGCACGCTATATAGAACCATAGAAGTCATATTGATATACAAAATTGTACACTATCTAGAAAATATTAGTAAATAATTAATTAACGACATAGTTCACCATAACAATACTAAACGCTTGTAGATTTTCCAAGAACATGTTTCGTGAACATGTCCATCCGTACCATACGTTCGTACAGTCCACCAACGCGAACTTAGCCATCTTGTTTAAAAACTAATAAATTATGATTACGTGCATCAATTTTAATTAACATTGATTAACAATTTGCTGAAAATAATCAGGTCTCTATAAAGTATAAATATTTAGTAATTTCTAACGCACATGGTAAAAGACTAATATTACTTTAAAGATCAAGGTCTTAAAAAAGCAACTTACGTAGAGACCTGCCGAAGTTATATTGATAAAAGGTACATTCAACATGTCTCAACATGAACCCGCCCATCTAATATATGACCTCATTAATAGACATTCCTGAACACGTGCGGACCGACCTTACAACGCATTAGTATTATATTGATATTAATTCAACCCTTAATTGACCGTGAATGAACATGTAGCGACTTTTATCAAATTAATAAAAAAGTCTAGTCATTTAATTAGAATTGGTGTATATGTGTTATACTGTAAAGTAAATATTTCTAATGGTCATGTGTCTCTGCCGCTGGTGCCGCGATGGCGCATGTGAACAAAGCACGTGGAAAGGCCGGAACTCTTCTTCTAAACCGCTTCTTCTGAGTCCCTCTAACGTTACCGTTTGACGCAACTGGATACAAATACAAATAGTAAATGATTCACCTGAAAGAAAAGAAAACTATACTGTAATAATTTTTAGTGTTTGTGTCATCTACAGTATAAGGGCGTCCGATAGTTTAGTACAATCCAAACATCACATTAATATCTTCGGACATTCTCTTCCTATTATCAAATGTGAATTGAGCTTAACTTTGTTGATACCATAGACAAGTCTTATTTTCTTAGTTTGCCTAGTTTAAGTTTTTAGTATAATAGTTCCTTAACTTTAATTTCTTTAGTATGTGTGTGGTAATGCTGTGTACATCTGCTATGGTGTAACTGAACAATATCTTCATATATCCTTTCATCACTGAAACTTTTAATCACTGCCAATGTATGAATAAAGTAAATCAATACAGTAATGATTTATTGGACAAGTGGCAATAAGCAGGGCACATGGATTAAAGAACTGACTGCCTGTTGAACAGTAACATCTCCATTGTGACCAGCTGCCTTCAACACTGGATTCAGCTGGACACGTACAGCGCGAGATCAATCCGAGTAAAGGTTCTCTGCGTCTATGTTTATAAGACTTGATTCTAAGTGTTTTTATATTACATTATAAAATATCTTGTATCTGGTGGGATGGTACTTAAACCAATTAACTTACAACAGATTAAAAGAAAAATTAAACGTACTTATAACATGCAGATATCAGACAGAACTTCTAATCGCTATCTGAACCATCGCTGAAGTTATACTTAGGAGGCGCGCGAGAACGCGCCTGACCACGCGCTGGAGGCGGACTGCTGCTGTCTATTTCCAACTCCTCCTCCGAATCGCTGTCTACCTTCTTCTTGGCCTTCTTCCTTGGATTCGCCTTCTTCTTTTCCTGTAAATCCAAAAGTTTTGAGAGTATAAATTGGGTGCCACCATTACAGTGCCTATTTCTACCGCCAAATACTAGAGTGTAAATGTTACTGTGATAGTGACATTTAACATCTAATGTCTCAAGCTAATGAGCACAATGTGGCGTAGTGTATATCATACTAATAGGCGTCATATTGTAATGGATGGGGTATCACTTGCCATGAGGATAATATTCTCCCATTATGCTCACCTTGTTAGATAATAAAAGTAATATATGGTAATGTATTTAAACATCAAAGTCTATAACTACAAATAGTGTGTAATTTACCTTTTTACTGTCAAATATGCTGTCGTCTTCACTATCGACGCTGGAGAGAACTTTAGCTGGCCTCTTTTTAGGTTTATCCTCTTTCTTCTCTTTAGCAGTGTTCAATAGTTTCCTCTTAGGGCCCGGTTTCTTCTTAGGCGGCGATTCTGGCGCCGGGATGTCCTCTTCGTCGCTGGATAAAACCGTCGTTGGTTTGGGATGGTGATTATTCATCTGTTCCTTCTTCGTATCTTCCATTAACGAGTCGAATAGACAATCTGTAAACGCAAAGAACAATATGATACTATCTTATTATCGGTTGAAAAATAATAAATGACTTTGATTTTGTATGTTCTGCCAGTGATCCTGATGTTGTGGAATTTCGGTAGATCGTAAGATTTTTACGAACCCGGCTATAATCGACTTTCGTATTGTAAATCTATTACCATAATAGCGTTATAAAGTTAATATATAAGAGTTAGAGCATTCTGTGCGAGTATGTTTCATCAACGACCTCGTTGTCATTAAAAACTTAGTATTAACACCATGAAATACACAAGTATTGGCCCATGAAAAAAAAAATATAAAAAAATGTGTCTCTGGTCAGTCTACGTGAAATAAATCAGTATATAAATAAAGTCCGTCCAAGTAAATTAGATCAATATTTACCGGAGTCCATCTCAGCAGGTTTCCTGTCGGCATTCTTCTTGATGTTGAAATCATCATCGTCGTCGCTAATTGACAAAACGCGTGGTTTCTCAGTGTCAGAATTCACTTTGTTGTCATGAAGCTCCAATTCCTCATTTGACTCTGAATCATCCGACCCCTCTTTGTACTTCTGTACCTAAAGTTGAAAGGTTACATTTTATCATATTTTATCCGTTTAATCTAGACTAATTGATCATCAATCACATACGACAGGTGTTACTTTATTTTTAACGAAGCGACGAGGACAATGACTTGATAAGTGATATGTCCTTTACAATATAGGACCTATTAAAATGATAAAGAGAGCAACACATTGTGCTCTTCACCTCACCTTACTCGCCGCTCTTCTGGCACCAGGCTTCTCTCTCGGTGCGGGGGGTTCCACTATATCCACTTCAGACTCCGACATCTCACCGGAACTACTGCCGCTAAACGCCATCTTCTTCTGGACATAAAAATAGTTATTGAATTTATAGTACATACAGTTTCTAGCACTTTTAATTAGTAAACAACTAACCAATGAGGAAATTTAGTTACTGGTTAAAATCGGATAACTAAATACTCAAATAGTTAACATAACCCTGGGAGTCTAATTAATATCGTGTGACGACTGATTTATCAAAGAGGTAATAATATAGCAGAAATATTAATAGATACTTTGATAGGCACCAATTCCCTTACCTTTTTAGGCTCCTTCTTAAATGAGAGTTTAGTTTGTTTAAGTCCATCTGCTTTTTCACTCTTCTCCTTCTCTGGTTTCTCTTTCTTAACTCGACCTTTAGCCTTTGCCTTCTCGCCGCTCGACGGACTAATGCCGCTAGGATCATCCTAGAAATAATTAGAAGATCTTGACGAATGATCACATTGTTGTTTATATAGCGAACCTGTTTGTGGTAACACATAGTTTACATATCTAGCTATAAAAAATAGTTCTAATATTCTCATATCTCGCCATTTCTTACAAGAAAAGTGTTGAAGTGATCCATCTAACGTGCTGGTCTAGTGTGGCAGTATAGGTGGATCTAACATGTCTATGAAAACTGATGTTCTTACACGTCGATTTTCTCAGGTTTTTTTTCACCGGAAGCTCAAGCTTAATAGGAAATCCGGAACCGGAGCCTTCAGTACTCCTTTCCAAGCTACGACAGTCTTTCAAACGAAATTATCAAGGCTATTCTAACAATCCAATTTTTTTCAATTCCCGTCACATAACAATTATCAAAAGAAAGTTTAGCGAATTTCAATCTCACCGGATCATACTCCTTTTTAATCTCTTTCCTAGTCTTGGCCTTTTCGGCAGCCTGGATCCTCTTGATTAGATCTTCTGATATTTTGGGCTCGATGCGCCTGCCGTTCTCCGACGGTATGATGTCCATAAATGACTTCCTGTTTTTCTTATTGGCAGCCTGGTAATAAATCGGAGATTATTAAAATAATATATTTTCGAAACAAGCAAACTTGATCTAATGTAATGAATGTCTAGATATATGCAAAATTTCACATTTTCAAGAGATGTTATTATTGGAACAAGTCAATTTACTCATGATTTTTCCTTCTCCAGAAACACAAGCTTACCTGGCATAGCATTTGCGTCTATTCTAGAAGTATAGAGCGTACGACCACCTCACAGATTGAGCTATGACTTCCTAATTATAGAAGAATTTAAATAATAAATAAAAATAGTTACCTTTGACCTGTCCATCTGTATGTTTGAAAGTTAAAAGACAATGATTTTTACTAAAGAAATCCATAAAAATGGTGATTTACATATGCAAGAATACGAATACATTTGTATATAAAACATACACAATGTATTTAAAGGCACAAAGCGACGAGATATCTCGTCATTAACAATATGGTGCTAACTATCATAATATACATTGCTCTTTGAGGCAATATTAGGTCTTCTTACTCTAGTATTTTCTGTAACTAGTGACCTTTTTGCGAGAACACTGTAATGTTATCACAATACTGTTTGGTGGTAGAAATAAAAGCTGAAGTAGACTTAGATGATCTCTAGGAACATAGACTTTCCATCAGTAGTTTAATTAATATTTATTGATATTCCGTTTTAAAAAATTACACCAATAAAATTTAGTGCTGAACTTGTGCCTACTCACCTGCAGTTTAGATGTCTTCTTATTCACTGTCATCTCATCATGCCTCTCCTTCTCCTCCACCTCTTCTAGTCGCAGGAGGAATGCATCTAGATCCTCGCGCCAGAGCATTGATGGAGTTTTTGCCCTGTAAAAATTTATCGACATCATTAACATTTCTTAATAGTTAATACTAGATTTTTTTTGTTAATATCATAACGCCTTTTTCCAGTAGGGGTAGGCAGAGGTGAATAAACAGCCACATTTTGCCAGATGTGGTCAGATTAGGTCCCATGTAACAGGGGGCGAGCCTGTTGCCACTTTATTGGGGCCACCACACACACAAAGATGATTTTAGTGTGCGGGTTTCCTCACGATGTTTTCCTTCACCGTTTGTATCTCGCTGTTGTAACTAAAGTTCGCAAATGTACATAACTTAAATATTAAGTCATCGGTACATGCCGAGATTCGAACCCGCGACCTTCGGAATGAAAGCCGCACGCTCTAACCATTAGACCAGCGAGCTACTTACTAATACTAGAACCAAGAACAGATTTCTCCATGATAAATTATATAAAAACAAAGTGCCATTATGAACATTACTGATTGGCGATGCTCGGCGATATTTACAGTACACTAGCGAGAATATTTACAAAACACCACTCTGCAAGATGTTAACTTTTATTAGCAGTCATTTCACCAGCAATTTATTTCACCAACCTTTAAATTTAACCATAATAATGGCAGGAATGGACACTACACTAGTGTTTGTGTAGATGATCATTGAAAAGACAGACCAATAAAAAATTTCAGGATTCTAGTCATATACATGTACTTACTTTACACATAATAGTTTATCGATTTTGGAGTACTTACTTGAGAGTATTAAGTTCGGAAAGTTTCTGGTCCCTTTGCTTAAGCAAATCGTCTTTCTTCTCTTTAGTTAACATCCACATAGACATTCCCAGCAGGTAGTTGAATTTCTTTACTTCTTTCAATTGCTGGAAAGCCTTTTCTGCAAATTAATATTAAACATTTAATTATAAGTATAAGCCATTATGTGAAGGCATTAAATTTTATATCATCTCACAAAATGTTACCTGGATCAACCTGTTTGCCCTTGTCCTCCACTTCTGGTTCATCTTCAGACTCCTGCGGATCCTCTTCAACTGCCTCTAGACCTTGCATTTTGCTTGCGCGTTTCTTCCAGTCCGCAATAGGGTCCGGTGCATAGCCTTAAAATACGAACATGTACAATATACATTAAACAGTATAATTGAAAATCTATTCTAAAAGTAGTTATCACATGTACATATAATCAATAAACCAACAGTTGCAAAGATCAGAACTAAAAAAAAACACTAACAAGATATCATGTTGATTCTGTTTATCAATGTGTGATGGAACAAAGAGTATTTTTTGTTACTTTTAAGCCATTAACTAATCAAACTCATTAATTGTTAGCGTAATAAAGGTCTTTAGAATTATTATTTCAAGTTTTTTGACACATCTTGATTCAAAACTAACAAGACTAACCTCTCTTGATAAGTTCTTCCACCATCACCTTCCGCTTTTTGTTCTCAATAACCAGTCCCTTGTCGCATTTCTCGAGGATGAAGCGCGCCTGATTGGTGAGCTTGTCTGCCTCTGCCTGCAGCTGGCCCTCCAAGTAGTCCTTACGTCTTGAGTAATATTTCAGACGGAGGTCATAGAATTCCCTTAAGACTTCCTCAACTTTATCAAATCTGCAAGTTTTATGACGAGTTATTTATTTAATATCCTAACGTATGTTAAATCAATTCCGACATGGAAGACAAGTTATGGACAAAGACATCCACCTACAGCAACACCAATACTTATAAGGAAAAAAAATGGCAGGTTCAATTGTTTAAGAAGTGCTTATGTTACTGTATTCCAGTAGCTAAAGTAGCTTACCATCTTGTGTCTTAGGACTACAAACACAACATGCTGTAATGTGTATCACCTTAACTAAAGTGATTTGTTTATATTCAAGAGTAAATAGCTTACCAGCATCTAAATATTGTACTCATCACTTTTTTTATTCATAGCACTACATTGCGTTCCTTGCCTTGAAACATAAAATGTTAAGTCTCATTACTCCAGTAACTAGCTAGCTACAGAGCCTTCCAACTGCAGCACAGTAATATTTGAACAGTACTGTTCGATGGCAGATAGAGTAGATGCAGTGGTATCTATGTAGGTTGTCTTTGGCAAAAGAGACCTACCACTAGTGGAAAAAAAATTATGTGGCTATGTTAGCCTAGAAAATTGAAGTTAATTGTTAGCCAAAAATAGTTAAATACATACCTTCGTAAACAGTTATTGTGGTCGAAAGCGTTCATACACGTCATGGAGATTGTGGTTTGCAATTTGAATACTTTGTGTATGCCCTCTACTTCAACTTCAGCCAACTTACCTGGCAATAGGGTCACAACGAAACGCACTGTGGTATCTGTATTGTATTCCTGTAATTAAATAAACATTCTTTCGTGTAATAGTTGAAGAGACAAGTGTGCACGTGAATTAATCATGTTGTTAAGAGATGAAGAGGCTATGAATGTGTTTGCTCATAATACTTTGGTTTTAACATGTAAAGAGCAAGCATATAGCCTCTGCGCTAGAACCTATAATATTTGGTCACATTGACCTCTTATTTTGTTCATATATTATATTGTTATGGAGTATAACAGCTCGGTGGAGAAAATTAACGTGATACTTAGACGGCGTCCAGTGGAAGACTTATGATGAATAGTGATATGTTTTCAAAGTACCAAACACACACTATGTCATCAGGCGTAGGGAATTTATAGAATACTACCTTATTCTTATTTTAAAAATTGTTATACAATTTGCATTGAGTTTAAGACGCAATTTACTCACCCTATACTCAGATATCAGCGGTTTCACTTTATCATTGCCAAGCATCGGTTCCAAGACATTCTCCTTGTAGTTTTGCGTCCAAACGCCTACCGGAAGTTCCGTGATCTCTATTTTCTCACCGGGCAGTACCGCAGCCTCACCGGAAATGACGTATTTATCACCGAATCCTTCGATTGTTCCTCGGAAATTTTTATACCATGGATGCATGGGTTTAGGATCTTCACAATCCAGCATGCGTCTAAAACAAAAATTATTTCCGTATATATGTGAATAATAAAGAAAGGAGTGGAAGACTTACCCTACCACTATATGGTTATAGCTAGGAAGTGTGAGAGGAAGAAAAAGAGTGAAGGAGAGGGAGGGAAAGAAAGATAGATGGAGAGTGGAGTGGAGAGAGACACGAATAACCATATTTATTAAAACTTAACAAAATTGATTTTTTTTTAAAGTTGGGAATTATACATACCGAATATTAGCGACAATATCTCGAGGGTTATAATTCGGTATCTTCGTGGACCAGCCAGTACCAATACCCTCAGCGCCGTTGACTAACACCATAGGCAATATAGGGATATAATGTATGGGTTCAATTTTTTGATTATCCTCAAACTCATGCTGTAAAATTAACATAGACAATTAGTATAATAGAAAATCATGTTGTAAACTGGTGGTTAAAAACAAGACATTTATACAAAGAGGAAGTAAACACATATTAATTTAATTTATAATGAAACTAATAAATAATATTAAGCCTACAATAAATAATATATACATTATAATATGTTCCCTCTGCAGGTATTTGGATCATTCTCGTTCTATGACATCTACCTTTTTTGATAATTTTATTTTTTCAATACTTACAATAAGTAAAGGGTCATCGTGTGGATGGAAGATCAGTCTCGTCAGCGGCGACATCAGAGTGAAGATGTAACGCGGACTAGCGGAGTCTTTGCCTCCACTTAGGCGCGTACCGAACTGACCTCGCGGCTCCAGCAAGTTGATATTGTTTGAGCCAACGTAGTTTTGAGCAAGATTGACGATCGTCATGCAAAGTGACTGCTCACCTATCAATGGACATGGTTACATTATAATTAGAATTTTTTTCCACATCATCACATACAACTGATCAGTCTGGAAATGTTTTAGAGAAGACAATGTTATGTTAATGATCATACTCTTTACTTAAGTCTATTATAGCTAGTGAATTTAAGGTTATTGTTATATATTAACGTTATAATTTAATTCAATATTTGTTATATGTCTGCTCATATACACACCATGGTGGTAAGCAGAGTGTTCCGCAACGGAACCAGCCAGCTGCGCCACTTTAACTTCCCTCTTGTCATTACGCTTTATGCACGTAAATATCACTTTACGTTGGCCAGGCTTCAGACCGTCCACCATGGACGGTATTGATCTGAATTATAAGAATTACATATTAAATAACCATAAAGAGAATACTTAATTTTTACATCTAATTGATAGCTGATAGTATCTTAAAAAGTAATTTGCTATGATCAAATAGGAGAAAACACACATTTTTTTTAGCAGATATTAATCCTTATTTAACTTCCAAAGTAGGAACATTCATTCTTACTTTGGTGATAACCTACTAGATCTAAGTTTCGCACTATGCTTCATAGGAGAGCAGCAAAGGATTTGTCTAGCCAGCGGTAGTTTATCCGAACAGGCGAGACATAGATTTTTTAAAAATAGAAACAATAGGCCTTTTATAAACTACTGCACTTTCTAATATCAAGGATGGGTTCTCATCAGATGGATGTTTCTTATGCACTAGCCACTTGACATCTTGAGTTCCAAAGCTGTGAACACAGTGTGGTGTATACCATCCCAAATTGTAATGGATGAATGTATCACTAACTTTCAGATTTTCCATGAGACAGTTTTTGAGATTGTCCTACTTGTAAGGTCGCTTCAAAAAAATAATAACTTACCTCACATTGTCCCCGTTTGAAAAGAGTACCAGCTCCAAATTAATAAAGTCAGAATAAGTGACAGCTTTAGTTTCTTTAGTATATAAATATCTTTCTGAGAGACCAATCTCCTTCCTCCTCTTAACTTCATCCATATGATTAGTCAACCATTCTTTGCGTTGGTCAGCACCTTTTTTTGAGAATGCCAACTCAATATGGTGGTCATCTGTTGGTCCACTATATCTAAATTTAATCCTATGCCTTTCCATATTCTGGAAATACTCTTTAGCCTCCTTTGATGTGGAGGTACCCAAACCTTTGTAGTATTTGATATTGAATGTATGATGGTTATCAGTTTCCCTCTTCCATTCTTCAAATTCAGGTAATGAATAGAAAGAAATTTCCTTATCCTTCTTAGTGGCTTTAACAATAGGCGTTATAAACTCCTCTAAGAATGGCAATTTCAACAATTCAGGCCAATTGTGGTGAATGAAATTTATTATAAGGCCTTTGATATGAGAACCATCCTGATCTTGATCAGCCATTATCATAACTTTACCGTATCTTAAGGTTTTCAAATCATCAAGTGTGTTATATTTTTTTTTATATTGTAGTCCAAGAATTTTAATAAGATTATTAATTTCAACATTTTCAAGAACTTGTTTGTGGGATGCATCACGAACATTCAAGGGTTTACCCTTTAGTGGGAATACACCATAATGATCTCTTCCAACTACACTAAGCCCCGACACTGCTAATGTTTTAGCTGAGTCTCCCTCAGTAAGAATTAAGGTACAAAGATGTGAATTCTTTGTTCCTGCATCATTCGCATCTTCTAATTTCGGTATACCCTTCAATTTGCTTTGCTTTTTCCCTGAAGCTTTGACAAGTTCTGTTTGTGCTTTAAACTTAGCCCAAGTCAAAACAGATTCTACCAAACCTGATTTGCTAATTGAATTAATAAATTTTTCTGAAAAATTGCATTTTGATCCAAAGCTCTTTGCTTGGAGTGTCATATTTTCTTTAGTTTGTGAATCAAAGGTTGGGTTTACAATAAGACAATTAATGAATACCCACATATGATTTTTAACTTGGAAAGGCTTTATGTTAACTCCACCTTTATTTTTCTTTTTCAAAACTTCTAAAACATTTTTGACCACACTGTCAGCAACTGTATCAACATGTTTCCCTCCTTTTGTAGTGGCTATAGAATTTACAAATGATACTTGCTGAAAACCCCTGTCAGAAAGAGTAAGAGCTACTTCCCAGCGTTCATTCACTTTTTCATACACTACTTTTAGTGGTTGTCCATTCTCATCTTCTTTTCCTTTAATATACAAATCTATATAGTCTTTAAACTTATTTATTTTAAGTCTTTCTCCATTTAAGTAAACTTTTACTCCTTGCGATGAAGCAGCCACATCATAAGCGCGTCGTGACATTAATGCAACTATGTCGTCTTCTAGTTTGTCCATTTTAAACTTAGCCAAATCTGGACTAAATGTCACTTTTGTAAAATCATCATCTTTACCAGATTCCTTAACTTTCGGTTCAGAAGCTTTTGTCATGTTAGAACCCCATGTCTGTTTAAAATGTTTCTTATATTGTTTAGATGCAGTTTCTATTGTGAACTTTGTAGAGAAAATGTTGCAAAGTTTTGCACCATAACCATTTCTGCCTCCTGTAACTTTTTCCTCTTCATCATTATAATTTGATGATGTCAAGAGATGTCCAAAAATCATTGTAGGAACATACATTTTCTCCTCTTTATGCATGACTACTGGAATACCACAGCCATTGTTATAAACTGATATAGTATTTTGCTCTTGATTTATGTCAATTTTGATAACATCCATTTTAGGATCTCTTTGTTTGTTATCAGCTGCATTCACTAAAATTTCATCATATATTTTATATAGACCTGTAAACATTATTTGCAAGAAATTAAATAAATGCTTAATTCTAAGAAAATAAACAATGAAGAACCAGTTTAAAGATATAAAATTTTCAATAATTGCACAATAGAAAAAAAAATCTTAAAGTATGTACAGAGAGAATTACAGACAATCACAATATTTTATATAGAAAAATAGCAAAGGTCTACTTAAAAAATTCCAAATGTGGAATATGGCAATTCTATATACTGTTAGCAGTATTACAGCATGCCACTTAAGGTGGGTCATAGGAATATAATAGCTGGAAAAAAAAAATATATACACACACCTGGCACAAAAGTCAATTCTTTTTGCACCATGCACTCCTTTTCTTTGTCAAATACCCACATTGTCTCAGTGGCCCTCTCAACAGAACCAATGTATGTGTCAGGTCGGAGGAGGATATGCTCTAATTGTGACTTTTTTTGATATATCTTCTCGATTGTAGTTTTCTGACCCTTGGCAGTAGGCACAGGCTCTGATGTGCCATTCTGGGATGCAGTTTGCATTTTATTGATCATTGTCTAAAAAGAATAAACCTTGTGTAAACACTAGCATTTGTTTATTAAAAAATTAGTTTATTAAGAATAATAAGCAATTGAGTTTCAATATACTATGAACAATAACATAAAAGCGCGGAAAATAATTTGTTTTGATATACCATACTGCATGCACCATGAAAATTTCACTAGTTGTGAAATTCATGTTAGCTACAACAAGACCTTTAATTAATTCCCCGGGTTTTGTAATTGATATTCTAAATGTTAATAATTTAATATTTCTGTAAATATTCATGTAAATATGTTCCAATTTTTATTAATTCTCTACCAAAAGTTTAAAAACAAATACATAATTTCAGATAATGTTCCAATTACAAGGTTAGCATTCTCAATTGCTCTAAATAAATAATTTAAGTATTTAATTAGACTTAGAGAGACATAATAATGTTCTATTTAATAATAGGTAATAAGTGATTTCTCATACAATGATGTAAAAATATAAACAATCACAATGACCGTTACAGAGCAAAATGCCGCCAAGATCAGTTGCACTTACCCTTATATCAGCCATCTTGCGTCTTGTATGTATATTACCAATACAATACACGCTACGTATAATTCGTTTAAATAATATAATATTGTTAAAAATAACCAAGCTGCCTCGTACAAAACAACATTTTTACTTAAGAAAGCTGAAATAAGCGGTTACAACCATTTAACGAATTTGATTGACAAAGACGCCGTGCGAGTATGTAGACAACAAATTGCTTTCTCTAAACAGATTAAAAACAAAAACGGTATTTCGACATTGTTCAATCATTACTATTAATAGTTTTACAAAATGTTTGTGGTAGCAAAAATATATACGATAAATATAAATAAACAACTTCTTACTGTACTTACATATATATATGAAGCATTTCACTTTAGATTCAGTCAAAATGTTTCATATTCAAAAAGTGTAAACAAACATATAAATATGGTTATGTTATACAAGTCGCGTCCTTAATTTTTTTTTAGTTTTGATTAATACTACCAAAAATTTTACTGTACTGACAGTAAAATTTTAAATACTGTGGCCAATAGTCCAACAAGCAGTGCAATTAGTTACCTTAGTCTATTTTCATAAATTGTCATTTTCTGTATCAGAAAATAAGATAGGATATAAATGTTAGGAATATAAACTAAAAATAAACAACTGTACAGAATGCCGTTTCTGTCCTTTGCTACACTAGTTTTAAATAGGAACATAATTACACGTTCATCTCCCATATTTGTCAAATGTACCAATTTTTTAACTCGTAACTCATCATTCGCTTCAGTTACTACAAAAACAGTACACGACGTGAACACAAATGTTGCAAAAGATGTCATATTATTTAAATATGAGAATCCAAAGTTTTTTAAGTACATGAATGTGTTCGCTGTAGTTCAATATATGTTTTGGTCATATCTTGGAGTGTTCGCGTTTAAATCTTTAAAGGATGCACCGGTCGATGAATCCACGATCACGGATGACACACCGTGGTTCAGAAGAATAAATCTAGGAGAGAATAAATACAGAAATACATTGGGAGCTATTGCTTTGTTTATTGGTAATATTACTTGTAAATGTTTATATGCTTTAACAATTTAATTTCAAATTCGTTTCATAAAATTATTTGCTAAGTTAGTAAATGTATGAAATCTATTTTTGACCCAATAATTTGATGTCAAAGTGCTGTTTATATTTATACTTAGTATGTATTAGAGTGAACATTCTGACATGTGACTTTGCCTCAACTATAGTAACATGTGAAACTTTTAAGCAAAGTATTAGAAAATTTTAAATGTTATTGTATTACAATATGTCACAGATAATTGAGTGGCAGTCCTATTAGGACTTTTTTTTGAAACTCACATCTAATCAAAAACACCCTTTTTTATTTTGTAAGAAACAATATTTCTCATTTTGTCTTATTAATTGCAGGTTTTGGATCATTATCAATGGTCTGGTTATATACTGTAAAGTCTGTAAGATATTTGATCCTGAATAAAGGTGGAAAACATCTGACATTTGTGACTTACACTCCTACAGGTAAAAACCGCATAATGAAGGTGCCTATTGAATTTGTGTGTTGTAAGGAGAGCAGGTCACAAGCCACAGTACAACTTCCACTTAAAGTTAAGAATACTATTATGCACTACATGTTGGATATGAGGGGAGAGTTCAAGAATCCACTGCTATTCGATAGTACTGCTGGATTATTGAGGAAGTGGTAAAGTTACCACATGAAATGTAATAAGGCATACTATAGTTGATTTATCAAGATGCTGTGTTTAATTTGTAGGTTGTTTGTAAATAAAGCTATTTAAGGTATTTTTTTCTTATTTATTTAAATTATGTGGACACAAAAAGTACTAGTCTTAAAGACAGCCAACAGAAATCATGTAACTTATTAACATTACATCATTGTTGATTATATGTTAGGGGATTCCAGAGGTCTACATCATGCTTGTAATATAACAGATCCATGAGATACAATAAGTGCTCTCTGTTACACAGGAAGGAATCTGTCTAGTTTCTATCATCTTATTATTCCCTTAATGATGCACTATGACCCCTCATAGTCACAAGCAGTCTCCTTTTAGTATTGTTATATAAAGTGAATCACGAAAGAAGTGATCAGTGAAGGAAAACATGAGTAGGTTGCACATGAAATAGGATTTATTCTAAGGTGTGTGTGAAGTCACCAACCGGCATTGGGCCAGAGTGGTGACTATGGCCCAATCACCCTCATATTGAGGGTAGGCCTGTGCCCCAGCAGTGGAGACATAAATTGGCTGTTTTGAAAATAATAGTGCATCCCAGTTTGACAACAGTGTGTTGTTGGCTACATATGTAAGTTAGGAATTTAGGGGATAATAAATAAAAAAACCAATGTGAGATTTATCAAAAAAAAAAACTTTATTTTAGTTCTCATAATTATAGCAACGGAAAGTTATTTCATTTAAACACAAAATAAACAAGTAATATAATCGATAACAAAAAAAATAAATTCCATTTATTTTTATTTACAACGTTGACTCGCAGAGTTAGACACGTGCTCGGTGTTACCACATGAAATTTTTAAATAAAACTCACACAAATATTTGTGATTTAATAAAGTTTTTGACATTATTGAGATTCATTTTATATCATTTTAAAACACGAAGCCAAAACAAGTTTTAGTGAGCGTGTAAATATTTATTATTTTAGCGAGTGCATGTCTAACTGAAACAATAATTAACCAAATCGAATCGCAAGTAACATTCGGCGCGAACATGTTCTAACATTGAGAGATAACTTAAGGACGAAGTACACATAACCTTAAAGCCTAAACGTCTACTAATAATTTTCGAATTAAGTCTACAAATGCTTTAACTAGCTTGCTAACGGACAAGCCAACGAGGATCGACAGTGCATACGGAGCTCGTATAGACCAGGGGTCGGGCGGACACTTGACAAATTTTGACCTTCCGGACGCGGCACTTTCATCAGACATTAAAGTGCACATACAAAATTTGACTTTTTAATTTCCACTCCAGTAAAATACTTGTGTTTTGTTACAGTGTAACGTTTATATTATCTAACTTCTTTATTTTTAATAAACGTTTTTATATCTATGATACAAATGTTACTTGATGTACCTTTAAATAAACTAGCACAAGCAAGCAAAAACGTGTATCGTTATTAACATTTTGTATTTTAACAAAATCATCTCTACTACTTAAGCGAAACATTTAAACAAATCGCTCTTTGAATAAGCATTAATGTTACTGGCTCTATTTGAATAATGAATAATCCGACCACTGGTATACACTAAACGTTTGTTGTAAAGGTGATTATAATTTTTAATATAAACAACGATATTAATTAAGGATGCTTGAATAATACAATTTGGAAAAATAATTATTCATGAGATCATTAAGATGTTATACAATGAAGATCGCGAGAAACAAGTTGCTTATGTACAATGTTGCCAGCTACATAAACGAATATATAATTAATAAATGTATAAGTGAAATATGAGAGCGGTGCACCATCAATCCGTATATTATTAAGTACATAATTAACCCTTATTTACAATTAAGTCATAAATATTAAATTGCTATCAATAAATTAACACGCCTAAGGCTCCGCGCGGCGCGTGCGCAGCGTACAGACGAACCCGTCGCGATGTATATGACTTGTTATTAAATTTACGTTAATCCATCCATCACAGGTGTTCATAAATGAAATTACAAATATAAATATATCATCTCCTACTGCATTGCAGTTACTATAAACCTACTTACTGTGTTCGCTATCGACATCGGAATTAGCAGATAGCGACAGAAAAGTTGCCATATGAAATAATAATAAATGTTTTGAGCATTATTTTTAAACTGAATACTGTATAAACATGCTTCGCTTGCAGTGTTCAATTCTTGATATATGCGAGTTGTTTAAATATTTTTTTATGAATAGTAGGAACTAATAGTAATATTAACAGATTGACAATGTTTATTTGGCAAATCCCAAAAATTACGTATTTTATACGAAACATACATATGTTGATATTAACGTGATTGTAATTAATAAATTCTTGCTGTCGCTATCTGCTATGACAACTTTCAAAACAAAAATATATATTTAACTAACCTGTATTCATCACACAGTTGTTTCTTTTACAAAAATATACCATATTAATAATTGTCTGATAAAATCGCTCCACTTTATCCATACGACTAATTTATGAAGTACTTTTAAGTTAAGTTTGAAGCTGTTATTTTTTTTTTCTTTCATTTTAAAAGCGTTAGTGTAAGCATATACCAATCGTGACTAACCAAATCCGCGCAGAAATACGTGACAACCCATCCATTAACGTTAAACAACTAGCTTGTTAATTATTAAACTTAAAAAAAAAAAACATTCTTGGCACTCGCCGATTTAATTCATTCGTCAGTCTCAAATCTCACAGAAAATTATCAGTCAACCATTATGTGCCTTCCATTATATTCAATATATCTCCAATGCAATTAAATTTGTGATCTATGAAATAGTTTTTAGTCTGTGTCATTACAAATGTCATTAAATTATTTTTATACAAAAAATCAACAGTATAGTGTGAATTTATATTGTTGATTTCATCTTTGTGTTTTTTATACAAACACTAAATCATCGATTCCGTCAATTCAAATATTATCGATACGCGAACAGTAAATATTTATACTGTATCCGTGACGCACTTTTCATTTGTGCACAGATCAGAAAGGTATTTGTCAATGTCAAAAAACGTAAACGTTATAGAGCTGGCAGTTTAAAATACTTTAGTCTATCATTTGATTTAAAAATTTTGGCCTTTAACAAAAACGTGCAATTTTATCTGTATATAGAAAATGTTTGTTGATTAGTTTCATCTTAATTTAAGACGATAATTAGTTACAAGGCCGTGGATGATGAAACGTTTTTGCCCAGATTACTCTGGTCTTCATATATCAATGGCCCAACTACACAGAATCCCCATAATGTTAACGGATACTGTGTGACGGAAGCCATTTAATATTTATCAGTCGCGTCATAAAGGTCATAGACATCGTTTTTCCGACGTCAAATGTGGTATTACTATAAACATTATAATTTTAAAAAAAACCTAAGAGTTCATTACTCATTCTCTGTTTAATTTATTATCTATGATAAATAGTCTTCAACGTACAGATAATAAATTGTAAGATAAGGGTTGTTACACAGATTTATTTGAATAGTTTAAGTCTACCATTGTCGCAATGAAACACATGGTAACAAGTATCTTATTAAATTTGTTTTGCTGTTACTAAGCAAATAATTTTGTGCGGTCTGATAACTGAGATACTTGTCGATAAAATCGTACTCATTAAAAGCAGCTACTTTATTTTTTTTTATACCAGAACTTACCGTAAGACTAACGACTAAGTTACACGACAACGGATACTAGTCTATATAGTTAAGACCACTTAGTCTTTACTTTGACACGTTTGTACGGAAGTAACGCGATCACGTCGCATCCGACCTGCAGCCGTTGTTTACACTGCAACATGACCAGCACGGATGTGGCGGTGTCCGCAGCGACTCGGCCCTTACCCGGGCGCGTCAGGGTCTATCTTCGTTTAGTACCTCGTGCGTCAGTCGGAGAAATACCGGGCGCGCGTTATTTCGTCGCCGTCCTCCTCTCTGCCCGGGCTGATGCTCTCGATTTCATCCACTTCCTCAAGATTTTTCGTATTAGGGTTGCAAAGTCTGAAATTTTGAGGAATGGAATAAATTTTTTTTTCTTTTAGTAATAAAAAATATTTCAAAGTCCGTGAATATTATTCAAATTCGCGTTAAATCCAATTTCTAATTTCTTCTTAGAGCCACATTGCGCTCGTCTTAAGAATAACGTTAAGTCCCGTTATCCCAGTAATTTCACTAAGTACAATTTCCTTCCCACATCCGGAACACAGTAATGTTTGCATACTACTTTTTAGCGAATGCGTAGGCAATGTGGTGATGCCTACTTGACTTACCATCAGTACATTGTAAAATAGTAGTATATTAGTAGTCACTGATCCGAAGCAGCTGTGAAGGCCCTAAGATTTGCAAGATGCATTTAAACTATTAGGTTATTGGAACTCAAGAAATATATAATATCTATTTCTATGCATAAGTCTGTGGAAGTTAATTTTTTTTTCCTAAACGTAGTGTAAGAAAACAGTCTATTTGAGACCGTAATATTTAGTAAGGTTGATGGGCTAAGTATATCCTATACATAGCGGCAATCAGTCTAATCTCTTATTGAGGTTCATGGTTCGATTCCGTTGGCAATATCTAGTGGAGTTTAATTGGCGATATGAATGTTAAGCAAGCTGCCTGACTAGCCTCATATTTTAAATCATGATATTGATACGTTTTATTTGTCTCACTTGTCTCCTCTAACAAGAAGATAGTCAAGGCTTTTTATCAATCATAATAGGTATCTCCTCGTTGATTGTTATCACTACATATTAATGAAAGATATAGTTCTGATAATAAGCGGATTTCCTCACTGTCGCCTTCAGTTGAAGCTCAAGCTCATTGGGATCGAACCTGCGCATCTTGAATGCGTTTAATGTTTATGACCGTACTTACAAACTGATCTATCACGACTTCATCATATTAATAACATACTACATACTTATTGAACTAATAATTGTGTTATGAACTAGCACGGTTCACCTTCGGCCTCATTATCACTTACCATCACGTGAAAATGAAGTCAAGCGATGGCTCACGTGCATTTACAATATAAAATGAAATAATATTTGTTTTCAAACGAACGAGACGTGTTATAAAGCCTTAGCAATCTGTGCCTTGTGTTTACTCAGTTGATTATACAGGAAGGTGCCTCGTCTTCAAAGTAAAGTAATCGCATATCATTTTGTGAAGTAACCCTCAGTTCTGCAGCAGCCAAGGCTGTACAACTACCTAACTAGTTATCTAGTGATAATATTTGTTTATATTACACCTTGATTATCTCGTTATATTACACGTTACATTCTGATATGTACGTCATTCTCCTGATGTCACTAGTCGAATACGGCAAGCTTGGAGGCAATAAATTTATTATATAGTCCATTAGTATATTAATATGATCAGGCGCGTGCGATCCGTACAGCTAACTAAGCAGTGCATATCTTTTTTTTTATAGCAAAGGAAATTTAAAAGATACCCTGCTTGTGGGGGGAAGAAAAGTTTAAGTGGGGCTTACTCACTAAAATCCCCTCGATGGTTTCCGTCAGTGAATTAGGAGGGGCCCAGAGATCTTTTAAGGAACATACCGGTGGCCCACTGCGCTCTAGCTAAAACATCCTACGGAAGGGCATAGGCCTACTTAAAACCCACGCTGTGCTACGGCAAATACAAGACCACCCTCCATTTGCCATTCTCTTGAGGATCTCCTAAAGATTAAGCACTGACGGCCCCAATCCTCTAGGCTCACGAACCTGTGGACCATTTTAGTCGCCTTGTACAATAGGCAGGGAATACGTTAGTGCTATTCTCAATAGCCCGAAACTACAGGGCTGGAGCAATGCATACCTAAGGCTCACTAAATCTATCTAAATAATAATCTCAACTCCTTCAAAAGGTACAGAACTATGTTTTGACTATCTCTAAATTTGTGCTATAGGTAAACACGAGCATTTCGGATGGGGTTGCATAACCTACCCCAAATATCTGTCCACGTGCCTCAATACGATACGTTAAATGTTTGGTGAGATTTACTACGTATACATAGAAGAGCGGAGTCTCGGGCAACGAGTAAATATTTCGCTTAAAAGGATACGTCAGTTAAAGTAATGTTTCTTAACTGTATGACGATCAAAATAATTTAACAATACTAATGACAAATAAGTAAAAAAAAAACTTTAAAAATATATAAAAAATAATCTATGTAAGTTATTTTGCACAAAGCTTATAGTCAGTCTTAAAGAAATATAATAATCTACTAATGTAGGTTTTGTGTTATGACTTATCGACTTCCGGTAAGCTTCCTGTGAAGGATATATATGACGAATCAAATATGTCGAGTACCCACTTGTCTAGAGAGGTTAATAATTTGCTATGACTCTCTTTTTATTTAAGAAGGCGACTAGTAACGGCAGTGAGAGATTGAATGGGATATTTATGAATCCTCACAACTTTCAGATGGCCGCCGAAAGTGCCTCTTGGGTAAAATAATTGTGTACAATGTTCCTCTAGAGGAGATACCTGCATTTGCAGCAGACGATGCACGGTGCAGCAAGCAGTAGCAGTGGGCTGGCCACCAGCAGCAGCAGACCGAACCCGGCGAAGATGCCCACAACCTGTAGCAGTCAAATCAATGCGTGGATATATATTTTAATTTCTTCTGAAACGAAGACATGTTGACATATAGAGGACAATGTCACGTTAATTAAGGTGACCTAGATTGTGCAATTATACCTAAAACGCTCTGAACGGGACTTCGTTACCCCCTTAATTTAATTACAGCGCTCTTCAAGTTTGAACGGTGATGTTAATACACTTCTTAGTCATAAAAGACGAGCTTGATATTAGAAAAGATTAAAAAATAATTTAAAAACTAAACCAACCTAGCCTCTTAAAAATAAAATGGTTTAATTATTTTATACTAGTATATTATTCTTGTATGTTAAATTGTCTATTGCCTTATTATAAAAAAAATAATAGCAATAATCAACAGCACAATACCGTGTTTTGTATAATAATAGGTTGTTCGGAAAGTCATTTCGTTTTTTCCCGTCAGAGGACGTTTTTTCGAAACCAACTTCACACTTAAACCGCATAACCATTATATGTCTTGAGAGCTGATATTGCCTTTCATACTTATATATTTATTATTATATACCTTACATACTGATATTGTCTTTCATGTTCCCCAAAAAAAACTAAATGACTTTCCGAACAACCCAATATATTACAAGTGTGGTCCAGCAGTGGAAGTCCATCGATGAAAATCACGATGATCAGTTGTCGTCAAAGTAAACCTACTTTAGTATAACCATGATGAATTATCCATTAGTTTCCCGCCTTGCCGATTTGCTGGCTGTAACACTTCCACAACTTCCGTCGAGGGTAACAATTCGTAAAATCAATTTTTAGGTGATCTACGCTCGGGAAAATGAATATTCCTATCAAATTTCAACTCTATAGGCCTTATGGTACCAGAGTCTCTACATAGGTGGAATTCTTTTATATATATGGAATATAACCGGCATGTATTATGCTGTACATATACAGTGTATTTACCGCCATTTTTGATCACCAGTCGACAGACATCCACTGGCCTAGTGCCTAGGCCTCCCCCAAAGATCTCGATATCAATCGGTCCTGCCTTCTCGCGACTTTCACCAAATCGTCGGACGATCTAGTGGAAGGCCTGCGTCTTCCAGTACGCGGTCACCATGTCAAGACTTTGCTGCCCTATCGGCCATATCGAGCTTAGCAGTCTTTTGGATTATTTCGGTGACCTAAATTCTCCCGCGGATCTCCTCATTTCTGATTCTATGACGCAGGGAAACCCTTGGCATAGCCCTTCTCCATTGCTCTTTGTGTGACCTGAAGCTTTTTCGATGGATATTTATAATTTAAATTGAACTGATTATGTTGAAAATAGATTACCTGGGCGCGATGCCACAGCACGGAAGCACGCGAGTGGCCCAGCTTGTTCTTGCACGGACCTTTGTCATAATGGCGGAGCAGGAAGTCGTCCTGTAAAGGAAAAAGATTCATATTATCATAACGTTTTATCAAGTTTATAAAGAAAATTTTATTCAAACTAATTATTTTTAGGACTTAAAGGCTTAACTATTTTAGTTTTAACTAGAGCCAGGACCATTTCCAAATAGAAAAATAATACAACTACTTAATCTGTCAGAGTTATTTAGTAGTGGTTCTCAATCTTTTTTTCATGGAAGCCGCAAAAAAGCAATAGCGATGGTGTCACGAGACTCAATAAAATTACGTAATGATTTCTTAGGTTTGCGTGATTGTTTGAAATTTTATAAAACGACTACACAACGATAAATCGCATATGTTATCATCATCATCATTAACCGATAGACGTCCACTGCTGGACATAGGCCTCCCCCAAAGATTTCCCAAACATCAAGCGCTTGAAGGGCCCAATAAAATTACCGGCGTAACGAAATTTATCATCTCATGTCTTACGGCGACGAGCATAATGTGGTGCAATGTACACCATCTTACGGGCCGGCGTATCACTTACCATCAGGTGAACGTCCCGCTAGTCACGTAGCTTGGTTGAATAAAAAAAGACATCTTTTCGACTCAAGGGCAAAGAAACTAACCTGGCGATTGTTTGCCTTTCCATAACTGAAGAGATCAGAAATGCTTTGCGATCATCCTCGTAATTATTTCCACTACGCCTTCAATTATATATATGTATATATATATGTGTATATAATATGTCATTGAAATTATATTTAATTAATACGTATAATTAACGTTAATTGCTTGGCTTTAAAGACTGATAAATTAATGTTTGTATAAAGATGTTTTGTGGTGTAAATGTTCCCGCACAACAACTTCCGGGATCCAAGCCAACCTCGCCCGCTCGTGGTGCACCCTGCTAATCAACGAACGAGGCTCTGGCTCCCGCCAACGGGCATTGGGCCAGCGTGGTGGGAAATAGCCCAAATCCCTCATATGAATCCCTACTCGATCGATTTAGGAATCTTTGGGATAGGCCTATGTCCAGCAGCGTATGAAATGCGAAGCTTATGGCTCAGTGATGATGCCTAGGAGGATTAGGCTCCTCCTCAGAGACGTGTTAACACAAAGTGCAGACGGGCACCGGTGTGTTCTGCAAGAGATCCCAGAGCCTCTCCGAATTCACTGATGCAGACCACCAAGCGGGTTTTAGTGATTAAGAATCTCACATAACCCTAACCTCCCCCAGAAGAAGGGTATCCTTCGAAGGTTGCCCCCACACGTAACAAAAAAAAGGTAGACTCCGGCCAAGAGAGACCTGCCGCCATCATACAGTTTTCACTCACACCACCACATTGCTCAAGCTGACGTGATGGTTTATAGTTTTGGTATGATGAAAACAATCACTCGTATAACTTGAAATAGTTCGTATGTACTTGGAAAACTTCACCCGCCGAAGGTCTAGTAGCGCTTGAATAAAATGCTTTAGACCTCTCGACCTTCCTACCTTCTGACCTCGCTTTGTGTGAACATGTCGGGTCCCCCTGGCGTCGTGCCCGTGGCATTAAGTAATCTGTCGATAGGCTCTGAAGTATTACTTATCTTAAACGAATCTCAAATGTAATTATCATGTTATAAAATTTCAAACGGTTACGTCCACGTCTGCAGTAATTTAACTTCTAAAATTACCTGAACCATTAAACTTTAACTACCTACCTAAACGCAAATATAAATACTTGGGTACGTGGCTAAGTGAAGACTGGGAAAGCGACCAAGAAATCAAAACACGTATCGAAGTAGCACGCAATGCATTCGAAAAAATGCGCAAAATTTTATGCTGTCGCAACATCAAAATACCTTTGCGCCTCCGTCTACTAAAATGCTATATCTGGCCCATCCTTCTATACGGATGCAAGGCCTGGACAATAAAAGAAGACCTCAAAAAACGTATAGAAGCGTTCGAGATGTGGGCATATAGCCAGTTCGATATGTTGGCCATAAGCTGGACTCGGAGAGTGACAAACGAGGAGGTTCTACGACGAGTCCACCAAAAAAGGGAACTTTTGCAGACCATCAAGATGAGAAAAGTATCGTATCTCGGCCACGTGCTCAGGCATGACAGATATGATTTCCTCCAACTCATCATGATGGGAAAAGTTGCCGGTGAAAGGAGTGTTGGTCGTAGAAAGAAATCATGGTTACGCAACATCCGAGAGTGGACGGGAACTGCGAGTGCCGCCCAACTATTTCGCCTCGCAAGAGACAAAGTTAAATTTGGAGAACTGACCGCCAACCTTCGCTAGTCGGAGAGGCACCTTAAGAAGAAGAAGATTAAACTTTATTACCAGTATGTCTTATTTGCAGCTTATTTACGTCCCCACCACTGTTGGTGCACAGGCCTACCCACAACATGAGGGCGATCGGCCATAGTCACCACGCTGGCCCATTGCGGATTGGTGACTTCACACACAACTTAAAATGAATTCTAATTCACGTGCAGGTTTCCTCACCATGTTTTCGTTCATCGTTTGTATTTCGCTGTTGTTACTAAAGTTCACAAATGTACATAAATTAAATATTAAAATCATCGGTACATGCCGAGATTTGAACCCGAGACATTCGGAATGAAGGCCGCACGCTCTATTCAGTAGGCCAGGGAGGTACTACCACCAGTATGTACTTAACGATTAATCGACGCGAAAATTTGAATCGTTAACTATGATGTTCAGTATTCATCATCGCTGGTGAAATTTTTTTGATCCTGTATCTATCCCTTTTAGTTTAGACTCTTGTAAATAAATTTTTAGGTTTTTTATATAAAATGAGCTGATGGTAACTTAACAGTTAGGTCTTTGTTGACGGAGACCGCCTAAGTAAGCACCACCGCATCTCCTATTTTTGCCGCCGAACAGTAGTGTGCAAACATTACTGTGCGCTTTTCGAACCGGAAGTTCGATGGGCGCTGTAGCTAGTGAAATTACTAGAGTAACTAGATTTAACATCTTATGTCTTATTAAAGCAACGAGCATAATGTGGTACTACGTATATAATTCTAACCAGCGCCACGTTGTTATAGAGTAGTGTATCACTTAGTATCAAGTGAACGTCTCGTCGCTTTGTAGAAAAAAAAAACGGATACTACACTAATGAAGCGCGAGTTAAGACATTCATATGCACCACATTATAATTATCGCCTAACAACCTGGAATACAGTGATGTCTGCATAATTACCTTTTTATACAAGTTGTCTGTCTACCTAAAGATAGTATATATTCTAACACTAAATGGAGTACTGGTAGCAGGTCTCTCTTGCAAGAGACAGTTTACCAGAGCGCTGGCAAACTATAGTATGCGAACATATAAATACACTAGCTACAACACTTACGAACCGGAACAAATAATGTTTGCACACAACTGTTTGGCAGCATAAATGGAAATTGCTGGTTAATATCCTAGGTGGTGCAGAGGTTATTATCCTTACTAGTTCTACCGTGTCATAAACGAGACGGATCACACACGATCAGGTCAAAGTCTTGGTAGTCTATCTGTTGTTTCACCAAATAAAAAAAATATATATTCCTTTATTATTCGATGGTGTTATAGACACTGTATTACGCGTGAGTTTGTACAATAATGTGCTTTCACCCATTTCAGCTGAAACTGCGAGGATAAATAAATAATGTATTGTGAGGTAACAGCCTTTGTCCAGCAGTGGACGTCTTCCGGCTGATTGGATGGATGGATGGAGGTAACAGCGCCAGCGCCGCCTCACCCATCAATCATGTTACGTCAAAGCGGCAACATCTATAATCTTCGTCGCTTGAGATAAATTTTCATGATTACTTAGACTTCACTGCATATAGAATTAAAGATTTATATATATATAGGATTAGAGCTAAGTAAGGAAATTATGCAGGAGGTAAATCACTGAATGGGTAATGGAGAGAGCTGTACACGGCGTTTTTCTGCTCGATTAAATCAGAAATGTGAAGGTCCGCAGAAGTACTAAGGTCACTGGTATAACCGAAAAGGTGACTAGATTTAAGTGATAGTGGGTAGGGCATATTGCTTATAGAATCGAAGGCCGATGGGGCAGTAAGTTCTTCGAGTGTCACCTGCGTACCGGTAGACGCAGTGTTGGGAGGCCTCCATAAAGTGGACCGACGAACTGGTGAGAATCGCGCGAACCAACTGGATGCGAGGAACGCGGGATCCATCGATGTGGACATCATCTTTGGGGGAGGCCTATGTTCAGCAGGGGACGTTTATCAGCTGATGATGATATTGATACAAAAGCTTCGAGATTGCTTTGGAATGACTTGATTATGTGGTTATGGTGGTGTCTGCTTTTAATAATTTTACGTTATGAATTGGACCACCATATCGCTTTAATTAAGCTGATCACTGTAATATTTCGTGCATACTATACAGCTGGGTGTGTCTGGGGTGTAACGGTTCCCCCGCAAAACAACTCACGAGATCAAGTCAATCTCAGCTGCTCGTGGTGCACCTAGCGAATCAACAAACGAGGCTCGCACTCCCACCATACCATATTGGGGTAGCGTGATAGGATGACCCAAATTGATACGAATTCTCACCCGATATCGATGTGGGAATCTTTGGGAGGGGCCTATCTCCAACAGTCTACGTCTATCGGCTGATGATAATGATGATGACTCTACTGCTTAGAGGCCTAAATAGGCTTCAGTAATTAATTAGTACTTGGAAGGTAAGGAGGGTTGTTTTGATAATAACTTTAAGGCTTTTACTGTAGAGGTATCGGAGGATCATTGGCTGAAGAAAATGTTGATAGCAACAGCAACACACATTGCTAGAGATAAATTTTTGTGTTTCTTTTCTATTCGTTTTAGTTTATCTTTTATGCTTCTGTTCTTGTATTATTAACATATAATATATTAGATATAAGCAATAATGTTTAGTGCTTAAATATAAGTATAATGCACTTAATTAATTTTTAATTAGACTTTGTAACATTAAAACTTACGAGATGTTTCGTAACTTAATGCACTAGTGCCTTCGCTCATAATTTATATATATATGTTTATCAATAATGTTTATTAATAAGCAACATATAGAACGTTTGATGGGGTTACTTACGTCGAGCGACGCGAGGCAGTACCAGCAGAAGACGTGTTTGCAGCGCTTGCACATCATCTGTGCGCAACCCTCGTCCTTCTCGATCGGCACCCGGCACATAGGGCACATCTTGATCAGCTCGGACTCCGCCAGCAGCGGGGCACCGGCACCGCCCATTGAGGACGAAGCCGCCGCCGCTTCGCAGGTCAGACCGCCGTGCCACTGTTGAATTGAATAACTTATAAAACAGGTATGCTTCAGGTATATATGTGGATGATAATATTGCTTGTATGCTGGTGATGGAGACCATAGACCGTATCACAGAGAATTCAGATCATTAACAAGAAGGTATGTAAGTTAATTAAGTACAAAACATAGACATCTTATTTAAGTCGTTTAAACTGTAACTTAGGTCAAAGACATTTAATCTGTTGTTATATAAAATTATCAAATTTATATTTCAGTATCAGTTATAATATATAAAAATATCAATTCAGTATTCACCCAGTCAGTCCTGCCGACCTGATTTCATACGGCGTGGACACGAGCCTCGTGCGCGGCTGCTTGTTACTACTATTTGTTAATATAATATTGACATTATACTTTAATATTAATTTCCATCGGGATCCATATAACGACGCCATTTTTATAATTAATACAAACGTATACAGTAATTTAAATGTGAAACGGTAACGTCACGTCGACGCCAGTGAATAATGTTCGCTGATACGTGCGTGTACGTGTGCGCGTGTGTGTGTGCGTGTGCGTGTGTGTGTGTGTGTGTGTGTGTGTGTGTGGATTAGTGTTAATTGTTATTCAAATATTTAAAGGAGCACTTGCCGAGATGGCGACGGCGCTGCAAAACAGTTTATAAAGTATCCAGTAAATATTTTTTTTTATGTTTGAATTAAGGAAAATTATAGTGACTACACTTTAGTCAGTATTATAATAATGAATATTATTAATAAATATTTCCTTGCTATATAAATGTTTACTTGACCATCTAATAATAACTTGAATGTTTTAGTTGTCAGTAGTTTTGTTGAGACAGTTTAAAGCAAATTAGAAGTTAAAATAGAAATGGCGTGGTGAATAAGAATATATACTATATATTAATAGGTTTAAGGATATGTCATTAACAGCCGATTGACGTCCACCGCTGGACATAGGCCTCACTCAGAGATCTCATAAAGTTTATAATATTTTTTTTAACTACAAAAATCGTTTATATGAAAACGTGAAGTCTATGACTTCTATACAAGTCGCGATCCTCTCTCATTATTATCACAAACATACATTGGTCTAAACAATTTTTTTTTAAATAACCTAATAGATTATTAAAGAATATAATAATTGGATCGCAATGTTGCTACATATATACGATTGTTGGTAACTCTGAACTGTCCGCCATTCCTCTGTATAGTTGAATACATTTGAATACTTAGGCATCTCTTCTATGTACGATTACAGGTTAGACGGGATTGTACGTACAGATATCTATACGCACTAATTAACTACGTATAATTTATGTGTAGAGGAAGCTTTTTTATGTTAGCTTATTAGTATACACGATTAATGGTATAATAATTTTTTTAAGGTCATTTTTATAGCGCCTTGTAACTTCTATTAATGTCGGGTCTTCAACAAAAATAAAAACTATTTTTGTACAGATTAAAAGTAGTTAATACTGCATATACCTAGCAGTATACTTTCGTTAAATCTCTGCTTATATTGTAAACTAAGAACGAGAGAGTAAACTAACAAGAGAAGGAAAAAGTCATAGTTGAGGAATATCAGGGAATGGACTGGCATATCTGGAGCGTCCCAATTGTTCTGCCGAATCAGAGACAGGAAGAACTGTACCATGCTGATCACCAACCTTCACTAGTTAGAGAGAGACTTTAGGAAGAAGAATGTAAACTAGCTGTTACCTGCCCGGTTTAGTGGATGTAACACCCCCGCAACTCCCTTTGGGGAAGAAATTTTGTAATATCAATTCTTAGTTGACCTTTAAATGGCAGAAGCAATACATCTCTACCAAATTTTGAGTGTTTAGCTCTACTAGTTTTGAAGTCTCGCGATGAGTCAATGAATATACGGATATCTTATTTATAGATGAATAATATTAGCTCCTTACATATGAAATTAGCGTTTTGTCGTACTGACACCATTTAGATCTGAAATATCTCCTCTTTGGTTAAGAATTCCAAATTCAAATTTATAAATTCGTTTAGCTCCTACATTTGAGTTTTGAAAACGATAATTCATTTGTTTTTTCATCATTATTTTTATCTTTGGCGTCGCTTATTACCGCAGAATGGAAAACATGAAATATCGGTATATTTACGAGTACGAGTTCTACCGTGGCACCAGTACCAGTGCTGCTGAAACGGCTCGAAGGATTAATGATGTATACGGCGCTGGTGTCGCAAAAGTAAGCACGGTACGTTTTTAGTTTCAACGTTATCGTTCTAGTAATTTCACCTTCAGAACCAACCCCGTGAACATCCGGGGACCAAAGTGGACAATGAAGAATTAAAGGCTATTGTGGAAGCGAATCCATCACAAAGCTCTTCAGAGATAGCTGCAGGCTTCGGGTTAAGTGACGAAACTGTATTAATCCACTTGAAGAACATCGGGAAAGTAATAAAAACTTGAACGATGGGTAGCTCATGAACTGAGTGAATCGAATTTGCACTCACGTCGACTGCTGTGTTACTTTGCTCAACCGACACAATAATGAAGAGATGTTAAATCGAATCATTACTTGTGATGAAAAGTGGATACTGCACGATAATGACTGAACCCTGGATACCCAGTTAAATCCTGGCCTAAACGTAAATTGATTCAGAAAAAGATACTTGTGAGTGTTTGGTGGACCAGCGCCGGTGTCATTGACTACAATTTTCTAAAATCTGGCTAAACGATTACGGCAGATATCTATTGTCAACAACTGCAAACCGTGAAGGAAGAACTAGCTGCTAAACAACTGAGATTGGTCAATCGCTCTAGGCCACTGCTGCTTCACGACAACGCAAGCCCACACACTGCACAACAAACAACCCCTAAGTTAGATGAGCTACAATTGGAATGTTTGCGACATCCACCGTATTCTCCGGACCTTGCCCCAGCAGATTACTATTTTTTTACGGAATTTGTACAACTTCTTACAAGGAAAATAATTCAACTACGGTGCGATAGTCCATACCGCCTTCAAAGAGTTTATTGATTCTCGCCCTCCTTGGTATTTTTAATAAAAGGATCAATGAAGTACCTATGAGATGGCAAATGTGCATAGATAATTACGGAACATACTATGATTAAATATATTTGAAAAAATTTATTTTAATTTCCTCCTGTCCAAAACGCCAATTTCATATGTAAGGATATATACATAACCATATGAACATTGGTCAAACCGTAGGTCCCCAACGTTATATGAACTGTAGCCCCTTAAAAGAAAAAAATTTACGTAATTATTAATTATTAAATTTTTATAATATCAATTTAAAAAATAATCCTTTCTCTCTCTTTTCTCTCTTTTTCTCTCTAATCGTACTCCACTATGACTACGGAGTGCTAGCTCACCTATTGGGATTGTATGGGATAAACCAGCTATAGTTAAACTTCAGCCAGCGATATTGTGGTTGGATCTTGTGATGTTTTTTTTAGGCAATTTAAAATTTTACGCTCATTAGAAATATTATAAATAAACGAAAACGCGACGACCTAAGAAATCATAACCTAAATCTTTGCGGCCTTCAATACTATGACTAATAAGTGTTTGTTGATCTCATGAAAGAGTGTTGAAGAAATTTATGAAATGATCTGTAATTGAAAGAGTCAATCAATCAATCAGCTGACGATAGAGGTGCTGCTGGACATGAGCCAGCTGCAAAGATTTCCACATCGATAAGTCCTGCGCTGCCCACAAAACCGCTGGACACTAGAGGCCGTCGTTTGTTTTGATATGGAGGGATTCGGGCCATTTCCCACCACGCTGGCCCATCGCGGGTTGAAGGGACCAAGAAGCCTCGTTTGTTGATTAGCAGGGTGCATAACGAGCAGGTGAGGGTGACTTGGGTCCCGTGAGTTATGCGGAACCCTTTACACAATATAGAGAAATTATCTTGAGGTTTAGTTACAAGGAACTTCTTACTACCTACAATGGGTCAAGAAAGTTAAACTATTGTAATCTACGTTAAGATTGGAGGTTGAAAGTTAAGCAAGCCCCGCATGGTAACACCGCAACCGACATATGTTTAAGCTAATTGAACAAGTTTTCACCTAAGTTATTGTTCGAACGACTGGAGAGCTGTGTTTCGCCACCGCAAATTTTCCACGCTTATTATTCCCACCGCTCACAATGCCTCGACATACATACCTTGAAACACTTTAAACTTTCAGCGAAACGTTCACCGCGAACCGCTGTAAGGTGCATTGTTATATGCTGCTGCTATGACTCCAACATAAAATATATCTTTTCTTATCTACACTTCAATTTTTACCGAGATAATAGATATAGGCAATTCAAAAGGGAAATACCGTGGAAAAAATGTTGGTGTCATGCTTGGGCGACCTAGGGATAGACATGTGTTGTCGTTTAGCTAGGTAGGTAGACACCATCGCAGCTCCTGTATCCGCCACTAAACGGTCGCCGCCCTCCCGTGAAGGAATTGGGCGGCGGCCTCCTCCCTCCTGACTCCCCCCCCCCACTTCGACGAGGGAGGGGGACAAAAACCAAGACTCCCCCGGGGGACGCACCCCCAGGGGAAACACGACAAAAGGCCCAAAGGGCCACGCCTAACGGCCCGAAGGCCCTACACACTGTGCTGCTCTCATCTAACCTAAGCTACCGTGTTATTACATGACTTACTTACCATCAGGTGATCAAATCGCTCGTATCATCGTTTTATAAAATAAATAAATATGCAAACTCATAGCAATAACCTGTTGGATAGCTACTAATTCATACCACCTGTGTAATAAATAGATAGCACGAGAGATACTAAGTATTTTAGCATTAGCTATAACAGCTTCAATACATATATTAATCTGTTATCTTGTTCCTGGATGTAATTATAGTATATGAAGGCACACAACTTTGTTAGAGTGCACAAGCGGAAGAAAACATGGAAATGCAATGTATTTCCACATTTCTTCCGTCTTTTATGAATATTGATATCACATATAATCTAAATAGTTTACTACGTCTATATACACTACTATATTTAATATAAATGTATTTAAAAAATAAAAAAAACAAAATTTCTAAATAAATCATTGCTTGATGATGTCTAAGAGATCTCCATTCAGCATTAGCAACTAACAAATCAGAAGGCTATACTGCTGCTGTGTGCCTTTCCTTTTGGAGGATGTCATACGTTCACAGCAACAATTATCCGATTCTCAAGGTTCTCAAATTCATCACCATCATAATGCCAACTGATAGACGTCGCCTGCTGGATTTAGGTCTCTTGTAATCTCAAGCGCAATGAGAATCAAACTCGCGACTATAAACTAAGTGATCACTACTTGCTTAAGATAACATTTTCCAAACGATCCTTCATTAAACTATCTAAAGTAATAGTAAATATGCAAATAGATAAAGATTTAATGATACTAATAATCGGCTATCTATCTGCTGATGATGATGATGACTAATAATTTTAAGTTTTGAGGATACGGTATCTATCAGCAGATTAATTATATAATTGGATATAGAATAATAAATCCATATCGATGATGTCTTTTCATGAAAAAATCTATACCTCAAAAGTAAAATGATCTTTGGAGTGATATCGGATCAGTCTAAAAATAGGAAGATTAGTAAACGTTTTAGTTATTTTCCGATTCGTTGGCAACATAAATTTGTTTACGGAGCTGTTCCTGTTTGAGCGGTACGTTGGTTGGTTGTTACGCGGAACCGGACTACAAATAGAAAATTTACAAGTTCATTGCGCGTCCCGATCGGTTTTACTTTAAATTGTAGTAAAGGTTAATATATAAATATGAAACGAATATACATATACAATGCTATGCATATCGGTGCAATACGTAAAAAATGGTGATATACTATTAAACGTTTCGATTGTTGTGTACGAAACTATTACAAGTGGACATAGAAAATTTAGTACGAGATATTGCTGCTGTCATTTAGAGGTCAACTAAGTATTCATTTTACACAATTTCATCCCCAAAGAGAGTTACGAGTGTGTTATAGCTAGTAAAGCAAGTGAGGAAGAGCTAGTAAGTATATTTGTTCTATAAAGTGTACAATCATTATCTACTTTGTGGCTTATATGAATAATCTTTTTAGATGCTGAAAATCTATGCTGCAGCATTTAGTTAACCTAGGCACCATTTCTATAACCGTTTATATGTCAAATTTAGAGGTGTAAGGGGTGTCGTTTAACCACTCACAGGACCTAAGCCAACTTCAACAGTTTGTGGTGCACCCTGCTAATTAACGAACGAAGAGCTGGTTCCTACCAACCAGCATTGGGCCTGTGTGGTAAGAAATGGCCTAAATCCCTCCATATGAAGTTCGACAAACGAAGGTCGGGGAAAGCTGCTTGATGCGGGCAGCGCAGGACAGATCGAAGTGGAGATTTTTGGGGGAGGACTACGTGCAGCAGTGGACATATTATATATATTATAGATGGACGTTTTGTGGAATCGACAAAGTTAGTCCATTGCTGAACATTGTAATTTCCGAAAAGAAGGCTCAGATTTACTACTAGAAGGTATGTCTCTGCATGGGACTGTTTAGGTACCACGGCAGCTATTATTTCTGCCGGCAACCAGTACTGTGGTCCGGTTCGGATGGTGTTCTAGCTAGTGAAATTACTGGGGTAATGAGACTTAACATCCCCTTAATGTCCCAAAGTGGCGAGCACAACATAGTGCTTTGTATCATCGTCACTACAGTCACGATGGTATAGCCAGGCGTATCACTTACTATCAGGTAAACTTACTGGTGGCCCAGGACCGGTCTTTGTGGAAATCTTTGGGAGGCCTTTGTCCAGCAGTGGACGTATTCCGGCTGAATGGATTAAATTGGAAATGTCTTCCACGTCTTTCTTCTTTATCTAATAATAAAAGACTAACATTGCTAACCACTCTTGAGATTTTATGAGTTTTTGAGCGGAGTGTACTAATAACGGACATAGAGAGAGATTCTGTCCTCTCCCTACAATTATTCCTTCTTAAATCACTATTTACTTAAGAAGATTATAATAACGTTGGATTAAGTATTGTTTATCTTACATTACATACTATTTTACTTTAAATCTATGTCGATTACACCAGCTGCTGATTACGCTTTAGTGAATGCACCTCCCACTTGTATATTGAGAATGAACCAATTTTATGTGTTTTATTAAAGATATATATGTATTGGATGAATAATCGGTGTATTTTTATCTTCCTCTTTAAATTTAAAGCGTGATGGAAGTAATGTTACGTGACAACGGAAATCAATACTACAGCGTGTCGTCACTTCAACACATTTAAACTACGCAGTGATTTAGACACGAGAGTAGGTTCCTTGTTGATAACTTAATTGTTATTTGCTCTGACAACATAATGTTAGACTAAATTTATTGCCATGTTTGTCTACAACCATTGGCTGCTCCTACCTAGGCGATAAGCATAATACATAAATATTGTAATAACGTATTTACATTGTTAAGTAAACGTTGATATCTTATAGAAAAACGTAAAGAAACTATTACCATTCATTGGGATTGAATATGTTTTGTAGTTCTGATGAATAACATATGAAATGTACGAGATGAAATTTCTTAGGTTCCTGTATTGATTAAACGAGACATCATAATGAATTTATTGATATATTTATATAAAAAAATCTCCGAGCCTGACCGAATTATTCCTTGGCAGAGACCGCAATAACGCATTAACTTCACCCACGTAACCTTTTGGATTTAATTGATTTATTGTTAGGACATTGTTCTTGCTGGAGGTCGTTCAGCGACGGCGTCTATTTCTACCAGAAAAACAAAATTCTCGTATCGAAACATTACTGTTTGTTTAGTTACAAAGAGCTCGTGAAGTCAATAAGGTTATTTTGTTGTCTGCTGAGAAATGTAAGTACATACATATTCAATTTGTTTCTTTTTACTCTTTATTATAACAATAATATAATTGTGCGACGATGATGATGATACAAAGCGACGAGAACAGCGGGATGTTTACCTGATGGTAAGTGATAGGCCTGTCCATAACAACGTTGGACTTGTTAATATATACTCCGCCACATTTTACCTAAGGTGATAAGTCACGTTATCTCTGTAATTTTATAAGCTATGACGCCCTTGAAACCGAAACACAATAATATTTGCACAGTACTGTTTGTCGGCAGAATTAAGAGCTACAGTGGTACCTACATAGACGGGTGTCCGGCAACAAGGGTCTACGGTTAAAAACAAACGAGTGAAAATCATGTTAAACGTTGCACAAATAATGTTTAACTTAATCTAAGTAAAGGTAAAAAATCATTAGCGAAGCTATTTGTTCAGTTTCGATTCGATTACATTTACAAAGTAATCAATCGCTATCGGATAACCGCAATTAGTTTTTACAGCGTTAGCGAGGCGGCCGATTAAATCGACTTCATTCAATTAAATCGATGTTATTATTTAAACAGAGGTTTAGTTGCTAACCAAGAAACCATAAAGTAAAAAGTAATTCAAACATATAAATGTTGTGTAAACATCCGCCTTAAAAAAATACTCGTTGTAGAACTCAATTTGTCCCACAGTCCAGTAGTCTCGGGCTAGTAAGAATAAGACTAAGCTAAGCTCTACCTGTAGTAAAAGGCGACTGAAGGGGTCTAGGAGTTTCGCGTGCCTTGAGGGTGGAGACACATATCGCTCAACCAGCGTACCTGCGTGGGACAGCGTATGGCTCAGCGATGGTGCCTAGGATGGTTAGGACCCTCTTCAGAGACGTGTAGAGGAGCACAGGTGCTTTCTATAAGAGATCCCGGAGCCTCACCGAATGCACTGATGCAAAGCACCGAGGGGGTTTTAGTACATAAAAATCTCACATAACCCCAACATCCTCCAAGATCAGGATATATTTCGAATATTTCCCCTCGAAACAATAAAAAAAATTCTCAGTTGCAGCAAATCACCTAGGTACCACCGAAGCTCCTATTTCTGCCTATAAATAGTACTGTGCATACATTGCCATGTTCCGGTTATAAGGGCGCTGTGGCTAATTAAATTATTGGCGTTAGGAGATGTTACATATATATCAACGCGACGAGCACAATGTGGTCGTGTGCATCCTTACTAGCGCCACGTTGTCATGGGCAGGCGTATCAATTCCCATCCAGTCGGCCTTTTCACCCAACTCCAACAACAAATTTTATTATTTTTTTCTAGACCTACTGAGCACTACTCACTCTACTATTTATTTATGGGTGGTCATACACGACTGGATGTGATAACTGGTTAGATATTATAGTACTAGTTCGTGGTGGTAATGGTACTGTGCCGTGGGGCATGTGGTGAAGCACCACTCGAATTCAGTAGCGCTGCCAACCCAGCGCCGCTATTGTTCCGCCTCGACCCAGTTGCACCGCGGTACACTTCAAAAGGGTTACGAGGGTTAACATAATTCAAACAGGACAAAGGTTTAAAAAAACATTAATATATTACATATATGTTCTCTATTCTGTTATTGTATAATATATATCTTATATTTGTTTTAACAATATTATATTTCTTACAAGCGGTAGTAGACGGAGACGTTGTAGATAGGTATGCAAACATTATTTGTTCCGGTTCGAAAGCGTTGTAGCTAGTGAAATTACTGGGGTAACGAAACTTAACATCCTATGTCTCAAAGTGACGGGCACAATGTCGTGCTGTGTATATTATCTTAGCTATCGCCATATTGTTATCTGCAGGCGTATCACTTACCATCATCATCCTGCTTATGTGTCCTGAGTTGTAGAGAGATTTATTATTGAATACATATTTTTTATTATCATAGAGCTAATTGTGTTTATATGGTATCAAAATTATGATAATATAGTATTTCCTGTATTATTTTACACCATCATCGTCATTTCAACCGATGAACGTCCACAGCTGGACATAAGTCTCTTGTAATGTGTCCCACAAGTTACTATAGATGAGTATATGAAAATGAAGGAGCTGGATGCGGGCAGCGCAGAATCGGTCAATGTGGAGACTTTGGGGGAGGGCTATGTGCAGCAGTGGATATATATCGGCTGATAATGATGATGATAATGAGTATATGATATTGTTAAATTAATTAGCAATCCTAAACCAATGAGAAAAAAATTTGTTTATAAAGAATTCTCAATGTTTTTTAATAAAAAATCAGGACATATCCGTCCTGATATATGGGTGTCATGGTCCCAAGGTCAGTGTTTGTGTTAGTGCTGTACGAATAAAAGTGCACTTTTCATTTACACTGACGATACAAAAGCGTGTACAGTCGGCGAAACAGTTTCGCGCAAATTGGGCGCCGTCGGATATGTTTCTTTGCCTCGTGCCTTTGCTGCTCACGGCCTTTGCTTGATCTACACCGTTTAGTAGCGAGGCAGCACCATACACAAAGTTCATGACATTTAGATATAGGTCAAGTGTTCGAATCAACATCAAGAAACTAACCTTATGATGTTGAAGTGTTAAAATTATTTCAGTTTTTCCATCACGACTAAATTCTACTATCTTTGGTAAAAAATCAAACGACATACAAACATTCACATGATAGTAAACCCTAGCTCATTACAACGCATCACTAGTTAGGGTGATATACACAGCAGCTCATTGTAATCGTCGGTTTAAGACATAAGATGTTGTCTCATTACCACAGTAATTTCACTAGTTACGACGCCCTTCAAAATGTTTACGGCAGAAATAGGAGTTGTGGCGGCATCTAGACTGTCTGCAGCAAAGAAGACCTACCAGTATAATCAAGTTATTTGAACTTAATATCTGAATATTAATAAAGTATTATTAGAAAGCCTGAAAATAAATAAATTTTACATTTTCTTGAGTGAGTCTATTTCTAAGCACTGCCACTTAATTATCGTTTCTTTTGAAGATGAAATGAAATCTTCCAAAAGACTTAGCCGATGTGTAAACAGAAATAAATTTTGAAACGCTGGAGTTATTTCTGAAACTTTACCCTCTGACCTTTTCCACAGTTTTATTTAATTTTACTTTAGTAAAAAATTGTAATTTTAGCAGCAAATTTGACGTCCGCTGAAAATTACCAAAATATAATTAAACTTTGATACTACTCGGTAAAACAAATTCCGTAATACATACCATAGTGTTTAGTCTAAATATAGAGATTAGAGTACCGTTAAATATTATAAGGTGGACCGACGATCTGGTGAGAATCGCAGGTACCTACCGCATGCCAGCAACGCGGAACTGATCGATGTGGAGATCTTTGGAGGAGGCCTATTTTCAGCAGTGGACATCTATCGTCTTATAACGCAATACATTGTTGTAACATGTAAATTGTTTCATTGATGATAGTTATTTTATAGATGAACAAATTCATCTGTTATAACGCTTATTAAATTATTAATATCATCGATTTTCCTTTGAGGATAGGTGCACATAACCCCATCTATTGTAAATCGAAAGAAGTGATATACCACCAGTCTTTAACCAACTATCAACATTAGTAGTCTTCTAAATTTTAATTAACGTTGTATGTACAGGCAATGTCCTTGGGGTAGAGACGTAAGAGTAATGATGTTACCTGCTTTAACGAGGACATTTGGGGACGTGGACGGTCAGGATACGAGGATCTTACCACCCTCACGACTTTAACGACGATGACTGGTGTTCAGTCATTATAGTAGTGCCAACGTGGAAGCCCGTGATTGTATAAAACAGTCACCGCGGAGTGTGTTCCGAACGGATCTCACGACCTATCGAAATGCTAAAGACGATCACCGAGGGGTTTTAGTGCATGTATACCAAGTGTATGATATGATGATGTGGTAGGTACCTCTTGGTTGCATTGCGAGCAAAAGTCGTGCCGGCAGGTGGGGCAGTGGGCCGGGCTGGCGGCGCGCACCGTAACCACCGTGTCGCAGCCGGCGCGCGGGCAGAAAGCGCGCCCCGCGTCCATCGATACCTCTGCAACAAAACAACAACAATATGAACACAACAGCAAAAAATTCTTATTGTTAACCGGTATTTCCGGGAGTGTAAGCCACAAAATGAACCGACGTTCTGGTGAAAAAAACGGGGAAACCGCTGGAAACAGGCAACGCAAGACTGATTAAACTGGAGATCTTTGAGAGTAGCCTATGTCAGCAGACGTCTATCGGCTGGTGATGACGATGAGCTTCACATCGTAAGATGAGGATAATACACATAAGATATATAAACAGTCAACTACTCTTTCTACTACTTCTACTATTATTTTACAAGAATAAGGTCAAAGCTTTAAATCTACTCCGCTATCCAAATGGAAAAGGTGTTATCTATTAATCGTGTTGGCATTCTTACGGTGCAAATGCTAGCTTTGTAGAAACTGATGCTGCATCTGAGCTATTAAAGATAATAAAACACTTCATTATTAAAGATCAGATGATACTTATCAGCATATCAGTGTGATGAAAATTTTGTCGCGTGGATATGAGATACTATTACTGATACCGCTGCGATACCTTAAATGCATAGACAACATACTGCTACATGAAATACAATCCAATCAATCCAATCCAATCAGCCGGAAGACGTTCACTGCTGGACAACGGCCTCCCCCAAAGATTTCCACTCAGACCGGTCCTGGGCCACCCGCATCCAATGGTTGCCAGCGACCTTGACCAGGTCGTCGGTCCACCTTGTGGGGGGTCTGCCCACGCTACGTCTTCCGGTACGTGGCCGCCACTCGAGAACCTTTCTGCCCCAACGGCCGTCGGTTCTGCGAGCAATGTGCCCTGCCCATTGCCACTTTGCGACGGCGACCCTTCGAGCTATGTCGGTGACCTTGGTTCTCCTGCGGATCTCCTCATTTCTGATTCGATCTCGCAGGGAAACTCCGAGCATAGCTCGCTCCATCGCCCTCTCAGCAATCTTAAGCTTGCGGACAAGGCACACAGTAAGCGGCCACGTCTCTGCTCCGTATGTCATCACTGGCAACACACACTAGTCAAAGACTTTTGTCTTGAAACATTGCGGTATATTAGAACATGAAATACATATAAATATAACTTGAAGTAATAACTTAAATGTTTAACATGATAATAAGGAATATTGCAATATATGTACCACAGCATTTTCTAAGTAGATAATTTTTTTCATTATTTACTTTCCCTGATATTATTGTTCAGGGTCTTACCTTATCCTATTATTTACAACATAATCACTACTAATATACGCCTATATATGTATAGATAATATAAAATATACAATTATCTAATATTCGCACAGAATATTATTGTATCCATATGTATAAAGTAATAAGTACATAAATGTTAGATGGCATAACTTGTCTACATTCCGTATCATTACATTTTTTATTCATATAATTATCTTTGAAAGATCTCGTTGAACTAATAGATCCATTTGTTTTTAGATATCGATCTATTATATGCCTGTTGTTGAATATTATAAAAAATTTGCGAGTAGTGGCACAACTAGAAAAACAGGAATATCGATCGATATCGACATAATTTAAAGAGAAACAGTAATAATACTTATTAAGTTATTTTGATTGCCTTTTAGTACCACATAGCAGTGTTTAGATTTCAATGGGACCGCGGAATTAACGTGTCAATGAGATATGAAATCACTTTTCCCAAGGTGACAGCAAAGTGTAGTTCTGAGCAGATTCCTACTGGTGGTAGGTCTCTGTTGTCGGAGATCGTCTAGGTAGTTTCGAACGCAGCTGCTATTGTAGCCTACGAACAGTAGTGTGTGATGTTAACTGGGGACCGGTTTGAAGGTTGCTGTAACTAGAGTAATTAGTGGGGTATCGAGAATCAACATCTAACGTCTGCAGGCGACGAGCACAACCAGTGTCGTGTATCATCTTACGCGCTAGCTTTAGCGCTAGGTCTACTCGTCACTTCATTAAATAAAAAAAAGGAAATTCCTATTAAACCTTTTGCGGATGGAGATGCCTGAGAAGCGAGGGAAGCTGTTGGTGAGGAGAATTGGAGTTAGGAGAAAATAGATTACAGTGTAGCGATATAAAATTACTATTTTGTTTAAGGTCAAAAATTGCTACAGCTTAAATTTATATATATAATATAAGATACAATGGAAAGGGCTATGGTCGAGGTTTGCTTGCGTGATCGCGAATGAGGAGATCCGCTGGAGAACTAAGGTCACCGACATAGTCAAAAACCTTAGTCGCAAGTGGTAATGGGCAGAACACATCGCTCGAAGGATAAATAGGCGATAGAGCACCAAGATCCCTGAATAGCGACTGCGTACCCGAAGACGTAGTGTTAGCAGGACCCCAGCAGGGAGGCCTATGTCCAGCAGTGGACATCTGTCAGCTGATAATGATAAGATACAATAAAGATATAAATAACGAAAATGCACAAGTGTTAACGGGGGTAGTTTTTTTTTTAAACGATACTCATTAAATATGCCGCAAAGAGCGCAGTTCACGGACACTTTCGTCTTCCGCGGAAAACTGTTGTCAGAAAACAATGAGAGGGGGTCATTACCTTAACACAATGGACCGTTGATTTGCTGGTGGTAAGTGAAAGTCCGCCGGTCACAATGTGCAGTTACGTACCACGGTCCGTCAGCAATGAGAACCTGGTAAAATCTAGTTAAAAACTGTTTGACAGACAAATTTGAATTTTAAATACTAATCTGAAAGTTTTTTTCGTCAACAATAGAAAAGAATTTAGGTATTTATTTTCATCAACCCGCATTGGGCCAGCCTGGTGGGAAATGACCCCAATCCGGCCATATGAAACCCTACAAATGACGGCTCCTAGTGCCCGGCGCTTTGCGAGAAGTCGCTGGATGCGAGCAGCGCGTGACCGATCGATGTGGAGATCTTTGGGGATGCCTATGTCTAGCAGTGGACGTCTATCGGCTGACGATGATGATCAGTTATCATCAGGTGTACCGTCCCGCTTATATCGTCCCTTCGTAGAAAGAAAATATTTACGCATGTTTTGCTTATCGAAGCTGTACCAATGTCTGTATCTAGCACATTCGTTGAGAGCGTGACAATTAGTGTTTAAATTTTAGCTGGCACCGAACTCGGAATTGAAGGTATGAATTCGTATAATTAACCCTTTGCCCCCGGCGCCGCGTGGGAGTCGACCTGAATGCGCACGGCGGTGAGACGCGCCCGCTTTGAGACCCGCCCGCGCGTTAAATCGACTCCACACCATTCCTGTGCCCCTGACTACTTATTGAAAGCGTCTGATGAAGTAGACGCGACCTAAGTAATTAAATGGCTTTTCTTATAAACAGAGGCGTGAATGGAGATTACGTGTACTCTTTGCATCACGTATACGGAGTCGATCGATGTGGAGATTTTTGGGAAAGGCTTATGTCCAGCGGTGAACGTCTATCGGCTGATGATGATATATTATGTTAATTTTTAATTGATCATCATATGAGAGAGCAGTTTGGAAAGATAATTAGAATATCAACCCAATGTTGTGTCAAATACATTATATTTGAAACAATCACCCTAAACGTTTTGGTTACTTATATTGCTATTCTACTATATACGTATATATATGTTTTAGGGAAATAAATATACATTCTTGTAATAGTTTGTTTTAACTGTTATCGCGTTTAATTAAAATGACCGCAAAATGTGGCCATTCAATTTTCTTTCACAACATACAACGGCTTCACTGACCTCCACAACCTTGCCTACGTCGGGCCGGGGAAAACTTACAAACGCACCGCACAAATAAATTAATTAAAAATCAAACGATATAGAAAATTAAACGAGAGAGAGAAAAAAGACGAAATTGTTTTCATGAAACGATGTCTAGTTTCCATCGGGAGTAATTAACTTTTTTTTGTACAAAGATAAATGAAAAGTACTATCAAAAGGCATACAACGGCCTGGTGCTGCAACAGTTCTGTTAAATTGCGGGGAGCGCTTCACGATTTCATATTTCAAAGAGAAAACTTGAAATTTTTAATGTTTACTTTTAACATTTAACTTAACCCCTTTGCCCCCACCCATAATGATCATTACAATTTTCACTATATATAAGAGATTTCCACTAATGTAGAGACTGATTAGAATATCTCCGGAAATATAAGGCCTGGAGATTTGGATTTAGTAGTAATATTATTTTTACTGAGTGTAGGTGTCAGCTAAGAACGATTTAACAAAATTCCTTCCCCGAAAGGGGTTGCGGAGGTGTTAATAACGGGAAAAGGCCCAGTGAGGCAGAGGCTATTTTATATTGCATGAATATTAGACATTTCGTCCTGACTACTTTGATTTTTATAATTCCTCCTGCGTGTTTTGGGTCAGGGCCGTTTTACTCAATCCATTTACCACCAGTTTCTTACATATCTAATTTCCTTACTCTCATCTTTCATTTTACTATTCTATCATACTCATTTCTTTTTTTTCAAACTTCTCATCTCTTCATTCTGCATTCTATTTCGTTCGGAATACTTAGGTTGTACGTTTGTATCTAACGCAATAAATCTTACATTTTTTTTAAATTTTAATTCTGATCACGGAAATCCAAGTGAGGAAAGTGGCGTGTTCAAAGAACAATAGCTTCTTCCTAGTCTATTCACTACCGGTCCACCCCGCGCAAGAGATCTCTATATCAAATAAACAAATTTATAATCTATAACGCTATACTCACCATGGTTAAGACGAAATTTTAGATGCTTCTCCAGCACAGCATACTCCACGAGGGCGGAGATCTCGTCTATAGACAGCGCAGCGCCGACGCGACATCTAGCGTCTGGACATGATACCTCGTAGGCGCCGTTGCAAACCTCGAATTCCACGTACGCCTTCATGCACTGCAACAAAGAAAAAAAATATAAAAAAAAAACAGAGGAAGTTGATACTAAAAAAATTACATAAATTTTCGTAATGGTATAAAAGATTTACTGGTGGTAGCTCTCTGCTGTTGGACGTCTCGATCGCTCGCTCGATGTCTCAAGACGACGATCACAACTTGGTGCAGTGTATATAACTTACCATCTGCTTGGCGACATTAACAGGAGCTGCGATGGTATCTACCTAGATCAAAGCATCAGAGAACTGCCGTCAGTATAACCTGTTTTACAGATGAAATATATTTAAAAAATTCTTCTTATTTAAACGATTTTTTATTTAGGTCACAGAATACAAGATAATGTATTAAACGTATTGTAGCCATTCGGAGAGATAAAAAAAACTCTTTACGACTCGTGATCTATTGACTCGTGGAAATGAAAGCAGTTTTATTACAGCTTTCATTATATACACAATAGTACCGGAGAGAGGCGACGGTATTGAAGCATTAACGATATCGCGTGAGTTCGTGCACAGGCTTCATCTTCACTATCACTCTTGACAGAGTGATCGTGGTCATCATTTCAGGAATATCATTCGCTGAATTTCGTACGACCTAGTCTATACTTCGCATGCATTAAGCAGCTATCATCTATAGTATCGTGTCGTATCTTGACCTTTCGTATGTCGCCGAGGAGAGGTAGGTATTGAACGACTTGGTTTCCAGTGAAAGGTTGAGGATATCAGGCCACTAGGAAGGTTTATGAGACAGGCAGGCCAGATAAAGGCGGCAGTAAATGGCTTATTATCGTTAGCACTATATGAGTACATTAGGAAGGCGGTCATCAGAAAAGAATGGCGACGTGTTGTTAAGCTTGCCACCAACACTTGAACTATATAGGCTAGAATAAAATAAATCATCATCATCATCATCAGCGGTTAGACGTACAATGCTTGACATAACTCCTCCTCCTTTAAAGATTCCCACATTGATCGAGTGGGGATACATATAGGGGAATTCGGGTCATTACCCACCAAGTTGGTAAGAGCCAGAGCCTCGTTTGTTGATTAGCAGAATGCACCACGAGCTGGTGAAGTTGGTTTGGAGCCCGTGATTTGTTGAGCAGAAACCGTTACACTCCAAATATATCATTAAAGAATTACATTCATAAATACGTTATTGCAAACATGACAAATTCGTTGTTATCCTTTAAGGAGCCTAATATATTAAAGAGTATGTCTATGTCCAGCAGTGGACGTCTAACGGCTGATAATGATGATGATGACATTAAAGAGGAGGTCTAATGATTTCTTACTGTGACCTTGCTAAGATCACTTGCCATAACCTCAGCTGTATTTAAATAAGAGATGGCGAGTCACCACTTATTATTAAGTGAACGTATTGCACGTTTAATAAATATAAGTAAACAGAAATGAAGTAAAGAGGACCTAAACTTAAACACTTCCGAGTAAAATAAACGAAGCCAGGAATTGTTTAAACCCTAAGGAGTTGAAACTTGTTTAATTAAACGCTGTGAGACGTCACCGACCGTCGCATCCAATGGTAACTTAGTTAACGGTTAAGTGGGGGTTTGCAATTAATATAATTACTTTAATTTTTAAATAAGTTGGAGCTGTACAAAATTACATTATAATGATGTATTTTCGTTTAAGAACTTATAGTATATTTTCTTTATTAAAAATACTTATAATTATGTAAGGATTTTGTATAAATCAAATTACTTTATACTATTGCTGAAATAAAAGATAACGTTAAGGCATCATCATCATCAGCCGAAAGACATCCACAGTTGGACATAGACCCCCACATAGATCTATGGATCGATAGGTCAGCCGGGCCTACACGCAGTCAGCATGCCCTCTGGTATCGCTGGGTTCTAGGGACCGTCATTTATGGTCACAATAATCTATGTCAGTTATATTCATTTGGGTATTTGGGCCATTTGCTACTACACTGGTCCATTGGGAGTTGGTGACAGCCAGGACCTCATTTGTTGATTAGCATGGTGCACCACGAACATGTTGGTAACAAATACACGCTTTTTTGTACAATGAAGAGCTTAGACGAGCGGGACGTTAACCTGATGGTAAGTGATACGCCCGCCCATAACAACGTCTTCTATATTCTTGTTGTAGACAGGGCTGCAAGCTACAGCGGCTCTTACAGCTCATCTGACACTGGGCTCGTGGACCCGGATCCACGGCCTGAGGTAACGACGTCGCGCACCACAATGCGCTTGTCCCCTAGAGAACGTAAGATGTTAAGTCTTCATCATCATCATCATCAATCGTCTTCTAACTTCAGCATATGTGTATACATTTACAACACAAGACTTGGCCCCCACTATACATGTGACATAAGAGTGAAGTTCAGACAAAGGCCTTGAACTTTAGTAATGAACAACTTTCCAATCAGATAAAGTTATACAAGAAATTATAAATTTAATATGAAACTGTTCAGTAAATAATAATTGTTTACGGGTTTAGTCGATGGAGGTTTATGTGCAGGCATCTCACTGGTGGGACCCAAGTCTAAAGATAGAAGAGGGTCATAATCATTTATTCATCATGAAGTGAAAATTGGCTGATGTTAAATTTATAACGTAATCATCATCAGCCGATAAACATCCACTGCTGGTCATATAGGCCTCACCCAAGATCTCCATATTGATCGGTCCTGCGCTGCCCGCATCGCCTGGCACCAGGGACTGTCTTTTGTAGGGTTCACATGAGGGGGAGACTTGGGCCATTTCCCACCATGCTGTCCCATCATAATCATCAACCGATAGATGTCGACATCTTGATATAGGTCTCCTACAAAGGTTTTTACATCATTAGTCCACTCTGTGAAAGGTCTACCAACACCCCATATTTATATTTTTTGGCACATATAAATATATATCATAATCGACAGCCTAAGGCATTGAGCTGCTAGATTAATTAAATATGATTCATCATCATCATTTCACGCAATGAATGGGTTTAAATTTGTTGAATAACATTTTAAACAATCGCGAAAACTTAGGAAATGATTAAGTAATATTTTCTTTGGCGATCCAAGGAATAAAGTTTGAGTACCACTGACCTAAGAGATCGGTTATCTCCAAAATATTAGTTTGGCAAATATCTCCCTTCCGTTTTTTTGCTCTTTATTCAATGCTTTATAAAAAGTGTTACAGTGATCGGATTTAGTTCAAATATGCGCCGTTTTGTTCGATAATCTGTTTCCATCTAGACGGCAACTTCATAATACCTCCCTCGTAGAAGCCCCCCTCCTTATTTGCGAAGAACTCAGACAGCCACTTTTCACAAGCCTCTTTTGAGTTCAACTTTACACCACCAAGGGCGTTCACCATGGACAGGAACAGGTGGTAATCACTTGGCGCTATGTCCGGGCTATATGGTGGATGCGATAAAACCTCCCATCCGAGCTCCCGTAGCTTCTGACGAGTTATCAACGAAGTTTGTGGTCTGGCGTTGTCCTGGTGGTACACTACACCCTTCCTGTTGGCCAATTCTGGACGCTTCTGGTCGATCGCCTGCTTCAAGCGGTCCAGTTGTTCGCAGTAGATGGTAGAATTAAGCGTCTGGCCATATGGGAGCAGCTCATAGTGGATGATTCCCTTCCAATCCCACCAAACACACAGCAAAACCTTCTTGGCCGTCAATCCCGGCTTGGCCACTGTTTGGGACGATTCACCGGCCTTCGACCACGACTGTTTTCGCTTGATATTGTCGCATGTGATCCATTTTTCGTCGCCAGTCACCATCCGCTTCAAGAATGGGTCGAGTTCGTTCCGTTTCTGCAACATATCGCAGGCGTTGATTCGGTCCAGAAGGTTTTTTTGCGTCAAATCATGCGGCACCCAAACATCAAGCTTTTTTTTGTATCCAGCCTTCTGCAGATGGTTTAAAATGGTTTGGTGACTAACTCCCATCTCCTGGGCCATGTCACGAGATGCCACATGCCGGTCTAACTCGATGTAGTCCATGATTTGAACGGTATTTGTCGTCACAGGTCTTCCGCCGGCTGGCTTATCCATGGTGTCGTTTTCACCGGCTCTAAATCGTCGAAACCATTCCTCCGCGGTTCGAAGTGATAGAGTACCATCCCCCAAAACACCATTAATCTCACGGAACGTTTCTCTAGCGGATTTGCCTTTAACGAAGGAAAACTTTAAAATAGCGCGTTTTCGGCGTTAGTGAACTCAATGTTTACACGTCTATAACTGTTGAACGCAATATCCAAATATAGCGTCGTTTTGTAGGTTATGTCAAGACCTTTCAAATTATGTATAGTATTGCCAGATACGAGCTCTGTAGCGCTTTGTACATAGCCGCGAAATTCAAAAGACAAAAAGGCGGAAAGGAGATATTTGCCAACCTTATATTAGATTGGGGAAAAAGAAATCCATTATTTTTTCGGTAGATGGCTGTAGTGATAAATTTCTCGTAAAGTATCGATCAAACAGTTACAGATTGATGCTCGTAGGAATGGTGACATTTCGCAGTAAAAAAATTCGTTTGCTGTTTTTTGTTTGGTGCATTCAATTGTGAGTTACAGGGTGTTAAAAATGGAAGTGAACAAAGAGAAAATTCGGTACATTTTACAGTTTTTCCTTGACAAAGGCGAAAATGCAAGCCAGGCGGCTAAAATTGTAATTGGTGTTTATGGACCCGATACTGTAACAGCCAATTATGTGCAATTTTGGTTTCGTAGATTCCGTTCAGGAATTTTTGATGTTAAAGATGCACCTCGCACAGGTAGACCGGTCGCCGAAAATGTCGATAAAATCGGAGAAATGATCGAAGTTGACCTGCATGTTAGCAGTCGTAACATCGCCCAGGAGCTAAAAATGGACCACAAAACAGTTTTAAACCATTAACACAAAGCTGGATTCAAAAAGAAGCTCGATGTTTGGGTGCCACACCAATTAACAGAAAAAAACATGATGGATCGAATTTCCATCTGCGAAGCCTTGGCCAAACGGAATGAGATAGACCCATTTCTTAAACGGATGGTGACTGGAGATGAGAAATGGATCACATACGATAACCCTGTGCGAAAACGATCATGGTCAAAGAGCGGTGAAGCACCTCAAACGGTGGCCAAACCAGGACTAACGGCCAGGAAGGTTCTGCTGTGCATTTGGTGAGACTGGAAGGGGATTATTTATTATGAGTTGTTTCCATATGGCCAAGCACTAAATTCTGATCTCTACTGTCAACGACTGGACCGTTTGAAGATAGCAATTGACCAGAAACGGCCAGAATTGGCCAACAGGAGAGGTGTCGTGTTCCACCAGGACAACGCTAGGCCACACACGTCTACAGTGACTCGCCAGAAACTTCGAAAGCTTGGTTGGGAAGTTTTAATGCATCCGCCATACAGTCCGGACTTGGCACCAAGCGATTACCATCTTTTTCTTGCATTACAAAATTTCTTTAGTGATAAAAAATTGGCATCTAGGGAAGATTGTGAAAATCGGCTACTAGAGTTTTTTGCAAATAGAGAGCAGGACTTCTACGAGAGAGGCATTACGAAGTTACCTTTAAAATGGCAACAAATCATAGAACAAAACGGTGCATATTTGACCCAAATCGGACAATCCGAAGCATGTTAAATAAAGTCCTGAAGTTCATATAAAAATAATGGATTTCTTTTTCCCCAACCTATTATAACGGACGGCGATGACAACCGCATATGACTATTTACTGTTTCAACCATTTGTGATTATTGGCGTATACATATATATACATGCATACATTCATACATATATATCACACCTCGTTCACAGTGGGGTAGGCAGAGACCAGCTCTCTCCTCTTGCTACGATCCTGGACACCTCTCTCGCTTCCTCCACTTTCATGAGCGTCTTCATGCATGCTCGTCGGTTGCGAGTACTCTTGACCCGGTCTTTCTTTAGGACATCTTCGATTTGATCGACATATGTCCGCCTAGGTCGACCTGCATCGATTTTTTCAATCATTGTTACCTTGTATACCTCTTTCGTCAATCTTATTCATCCATTCTTTCAATACTAACCGTTTTTGTTTCTTCGAACTAATCAGGTAGAAGTTAAGTTTAAGTAATAATCATGTGTGCTTAAATAACATCATGTAATCTAAATAATGATGTAAATAATTAGCGCCACGCACGTAGACGCATACTTGACATACTTGGCTAATATTATACAGTATGTGTTCGTATAGGTCAATCGTCATACCATAATTGTATAACATATAAATATATAAATGTTATAGAACTAGAAATATAATGAAAATATCTTTTCTTTGTTGGCTAATCACATGAAAACTAGTGAAAGTATCGACATGGGTACACGAACATGCGACGTGGAATAATTTGTTGATGGTTATAGGATCTATGAAATTCAAAAAATTAATAAATTTTTTGAATTTCATAGATCCTTCAGCATTATATTTCTAATTCATTTTTGTAAAATAATTCATATTGTATTATTTAATCTTAGGGGTGTAAGGAAAGCAGAAGAAAAGGAAATATGCTTGGTTCCTGCACCGCAACTCACGGCATTCGAGCCAAACTCAGCTGCTCGTGGCGCGCCCTGCCAATCAACAATCGAGGCTCTGAATCTCACCAACCCACATTCGGCTAGAGTGGTGGAAAAGGGCCGATATCCCCCATATGAATTGTCACCCGTTTGGGGATCTTTTGCGGTAGGCCAATGTCCAACTGATATTGATAAAAAAATTAACATACTTTATGCGGTTACTATAGCAACGGTTGCTATAGAAAACCTTTTGCGGTTGCGGTTGCTGTCAAGGAATATTTCACATATATTTAACTGTAGTTTTATATTACGACCAGTAAAAGCGTATATAAATATATGTTTATATTTATATATCACAGCTTCGTAAAAGAAATTTCTACAAGGGATGAAGGGGTGTAAAGGAGCCTAAATCAACTTCACCTGCTCGCGGTGCACCCTGCTTAATAACAGACGAGGCTCTGACCACCCACTGACCAGCACTGGGCCAGCGTGGTGGACTAAGGCCAATACCCCTCAATGAACTCTGTGGAGGCCCATGTCTAGCAGTGGACGTCTGGTTGATGATGATGATATAGTCTTCGTAATTATAATAGGATGCCTTAGTACATATCCTTTAGTCTCGAATATCCTTCGCACACATCACAGCGGCAGGTAATACGTTACTATGGACAAACCTGTATTGATACTAGTTTGTAGACGTTAAGCACTAACATAGAACTAAGTTATAAATTGAACGTGAAACGTTATGTATGTGTGTGTGACCTGAAAATTAATGATGTATTTTGTTTATTGTTTTACCCAGTTTGAGTTAATCGCGTTTGAATTATTTCCGAGTACTGAGACCGCATACCCTCAAACTTTCCTTATAACTTTCCGTATTAAGTGTAATTTGTTAATAAAGAGGAAGTTGAATGTGCATCGCGTCGAAACTTTTGTATTTTAGTATGTTGTTGCCTTATGTCCAGCAGTGGACGTCCATCGGCTGGTGATGACGATGATGTTGATCATATCTTTATAATGCTATCAGCTTTATTAATAATCCGACAGCTGTAATTTCATAATAATAATCCTTTATGTGTATAGTTGAAAAGTACTTAACGTGTGCAGCTTGAGTATGTGTTTAATAATTTAAGTAGGCTAGAAGCTTTACTATTTTTAGACTAGACTATTCCTTTAGGTCTAGAGGATGTTGGTTTTTTATTATTAAACTGTGTGACAAGCGATACGTTCACCTGATGGTAAGTTGTACCTACTCATAACAAAAAACTTAGCGCTAGTTAGGATGGTATACATAACACAACATTGTGTTCATCGCGTTGACATATAAGCTGTAAAGTGTACTGTTACTACAGTAATTTCACTAGCTATAACTCTCTTTAAAATGGATCAGTAATGTTTCCATACTACAGTAAATAGGCTCGTGCGATGGTACCTAGGTAGACGGTCTCCGGCAATAGAGACCCACCAAAAATGAACATAAGGTGAAACTGTCCAAGGTTCGATTCAAAGGCATAAGTACATTTAAGTTCATTGTAATAATTCAGTGAAAGAGATATTACCAATATATAAAAAAAAGAGAAAATGCCGGATACTAACAATTTCTTCTTCAACTTCTAATTAATATAATATTATTGTATACTCTAAAATTTGAGTAAATAAGTACCTGTATATATGTACCTAAGCCTGTGAACTCAAACAGTTAGTATGGTCAGATACCTGCGACCATTTGTAAGAGGTTATATATGGGGATTTGGGCCATTTTACACCACTCTGGTCCAATGCGGATTATATGGGAGCCATAACTTCCTTTGTTAATTAGGGTGAATCACGAGTAAGTGGGGTTGTTCAGCATCCCTTACGCCCAATCCTACAACTTCGACTTAAGTCTAATTATAGAAACGTTTGATACGGAGAACCGTACTTAACGTCTGCATACTCTTGATTAGCAACAAAACCGTGAAGATTTGTAGTGATAAATAAATGATAAATCTAGTCTATTGATAATGTAAACCTTGACATTACTACCCCAAAGAGACATGACACTACATGTGTAGTACTTCACGCACAATCGAGTGACATAAATAAGTCCGGGTTGCCACATAAATCAGTTTGAAAGATAGCGAGCGGCGGAGTGCCGTCTCAGGTAACAGAACAGATTGAAGATTAAAATTAAATGAGATGAAGAGAAATGGTGTACACAAACTAGAATATATATACTGTATAGTGTTAAGAAACGAGAAAAGTATTAATATTTCAACAGTATCAATAATTTTATTATGTATGTAAAGTAAATAATTTATTTACTAGTAACACTTGTCGGAGATTGTTTACGTACAACTGCAGCTCATATTTCCGTCAACGAACAGTAGTATGCAAACATTACCGTGTTCCGGATTGAAAGGCGTTGTAGCTTATGTAATTACTGCGGCAACGAGAAAACATTGTCTCGAGGCTATGAGCGCAATGTGATAGTGTATATCATCTTATCTAGCGCTATTATACTATACTAACGGTTTGGTATTATGTTAGTTATTATTAGATAGTTGTTTAGGTTATAATGGGACTAGCACTGCCTTCATGTTTTGGGCGGTGGTATTATTTACCATCAGGTGATCAGGTGGTATTAGGTAGCAACTGGTCATGTCCCTTCATCGAATAAAAAAAAAATTATGCACTTAAGTAATTCTGTTATAATATAGTATTTTTTTCATAGTTTAAGATTGTAATGAGTTATGAAATTAAAATTCTTATACTCTTTCACGTGGAGATCTTTTGTGGGAGTCCTGTGTCCAGCAGTGGACGTCTATCAGCTGATGATACACTACTCTTATTCTCCATTTACGAGATTCTAGAACTGCAGTAATGAATTGTTTACGGTATATTATTCAACAAAGTGTTCCTAGTCCGCTTCGCTGACCGTAACACCCTCGCAACTCCCTTTGGGGTATTTCACAAACTCCATTGTCAGCTGACCTCTAAATGGATGTCTCCCTTATTTTTGAGCGCTACGTATGAAAAGAAAGGAAGAGAATGGAGAGACAAAGAGAAATGAGAACGGCAAGAAAGAAAGAAGAGAAAAAACAGATAACAAATATATAAGAAATGTAAAGATTACGAATAAAAGCCTGGGCCTAAAAATGCCCTGGGGGAAACTAAAAAAAATGGCACAAGCAATGTCTCTACTAAATTTTGAATGTTTACGTATTAGTTACGGAGATCTAGTGACGAATAAAAAAATAGTCACTCCGCGATATTTACGATCAGCTAAAAAACAAATAGACGATTATTGATCTAATAGCAGTTAGATTGTCACTAATGGTGATTTATAACGGACGAGTTTTTCGTGACCTTTTTCAAAACGAAGGTCACAAAAAACTCGTCTTTAATAATATTGTACATCGGAGTTCGTTATATGAATATATAAATAGTTAATTATGTATACTAAGCGTAATTAGTAGTGTGATGGTTAAACGAGTTCGTAGGCCGTTTATTGTTTGCATACGAAGAAAAACAATGAGAGAGTAACAAAGGCTTTACGAAAAATCGCACAAAAAAACTACACATGAAATAGGATTTGTACTTGACGTTTCTCAATTAAGAGAAACGTTGCCTTTATAAAATTTATACGATCCGACAAATCGTAGGTTAGATTTTTTTATTATAGTACGAATTTTGAACGACCGCTTTATCATTAGCGAACGTATGGTTATAAATGCGATTTGAGAAAAAAATAGTTTTTTAAATTTTAACAAAAGAACATATTGGAAAAAAATATATATATAATCTACATAAAGCGTAGTCCTTTTATCCTCTAAGAATCCTTTTTTAATCACAAAGTACCAGGATGGCATAGTCGCTAGGAGCCGTACAGTATTAACAACCGGTCGGCGTGCGTGCGAATGAACTGGTTTACGTAGAAGGCTAAACGGAGCCTTGACGTAATTTCCAAAGGCGCTTACAGTACGCAATAGGGGCCGGCTGCATTCGCGTGCACCACCACCTTTGTTATGGGCGCCTGGTACTTTTCAACTTGAACGAGCTAAGTTTATTCAAGTTTAAATGTTAAGTTTTAAATAATATTCGAACGCCATTCCAGCCAGTTTCTTATTGGCAGTAAGTGTTTATATAAACATAGTATATTGCTTACAGTATAGTATTGTTATTTTGGACAAAACGACGAAGTCTTTACCTGATGGTGAGAACACCTTCCAATAACAATTATAAATTATTCTTAGGATGATAAACACTGCACCACATTATAGTTTTCGCCTTGAGTAATTCATTAAAGTCCTTTTGAATTAATATTATCACACTACAGTATGCCTGCAAAAATGGGAGCTGCGCTGTTACTTACATACATGATACCTAAACAGCGATAAACAAGATAAGCGATGTATCCAAACATAACGAAATTCTTTCGTTGGTCGCACGCCAAAAGGAAAATAGGTTTGTTTTGTAAGATTAATGTCCGAGTCTAGAATATTGATGTCTCGGGCGATGAATGGAATTCAAATAAGTTTTTTCTACGATACTGTATTTATGAGAAAATTATTAAAAAAAAAAACATATGAATAATACTCAAAGTCAGTGATATAAGTTTAGTCGGATGAATTGAAGAGCAGTAGTAATTGTTTGTATATATACATAAACTAAGATATTAGAGCACATCCGATATAAACGACGATGTCAGTGGCACAGGGTTGCAATTAAAACATTTATTATACAATACAAAAGGTATTAAGCGACGATGAGTCTAACAATGACTGATTTGTTTTTTTTTCTATTCTAGGAAGCGAGTAAACGAGCGGAACGTTCAGTCGATGGTGATACGCTCGCGCATAGTAACGTAGCGCTAGTTAGATGATATACACAGCGCTACATTGTGCACGACCGTCTTCATACATATTATGTTCAGTCTCGTTACCATAGTAACTACACTAGCAACAGCGCTCTTTAAACCGGAAGACAGTAATTTAAAGCTACTGTTTACCGGTAGAAATAAAAATGGTCGTCTGTAACATTAAATTGTTACGTTGTGTTTTAAGTTATTGTCAACCTCTTTGGTATTCACAGGATATTTATTATTAGCCGATAGACGTCCACCGATGGACGTGGACCTCCTCACAAAGATCTCTACACCGAAAGATCCTGCGTTACCTGCATCTGCATTTGCCCACCTGGTGAGGGGCATGCTAACATTACGTCTTCTAGTACACGGTTGCCATTCGAGGACCTTGATGTCCCATCGGCTGTCAGTCCTTCGAGCGGTGTATCCTGCCTATTGCCACTTGAGGCTAGAAGTCTTTTGGACCATATTGGCGACCTTAGTTCTCCTGCAGATCTCCTCATATCTGATTCGATCTCGCAGGGAAACCCAAAGCATAGCTTTAACTATTGCTCTCTGTGTAACCTGAAGCCTTTTCACAAGACCCACCGTAAGCGGCCATGTCTCGGTGCCATAAGTCGTCACTAGCAACAATAGATATCTTCATCAGTTACTCCTCCCCTCTTGGGGAACACACCCTTAATACATGACAAGGTACTTCGCGTTCTTCATCGATACACACCGCTGCCTCGTTACATAACACTTAAAGTTCTTACGAAGTTTCTATGTTCAATGTAGACTAAGTAGTTTTGGACAATAGTTATAACTTAGTTTCCACTCCAATCCGCTTAGTCATCCCTTTAATTAATTATTTTTAACGAATTAACAGTAATTTGTCCCGGATGATTCACAGTTATAAAAGAAATATTTATCACACGCGACGTTTTCATATGGAGTCGCTTTCGGGAGCTCGACCGCCTATTGTCACGGAAAGGTAACACGCTTACAGGTAATTTCCGTAAATTTAAGTGATAGTGTATTTATACTGTGGTGATATACACGAGCTCATTTTTGGCGACCTTATTCTAATATCATGAAGTGAGAAATAGTTGAATATGAGACTGAAACACAGATTGAAAATTTGAAAGTACTAGCACCACATTGTTCTCGACACCTTGAGATATGAACTATTGTCCTTTCTACTAGCTACATGCACAATACTGTTTGACAGCAGAAATAGTCACTGCGGTGGACTATCTTGGAGTTGGATCAGCTCGACAGATATATAACTGTTCATTCAGTTTACATACGTTTCAAAGTATGCAAATAAGTTTTAGTTATAAATGTTATACTTTACTTTTGAGACATTTCCAGTGTGAAGGTGAAGATTGTCTTTTTTTTATTAGAGGAGGTGACGAGACGAACAAGACATTGACCTAATGGTAAATATCGAGCCATAGAACGTGTCTCTAGTTAGGATAATACAGACAACACACATTGTGTTCATCGTTTTGAGACATAAGAAGTTAAATTTCGTTACCGTAATCATTTCACCAGGTTCAATATTAAGTACTTCCGTTTGGCCAAATAAATAAAAGCTGCGGTGGTAACTACCTAAACGGTTTCCGCCAATAGAGATCTACCACCAGTAATTAGTGTGTCTGTCTTCGGACATCTTTTTCCCATGCCTATAGATTCCTTGCTGTCTGCATCCATCATACAGTATGTATATACATACTAGTTGCTCCTCGTGCATTTTGCCGACTTTAACACCCCCGCAACTACCTTCGAGGAAAGGATTTTGTAAAATGCATTTTGTAAAAGGAATATTACTACCGAAGTCTCCAGGCCTCATAGTTTCATAGATATTCTGATTAATCTCTACATTGGTGGATATCTCTTATATAGGCAAAAATCAAAGCTCTATGGTGCTGGAGATATCGTGAAGTCTTTACATGGAAAGAAATCTCTTGTATATATAGATATGTAACATCAGCAGCTGGATGCGGGCAGCGTTGGATAGATTGACGTGGAGATCTTTGGCGGAGGCCTATGTCTAACAATGGCCCTCTGTCGGATGATAATGATGAAGTTGATGATGCTATATAACGTGATTATGATAAGAGCTTTCCAACTATGATGAGAGCGCAACCTGTCGTATTTATACTTAGACACATCACGTGCCTCTATATCTGTATGTTCAATGCCGCAGCGCTGGAAACTTGTTCAAATTCATAATACCAAAAACCAGTTCGTTCGCTTACGTTATATATATATGTATATTATATATACAAATATGTATGTGTTGATACGCTTTTACATAATTTTTGTATTTAATGTGTGGCCGAAATACGAAAGGATTGTTTGTTGGCAACGGAGTATTTATTTAAAGCTGAGTTAGGATCTAGTGGAAATAATATAAGGTAGTAATTCTATTATTACATTTCCACTATCCGCTTATCGCAGCTGCTTGTCACCTCTACCATTGGACATGGCTAATCTTAGAGGACCGGCGACGGTGTACTCACGATGACCAGCGCTTTGAATTAGCAGCAGTTAGCAACGGCCGCAGCGCGCCTCTCTAATCAGTTGTTAATATTTACTTATGACTGATAAGTGATATAGAAACACGCTTGTCCTTCAAACGAGCAGTCGTAATGTTTTTCACTGCGTTAAGCTAACATTTGACTACAATTTTAGCGAAAGCCTTTACATATACATCAGATCAAAGCGTCGAGACTAGCGAAGCTTACCACGTGATGGTAATTTAGTGATAGTTAAGCTGATGAAACATATGAATTTAATTCCGTTACCATAGCAATTTCACTAGCTACAACGCCCTTCAGAGAGAGCGAGAGAGACAGAGAAATAAGAGCTGCGGTTGTACTTACTTAGTAGATGGTCTCCGGCAACAAAGTAAATTTTAAAAAATATTTTAAGATAAAGTAAAAAATTTAGGTTCATTAAACGAGTTAGTTCTTTAGAAGAGAGAGGGAGAGAGAAGATAGATATACATGAAGCTATAAACATTGTATACGTTGTGTGCAATGAATTACTTATTCATATCACTTCTATATGCCAGCTCGCGTTCACTTTAGAGCCATACCAAACAGAGTAATTCATCTGACATGGAAAATGTAATAAAATATCTTTACAACTCTACAGCGTAGATATTTGAGGAGTCATACAGAGGTTATAGCTCGAATAAGTGATTTCTTTTTGTAACATTATATCTAGACACTTAAATGATATCTATATAATATTTATTTCTAGTGTCTGTATAAATATACGAACTGTGTCCCCGCCTGTTTTGTTGGTTGTAATATAAAATTAGATATAAAGTTTTGTCTTGAAATTTATCAAGAATATTCTCATCCTTTTTGATAAGATACTCGGGCTTCTGGGGAGATCAGTTATGAGGAGATTTTGATCCACTAAAACTCATTCGGTGGTTACCTTCGACGTTTGGCGAGGTCACGGGATCTCCGTTCGGAATAATCGCGGCTACGCTAACGCTATGCTGGGAGAGCCCATCCAAGGCTTTTTTATGCAGACCTTACTACTCTCGTGACTACTACTAAATTACCGGAGACCACGTCCAACCATTGTCCTCCTCAGGGTCGTTTAGAAGGCGATAATCGTAACCGTCAACGAACCCAAAAGCCCCATTATGTTAAAGGAACATCATTCACCGATGCGACGTGGTGATACGCATTAGCGCCACAACGACTTCGTCTCTGAGCGGCATTTCTCCCTCCTCGATCCCGCTAGGCAGCCTCGTTTTATACCATAATAGTATCACACGGCTCTCCATGCTAGAATATTCCCATCCTGTCGTAACCTATTGCGCCCCTGGCCTCTTTCCGTTATTAACACCCTCGCATTTCACTTTAGAGAAGAAATTTTGTAAAATCAATTCATAGCTGATCTCTAATTTTAATAAGCAATATCTTTACTAAATTTTGAGTATTAACGTCTAATTGCTTCAAATATCTCGTGTGATTCAATGAATCTCTGGATATCTATAACCAGGTATTTTGATGTTCCCACTCCGGGACCGGAGGCCTTATCAGCTAGGTAAAGCGCAAGATGTTTTACCACGGCGGGTATTACAATTCTTTGCTTCAGTTGTCGTCGGAATATTCCGGTTTGTTTACTATATTTTCCGTCACCGGAAGTTGCTCACGTTCAGCTCTGAACAGAATCACTTCCACTTCGCATCGTACAGTTTACTGATCTATAAACGTTTCAAACGTCCGCGATACGAATACACGTCACGAGCGGAGATAATCGCGGAGTCAATTAACGCCGACATCGTTCCCATGCGCCGCCGCGGGAAACGAGGGCAAACGAAATCGCACAGACAGACGGTCACCGTTCTCACCATTACACCGAACAGACGAAACAAAACAATTGCAGAATTATTATACATCGAGAATATAATATAGATTATGCTTCTCTGTGTACGTAGTGATGTACGATTGGCTGACGGCGATCCAAACGGATTTGAAAGAAATCGACGTTGACGTACAAGCCTCTAAGGATCGTGCTGTCTGGAGACTTAGAACAAGTAAGGCTGACCCCAAATAACTGGAGAAAAAGGCATAGATAGAAGAAGAAGTACATCATCATACGGATCCTTCCCTGATTTTCCTCACCCATTACTTTTCTTTCTCCCCATGGACTGGCATATCTGCGGCGTCCGAATTGTTCCGCCGCACCAGACACAGGAAGGACCACGCTGGTCGCCAACCTTCAGTACTTGGAGAGGCACTTTGAGAAGTGGAAAATAAATCTTTAGAGTGAGAAGTGAAAAAGGACCCATTTTATACATAACGCGTTATGTAAAGTCATACACGCGCTTTTTAAGAGAGTGTTCATACAACGCGTTTTGTCATAGCGAGGAACTAATATACCATGGTTTGGAGAGCTTACAGTATTTTAAAGGCAGCGTAAGTTTAAAGAATCCTATTGTTTTATTTTCTATAGTATCTATATTTTAGAATTAAAAACTGTAGGTGAGAATCTCTTATATATTACATAAATATATTATATATAAAGGATTTTCACCCATGTAGAGACTAATTATGATCTCTGAAACCATAAGGCTTACAGGGTTGAAATTTAGTAGGAATCCGTATGCTGAATAGAGGTCAGCTAAGAACGAATTTAATGAAATGTTACTTGCGAAAGGGGGTGTTACGGCCAGCAAAGCAGACGAGGGAGCCAGCTAGTATTCTATATATTCTAGAGATATATCTTGAATTGTAAATGTAATTAGAGCATTACTATTTTGGAACCAGCTGGATGGGAGCGACACCGGACTGTTCGATGTGATCTTTGGGGGAGACCTAGATCCAGCAGCCTATCGACTGCTGCTGATGATGATTGAACAATACACATTTAAAATACTATCACCAAATTGTTTCGTATTTGTATATTTTTAAAAGTATTGAAACACTCATACGATGTCAAATATTTTTGATCCAAACTTATGAAAGCATTGTTAATAATGATACTGTTTTATTTGTAATGAAAAACAAAACCCAGTGGAAGCATGCAATGTATAAGTAGCATTTCAAGTTACAAACAAAAGTTAGATGCAAAGTTTTCAATTGATCCCCGCAGTAGCAGCCAGTTCAAGATGGATTGTGTTGTGCAATTGTTAATTGGATTTCTTGTTCAATAAGTTATTGTTCTTAAAACCTATATGTACTAGTGATAGGTCTCTGTTGCCGGAGCAGTCTAGGTCGATACCAACGCAGCAGCTATTTCTCCCGCCAAATAATAGTGTCCAAACATTACTGTATTCCATTTTAAAGGGCCCTGTAGCTAGTATAATTTCTGTAGTAATACCTCATTAAGAAATGTTGTCGTCGAATACAAGCATTTGAACTGTTGTGATGACTCCATCGAATCTTTAATATTACGTCGAAGCAGTTTGTATCCAATGCTCAAGTCCTTGAGAGAGCTAACTGCAAACGCAGGCTGATGACAACGGTCATGCAAAGAAAGGTTGTATTTTTTCGACACCTTTAAAGAGGTTCCCTTTATGAGTTCCCAAGACTGGAAGGCAAAATTCCTGGAAAACTTACACCTGGTAGACAGCTCAAGAAATGCTTTGACGACATAAACAAATGGTCCAGGTTTAAATTGTTTTCTCAATCTGATCGCCAAATTTCAGTTTAATGAGGACCGCTAATGATGATGATGAATATCTCTTGTCTTAGGCGACTAGCGTAATGTGCTTCAGTATGTATATAATGCTAAATAGCGTCGTATTGTTATAGGGCTTATCACTTATCATCAGGTGAAGGTCCAGTCCGTCCCGTCATTGAATTGAATAAAAAAAAAGTCACAATGTTATAGTGTTTTGTGTGAGACCCTTTTTATTATATACACTTCTATTAGATACATCCAAATGCCTCCCGGCGTTGTTTAGTTACCATCACTTACACTGTCAAAGGCCAGAGCATTCTAGTTGAAACTAGCTTCCTTTATGTTAAACTAGATTCTGTTGGAACATCCTCGAGTTAGACTATTAATAGATAATAGGTATAATATACGTAATTACCAGGGCAAGGAGACATCATGTCTCGGGCGACGGGCGCAATGTGGCTTAACTAGCACCACGTTGTTAAGGGCAGGCATATCACTTGCCATTAGTGAAAGTGCAACTCGTCTCGTCGCATAATTATATAAAAAAAAAACTTTCTCAGTGTATTATTGCAATAGCTCATTTATTAGCATCGGTATTATTTACTCGGAAAATTAGTGTTATCGATTTGATCTCAATGCGGTGGTGAATGCAATGTCGTAATCTGCATACACGAGGCAAAACAAACTATTAGGAAAACAAATTCACATACCTTCGCTCTGTTCTGTATAAGAGAACATTGTTGTGAAATTAGTGCAAAACCTTCGATTGTTTAGATGAAGATAAATGCTGGATGGCAAACCTTAATTGGATCCAGCAATTGTAAACAATCGACCTCTTTCCCAAAAGCGATTACTTCTCATTAAATCAATTACGCAGAGGAAAGGAATTGAAACGGTGATGAATAAAATCGTCGTGGCGAAGAAACTTCGTGGTGGCTCACACAGTATTATTCAAGATACCATTTATTGCAGCAATCGTATTTAAATAATATCTGATAAAGAAAAGGTTATAAAATGAAACCATAAAAAGAACAAGTAGGTTAAAAAAAATATATTTCTTGGACCTTATTGCTCCATTAGCCGTCGGTCGTTCCACTAGACGTTCACCTGATGGTAAGTGCATGCCAATAACAATACATCACTAGTTAGTATGACATACACGGCATCACACTGTGCTCCTCGCCTTAAGGTATAAGATCTTGTTACTTCAGTAATTTCACTATGTGCTGGAAGAGTAATGTTTACACAGTACTGTTTATCGGTAGACATAAAAGCTGCGGTCCATTCATAACAGTTAATTTACGTCCCCACTGTTGGGCCACAGACCTATCCTCAATATGAGGGTGATCGGGCCATAGTCACCACGCGGACCCAAGGCGGATTGGTGACTTCACACGCACCTTAGAATAAATTCTAATTCATGTGCAGGTGTCCTCGCGATGTTTTCCTTCACCGATTATATTTTGCTGTTGTAACTAAAGTTCACAAAATGTACACAACTTAAATATTAAAGTCATCGGTACATGCCGAGATTCGAACCCGCGACCTTCGGAATGAAGGCAGCAAGCTCTAACCATTAGGTCAGCGAGCTACTGAAGCTTAAGCTGAGGTGGCACCTATTTAAACAGTATCCGACGATAGCCACTCAACACTAGTTAAATCGTGATGTGACTGGTAGTCTGACGTCATATTCACGAAATACTTTCAGCTCTTTTTTTTCAAATTTCGATCTTACACAAGATGACTTCATTGTGTATGGAAGTGTAGTCATGTTTAGCTACTGATATTATAGCGGTGTTGAAAGTGTAATAAATTTAATAGCGGTAGACTTTCAAAGTGGACACAAGTTTGAGAACCACAGTAACGGAATGGTATTGAAGCAGAGCTTACACCATTCGGATCATGAAGTTTCGATAGTATGTAGAAGGCACCGGAGATTTTGCGTAAACCGCCGTTGAACCTTGAGATCTGTATCGGTACCGTCGATCCGCAATAACGAGGCATTCTCTTTAGCCTCTCTTCATACATATATTTTTTTTACTTTTGTAATTAATTTAATTACATGCAACACGTTGCGCTGTTACACATACAGGCAATGAGGCAACAAGTACCATATTATAAATATGTTAGAGTATGAAGAAATATATATTAAATATATCAAATTGGAAGGGCGCATATAGAGGATATTTCTTTTAAATGTTCTAAAGCTGATTGTAGTAAGAAGAGAATGGTTTTATGATATAAGAGTGTGGACACGTTTTAATTACTCTGATCTAAGAATAAGGCCAAAGAATCTTAGGAGATTCTAAACTTAGGAGTTTAATTTGAAGGTAACATTTAATCATAATGGATTTTGTTACACAGTAGCACTAGTACTAAGTAAGCATAAGTAAGCAAAAGCACGAAGATGCTCTTTGTGCGTATTGCCAGTGGTCACTGATGTAAGCGGCCACGTGTCGGTGACACGTGCCCCTAACATTAAGCCTTGAAAAGGCTTCGGGTCGCACAGTGGGCAATTAAAAGAACTATTCTCAAGGTTTTCCTGCGTGATCTAATCAGAAATGAGGAGATCCACAGGAGAACTAAGGTCACCGACACCGTCACCAATATTGCTAGCATTAAGTGGCAATGAGCAGGACACATCGTTCGAGGGACTGACAGCCGAAAGGTCGTCGAATGGCGACCGCGTTTCGGATGACGGAGTGTTGGCAGGCTCCCCATCAGGTGGTCCGACAATTTGGTGAAGGTTGCGGGAAGCATCTTGATGCGGGCAGCGCAGAATCGATCGATGCAGAGATCTTTGGGGAGACCTATGTCCAACAGCGGACGTGCCTCGGCTGATAATGATGATTAGATTCGCGGTTTAAATCCTAAAGCACTAACTAAGCGTTGAAGGTTTTATTTAATTAATTCATTACTTTTACAAATGTGTAATAAATAATTATTATATTATCATATCATTATTTTGTACATATTAATATACATTACGTAGCAAAACGTGTGGTTATAAGAATGGGACTATAACTCTGTCGCCACTATGTCTAACCCACCCGATGTTTTCATAGATATTTCACATGAAAGATGATCGTTTATAGTCCATAGGAAGTGTGTTATTTTATTGGCTGTAAAGTTCCATCGGTGCGCGGCAGGTTATCGTTTGATATACGAAAGTTTATTAACACAATAACACAGTTCTAATGTAAGGCCCCGCCCGCCAGCTTTCACGGCGTCGCTTGCAGCCCGCACCGGTTTCACTTCATGCACGCCCTCAATCACAATCACCACTATGTATAGAGGAATTTGTTCCAATGTCACTTTATTTATTGTGAAATTATTTTATCATTCGCAATTAATCATAGCTTCAATAGGTGTAAGAGGTCTCGCATAACAACTCACGGGACCCAAGCCAATCTCACCTGCGCTTGCGCATTGGGCTAACGTGGTGAGCAATGCCCCTAATCCTCCCATATGAACTCATACAAACTAACACATTTTTGGGGAAGCCTATGTCCAGCAGTGGACGTCTCTCGACTGATGATGAATTAATCATAACTCGTATTTACGTACATTGTATAGACGCCGTAAAGCATATACAAAACCACTAACTTTATTAGTAATCTCTGTACCGGAGACCACCTAGGTAGATACCACCCTCGGCTCCTATTTCTATCTCTTAACAGCTCTGTGCAAAAGTAACCATGTTCCGGTTTGAAGACATACGTAGCTAGTAAAATTACTAAGTAACAAGACTTATCTTATGCCTCGAAGCGATGAGCATAACGTGCTGTGTTTATAGTCCTAATTAAGCCCACGTTGTTACGGACAGGCGTATTACTTTCGAGATGAACCTAACCTAACAACTTATAGATTACGATAGAAAACAAAAAAAAAAAGTTAAAAATTTCATTTTACATCTTTAACCGTCTGCACCCCTTCCGTGTTTGGACAGTTAAAATTATTACCATATAATAATAAAACTTGACAGTACCAAAAGTAAGCGTTTAAATGTCACGAAGACTCTCATTTTTGTTGAATAATCTCAGAAACGACTGGACCTATCTTAAGAAATCTAATACTATTTTACAGTTTATGACCTAATACAAATTATAGTGGAAGCCATGATAGCCCAGTTTGCAATGCGGTCAGTATTAAGTAAGAAGTATCGCCGGTTGGATTCTTACTGAGCTTGAGGTTTCGTTAAAAGTATTATGAATTAACTAACCTATACCAAGTTTCAACAGCTTCCAGAACACGTGATATTCTTCAATAATAATTTAGCCAGCGTGATGACTTAGCCTTAAATATCTCTTAGTAAGAGGTGTATAAATTCAATTTACTAACCACTGCTCCTGGGAGGCAATTAACTATGAATCTTTGATTTATTTTATTCTGTTCACGGTACAGAGGACAAACTTAATATCTAGAAGGCATTTTCTACCAGTCAAATCTTGAAGACATTGAAGTTTTAAAGCAGATATAATAAATAATAACTTGTAATATAAACAGGCTGAGGATCGCATTTGGTGATAGACATGAAGGCCTATATCTAACAGTGGATAAACAATTCATACAGTGAGAGACGAAGCGTTTATATTAGTTATATTGAGAATGAAATTTGTATGAAACATTTGCATCGATGCGGCGCAGGAAATGCCGCGTGTGCATACAGCTGGAGCCGGTTGCACGGTGACACGGTTACAGTGCGATGCACCCCTGAAAATTTACGCCCCTCTAAACCTAACCCCCGACCCGGCAGCTGCATTTCCACGCCGTACTGTGAAATATTTAGAGATTGCTGTTGCTCAACGGAACGTACTTACGAATACACCGGGTGTAACTTTCAAGAACGTTTGTGAAAGGCTGTACGCTCGCTGCCGTATCATATGGCCGTTGTATTGCAAAAAACAAAAACAGTTCATTTTTTTTATTCGACAAAGAAGAGGTACGAACGAGATGTTCACTTGATGGTCAGTGAGTGATACGTGTACCTATAACATAGCGGTACTTAGCTACACACCACTATATTAGACGTAATGATGTTAAGCTTCATTATTCTAGTAACTTCACTAGCTAAAAAACGCTTTTCTAACTGGAATACGGTAATGTTGATTACATTACTGTGGTAACAAAATCTACCACCAGTATTTGAGCAAATTTTTATACTAAACATAGAAAAGAATAAATTTCGTTTTGTATGTGACTTTCTTTGTATATATGTCCACATATAAAAAAACTAAAAAGCATACTCATACCTTCCTTGAGTACGAATGAAATTTTATTAAAGCGATAATGATAGTAATAGCTATGTATAAGTGATTACTTATGACATATTAAAAAAAAGTAACAATGATTTACTAACACCCTAATAAATTTTTATGTTGACCACAAACTTGTGATGACCATAAAAATCAATCATCATTGTATGGAGCCGTCAAATTGTTCAAAGTTCATTTCGTCAATCAAGTCAATCTACCTCGTGAAATGTCCGTTAACCCAGAAGTAAACGCACAGGATGTCCTTTAAGGGACAAGATTGATAAAAGCATAAAAAAAAATCTCACAAACGGCAGAGAAACAATCAGGGCCGACAACAAATAAAGGTTGTCCGAGTGTCATGATTATCAGCTGTTAACGTTATAAAAACCTTTACAAACACATCATCTCTTGCACGTATAAAGTCTAGATATTTTCTTGATTTATCACAATTTTTTTTTTCAACAGCCAATTTACGTCCCCAGTATTGGGGCACAGACCTACCCTCAAATTGAGGGGCCATAGTTACCGCGCGGGCCCAATGCGGATTGGTGACTTCACACACAGCTTAGAATAAATCCTAATTCTCCTTCACCGTTTGTATCTCGCTGTGGTAACTTAAGTTCACAAATGTACATAACTTAAATATTAAGTCATCGGTACATGCCGAGATTCGAACCCGCAACCTTCGGAATGAAGGCCGCACTCTAACCATTGAGCTAGCGAACTACTGTACAATTTATTTTAATGATTAAAATATCTTAAATAAGTAAAATTTCAAGTCTATACATCCATCCATCATATATACATGTTCTACACAATGTACTTCTTCTTCTTTCTAGACCTTGTCCCATCTTTACTTGGGGTCGACCCTCCTGGTCATTCTTCTAAATCTATGCCTATCTTGTGTCTTAGTTTACAATTGACTTATTTGGAATTTTTTTTATCCAACGCTACAATACACAGTCCAAGGATATTTTACTCATGACAGGTTCCTGTTGTCGGAGATTGTATAAGAACGACCACAGCTCCTGTTTCCACTGCCATCAGTAGTGTGCAAATATTATCGTATTCCAGTTTGAAGGGCGTTATAGCTAGTGAAATTTCTGAAGGTAATGAGACCTTATACTCTATGTTAGTTAGCGACGAGCACAATGTGATGCTGTACAAACTGCTATCAATGGCATAGTTCTGTTGTTTGTACAATTGCTCGTAACTCCTATATCTCCTAAGCGATTGTAGTCCTTAGATCCTTATATAATAAAATCTTTAAACCATGTATCATCTCAACTAGCGCTACATTATTATAGGGTCATATATGACTTATGATCGTTTGGACCATAGTAAGTCATCATCACATTCGTGACCTCGCTTCTATATAAACAACAAACGAGCGGGACGTTCACCTGATGATAACGTGTCGCTAGTTAGGAAGATACCCACTGCACCATATTGTACTCGTAAGATGTAAGTTGTTAGCTTTGATTAGCCGAGGATTTACATTAGCTACAACGCCCTTCAAATCGGAACACAGTAATGTTTGTACACTACAGTATGACGATGGTAGACACCACTACAGTTTTAAAATAACGTAGTCGTTTGGCTCATGAATAAAACCTTTTTAGTTTGAAAGCGATGTAGTGGCAGCTAGATCAGTAATTTGACCCTCATGAACTGGTTATTGCAGGTAAGCTGCGAACAGCGAGGGTGGTAGCACCAGCAGTCACGGCGCGACCTACATTTCGTACGATGCACCTTCTCCCCTTCACATGACGTATTTACTAGTTGAAAGCTTTTAAAGCGACTGGAAATTTCTACGTGAAGTACAAACAGGTGGTAAATTATTTTCTTATCATAACCATTTTCTTCCTGATGAAAACTTTTTTTTAGTCAATGAAAGAAATTGAATAGAGGTGTGTACTAATAGCGTGATTGTTGTAGGTAGTTGTATTTTCTACGTTATAGTCTTATATAGGTAGTGTGTAAGGCCTCCCGCACTACAACTTACGGGACCCAAGCCAACCTTACGTGCTCGTGGTGTACTCTGGTAATCAACAAACGAGGCTCTGGCTCTCGCCAACCCGCATTAGGCTAGCGTGGTGGAATTTGCACAAATCGTCTAATATGAATTCAAACCGGTCGATTTGGGAATCTTTGGGGAGGCCAATGTCCAGCAGTGCTCGTCGATCGGCTGATGATGAATCATAAAGTAATGTTTAAGCTTAGTACTAAATAGTGTGTGTATAAATGATTATAATTTATGTATGACTATTATTTTTAACATAATTATTTTTAATTATCAACGCCATTCCCCTCAGCGGGGTAAAAACTTGAATGCACTTGAAACGAACGGCCATTACACCGCTGTACGGAGCGTCGCCGCGCGGACCGTGAAGCGCGCTGCACGGGTTTATTTATAGCCGACCCATTCCGTCGCATTGTTAATGTATGGTACTGGATTTACAAATAGGACGACGTACAGTGTTTTACCATTATTTACATCACAGCGCACCTAAAATTATTGTAAAGTGTACTCGTGGTAGGTCTCCGTTGCCGGAGATAATCTGGGTGGGTATAACAACATCGCTTATTTCTGCCGCCAAACAGTACTGTTTAAATATTACTGAGTTAACGTTTGAATAGTGGAGTAACTAATGAAATAGCTAGCAAAGGCGATGACGACAATGTCGTGTTGTGTATACTATCTTAATTAGCGTAATGTTATGGGCGGGCATACTAACCATCAGTCGATCATACAGCTCGTCTCAAAAAAAAAGGAATTTAGTTACCCGTTTGTAATCAAAGTAGTAGGTAATAACCTTGTATTGATATTTACAACACATTTGTACTAAAACGATAATATTTTGTCTCTGCGTATTTTTTATTATATTTACAACAACAGTATGACAGAATAAATAAGTTTCCATCGCCTTATTATGAGCAGTGTTTATACGCTGCGATAACCACCAGGATAAAGACTCTCTAGATATTAATCAAAAAAATCATCTAAAACATTTTTTTTTAAATTTCAATATATTCTTAAATGAAAACACTTTGAAGAAAAGGTACATTTAAGAGAAAACTTTCACACAAAAGGATTAGAATATAAAACTGCTATTGTATCGTATGTTACTAATCGAGGGCTGATGATAGTGAGCTAGCTGTGGATCGAATTGGTTCTGTCAATCTGATCGCCAAACTTCAGTTTGAAGAGGGCACCTAATGATGATGATGATGATAGTGGAACAACTAACGCATCAATGGTAGTGAGAAGACGAGTTTGCAATAGTATGATAGCTAATAAGTATAACATATTAATGTTTATCATACACACGTATTTGTTAGCATTACATATACATGAACGAAGTGGATTAAGCTCCGCCTATACCGCTGCGCTAATATAGGGTTGTCAAATATCTCCCTTCCGCCTTTTTGTCTTTTACGCCTTTCCGCTTTTTTGTTTTTGTCTTTTGAATTTCGCGGCTATGTACAAAGCGCTAAAGAGCTCGTATCTGGCAATACTATACATAATTTGAAAGGTCTTGACATAACCTACAAAACGACGCTATGCATAATAGTTTGGATATTGCGTTCAACAGTTATAGACGTGTAAACATTGAGTTCACTAACGCCGAAAACGCGCTATTTTAAAGTTTTCCTTCGTTAAAGGCAAATCCGCTAGAGAAACGTTCCGTGAGATTAATGGTGTTTTGGGGGATGGTACTCTATCACTTCGAACCGCGGAGGAATGGTTTCGACGATTCAGAGCCGGTGAAAACGACACCATGGATAAGCCAGCCGGCGGAAGACCTGTGACGACAAATACCGATCAAATCATGGACTACATCGAGTTAGACCGGCATGTGGCATCTCGTGACATCGCCCAGGAGATGGGAGTTAGTCACCAAACCATTTTAAACCATCTGCAGAAGGCTGGATACAAAAAAAGCTTGATGTTTGGGTGCCGCATGATTTGACGCAAAAAACCTTCTGGACCGAATCAACGCCTGCGATATGCTGCTGAAACGGAACGAACTCGACCCATTCTTGAAGCGGATGGTGGCTGGCGACGAAAAATGGATCACATACGACAATATCAAGCGAAAACGGTCGTGGTCGAAGGCCGGTGAATCGTCCCAAACAGTGGCCAAGCCGGGATTGACGGCCAGGAAGGTTTTGCTGTGTGTTTGGTGGGATTGGAAGGGAATCATCCACTATGAGCTGCTCCCATATGGCCAGACGCTTAATTCTACCATCTACTGCGAACAACTGGACCGCTTGAAGCAGGCGATCGACCAGAAGCGTCCAGAATTGGCCAACAGGGAGGGTGTAGTGTTCCACCAGGACAACGCCAGACCACACACTTCGTTGATGACTCGTCAGAAGCTACGGGAGCTCGGATGGGAGGTTTTATCGCATCCACCATATAGCCCGGACATAGCGCCAAGTGATTACCACCTGTTCCTGTCCATGGTGAACGCCCTTGGTGGTGTAAAGTTGAACTCAAAAGAGGCTTGTGAAAAGTGGCTGTCCGAGTTCTTCGCAAATAAGGAGGGGGGCTTCTACGAGGGAGGTATTATGAAGTTGCCGTCTAGATGGAAACAGATTATCGAACAAAACGGCGCATATTTGAACTAAATCCGATCACTGTAACACTTTTTATAAAGCATTGAATAAAGAGCAACAAAGCGGTAGATATTTGACAACCTTATAAATCAAATATTGGCTCTGTAGAGGACGCGTTATGTTCAATGGCCTCATAAACGATTAATATCAAAGCAAAGGTACATAAGAGTATCCCACTGAGCTGCGGCCTACTTTTGCGAATATTAGGTCGCCGTGAAGCTTCATTATAAATTGACGGTACATTTACTCAACGTAATAGTAATCTCAGCTCAAGCTCTGTACGTACCAGAACGTTCAACGGTTACTTTATAAATATTTAATTTCATTCTGTGTTCAATTCTACAAATAATTAAAGAGAACATTTCTCCTTTCTAGTATAAATAATTAATAAGGATGTCAACAGTGCGAAGTGAAAGGTACGACTAATCCTGTCCATAGAACCATTTGGATTATATTGCTAAGATGAAAGAGAGAATGTTCATATATTAACAGATAAACAAATCGATGTAGAGCGTGAGAAGTAGGAAAACAGACCAAGTCATAAAACAGAACTTATGTTTAGAAGAGGAAGTAGCAAACAAGTAGAATTTATCATGGTACACGTATGAAGCAATGCATTGTACATTTTATGCCCACTCTGGACGCAAGAAAAACTCGTTATTTCCGGATCCGTGAGCTTTGAGTTTGATGCCGTAAATAAAGTTAATGATACTAACAGCATTAACTTCGTCTAAAATTAAGAAAAGGAAATAAGGTCCCTATTTGAGGTCTTCCCATCGAAATAATTGGTGGTAAGTCTTTGTTCCTGTAGACCGTCTAGATAGGTACCACAGCAGTGCCTATTTCTGTCGCCAAACAGCAGTGTGCAAATAATTCTGTGTTCCGGTTTGAAGATCGTTATAGCTAGTTAAATTACTTGGCTAACGAGACTTAACATCTTATGTCTCAAGCGAGGAGGCAAAGTGATACAGTGTATATCTTACTGATTATCGCCACGGTAATATGGGCAAGAGTATCACCACGTGAACATCTCGCTCCACTCGTCCTAAAAAAAATGTTTTTTAGCTATATCCAAATTGGAGAGAAAATCATTTACGTAAAGATCATAGATATCTACGTCATATCAAAGTGGATCTTCAGCCAAGGATAAGCAAATAGAGGAAGAACACGACATGCGCAAGTCACTTAAGTATACATTACAATAACAGCTGCCATAAAAATTTATTGAACACAAAGTATAGTACACTTTGTAAAGTATACAAGGTTAAGAACATTAAGTATTTACTGCGGTTAAGTATAAAAAAACAAGGAATCAACAGTGTTGTAAAGAATTAAAAAAAAAATATCCTTGAAGGCACCAGTATAGTTTTAAACCACCGTTGGATAGTTACCATATTGTAAATCTGCCGCTAGAACAGCATCAACTGTTTTTCATCTCTCAACATATGAAAGAGTATGACGAGGATACTAGATCATCTTCGACCTCATCATATTCAGGTCTTGGGCTATTTCCCACTACGCTGGTCCAATGTGGATTGTTGAGCACCAATACCCCAGTTTGTTGATTAGCAGGGTGCAGCGCGAGCAGATGAGTTCTGCGAGAGTCCTTATATATGACATTAAACATTTTTAATGGCGCTCCTCAAACGTTTATGAATCAAATAATTTTTTTTTTATTAAGTTTATAAAGCAAAAGTATAAATAGAATAACCGCTCCATTGTTTCCCAGATCCGCACTAACTGTCTTCATGATGAACCAGTTTTAACTTAACAATGACCGTGACGCTAACAGTACCACTGCTTCATACGAGGAAGCTGGAGGTTTCACTTCACTACAATTATCCGTAATTGTATTTTTGTTTACAAATGTAGTGTCGAGAGAGTTAACATCGCCGTTATATGAAGTCGGTTATCCTTCACGGAGCTGCAACTAACTCCTCTGGCGCTGCAACTAGCCTCTGCAACACAGTAGATCCCCGATACGAACCTAGGGTCATAAATGGTGGATTTAAGACGGAAAGGCTAATTTCCATCCCCACTGTATATTTGGCTTTATAACAGTGATCCTTTTTCGACTAAGATATAAGAGCCACATTATTCCGATTGCAGTATAGAATAGCTTTTAATGCTTGGGTCCAAGCTAATTTATTGAAGCTACCAGACTTTTTTTATTAACCACCGAACTAAGGTCACCGACCTAGTCCAAAAGATTTCTTTCTACCCGCAAATGGCAATGGGAAGAACACATCGCTGGAAGGACTGACAGCCGCGACCAAGGTTTTCTAATAGCGACCGCGTACCGGAAGATGTAGTGTTAGTAAGCCCCCTACCAGTTGGTTCGATGATCTAGTGAAGGTTGCGGGAAGCAGCTGGATGCGGGCAGCGCAGGATCGATCGATGTGAAGATCTTTGGGGGAAACCTACGTCTAGCAGTGGACGTCTATCGGCTGATGATGATGATAATGAACGTCTCACTCGCATCGAAGAAGCTCGGGGAGCATTTATTAGTGTGAGCCTGTGTGTGTGTTTTTCACAAACATGTTTAGTTCATAGATTTTCAAAAGAGATATATATTTAAAGTGGTTGAGTAAACGATATTTTAATTCCTTTACGCATAATAATTATGTTTGACGCCGCTGTGATATTGGCCTTTGCTTGAGATTCGTTCTCCAAGGTCAACGCGGGCCTGTTCTCTTGATTCCGCTGTAAATATTCATGGAGACAAATGTTATAATGGAAACCGATCCAAGTTTTGAATTTATTCATAAATTTGGCCCTTCCAATAATATTACACCAAAAGAGTTAACTCTGTTTATATATTATATACATTTGTATGTGCTGACTAGCCGACTCTACTTCCATATGGGATTATAGCTCGGAAGAGATAGACTTAAATGTATTTATATATTATATAGGCTAATGCTTGACCATCTCACCTGATGATAAGGACCATGTAGTCTTTGATAGTGAAGGCACTAGTCCATATACAGCCTATACACTCTTTGGTCAAGTCTTTTAATTGGACTGGAGCTCTCAATTATCTGATGCCGAATCTGTTGTAAGATTGATGAAGACTTACCACTATTAGTAATATATAATTAGGGGTATCGGTAATATTAGAGGGGCGAAATGGGGTCCTGTACAATAACTCACGGGACTCAAACCAACCACACCTGCTCGTGATGCGCCCTACTAATGAAGAAACGAGGCTCTGGCTCCCACCAATTTGTATTGAGCTAACGTGGAGGGAAATGGCCCAAGTCTTCCCATATGAACCATTATATACAATTGTCTTTGGTTCCCGGCGATGCGGGCAGTGCAAAACCAATCAAAGTGGGGATCTTTGGGGGAGGCCTATATCCAGCAGTGGATATCTATCCGGTGATGATGATGAATATGACTGACTTATCTCCAATGAGATCTCCAAAAGTATTCCAAAAAACCAAAAAATGGTAAAAGATGTTGCGTTTGTTATTTAGAGGTCAGCTAAGGACGGATTTTACGAAATATCTAACCCAAAAGGAATTTGGGGGGGTGTTACGACCGGCAAAGGGGGCGGGCAGCAGCTAGTATTTGTACAAGTGTTTAGGACGGTACAGACAGACAGGCGAAACTAAAATAGAACTATTCGTATTGTTTGCTTTGACGACTTGCGAAAAATATGTAAATGGTGAGTAGAGTGAACTGAAAGTTATCTTTAACAATTTAAGAAATCACCAGCCTCTGTTAAAAAAAAATCTGAACTTTTTTTTTTTTAATTAATGAAATAAAGAGAAGAAAATATTTTTACTAGAGGTAGGTATCTACTGCTAAAGACCGTCTAAATACCACCACTGCACCTATTTCTGCCACCGACAAGGGCCGTCGGGCCGGCGCCCCCCTTGGAGAGGGTTCCTGGGGTGCATATGGTGATGCGTCTCGTATTCCGACGCGTCGCCACGTAGGGATTTTTAACGGGAGGGGTGCTTCACACCCCTCCCCGATGTGGGCCCGGTCATTCGGGCGCCGTTCGGAGGGTCGCGGAGGACCTAAAATACTTTAACCCGCAAGCCCACAACCACGTGAATGAGAGTGGAATACCGTGTGAAGCTTTTTAGTCGGTTGGAGCCCGACACTACCACCGACGCCGGCCCAATTTGGCGACGGGGTGTGCATTTCCGTTAGCATTTTGTTACACACGTATATAAAAAAAAAAAAAAAAACCTATTTCTGCCGCCAAACAATACTGTGCAAACAGTACTATGTTCCAGTTTGAAAGGCGCTGTAGCTATTAATTACTGGAGTATCGATACTTAATGCCTTATATCTCAAAGCGGCGAGAGTAATGAGGTGGTATGAATACTATTTTAGGTCCCATTCGTCTCGTCGCTTCGTTGAATAAAATTAAATAGTATATGGCATTGGCTGGTGGTAGGAAGCGAGTGGAGAGAGCTTGTCTCTGCTTACCCCACCGGGAACGAGGCGTGATATATATATATATATATGTATATATGGTAGTAGGTCTTTGTCGTTGGAGACCGTCTATGTACCACCGCAGCTCCTATTGCAGTCCCCAAATGGGACTGCAAATAATTGCTACGTTCCGGTTTGAAAGTACTCGCAGTTACGAGTTAATAACTTATGTCACTAAGCTACGAGTACAATGTGGTGCTGTGTATGCCATCCTAACGAAGCTCATGTATCTTTATAAATATTGAACATATAGTAATAACTTACATTATTACCAGTCAAGTACTTAACATTAATATTAGTGACGATTTTTCTCAAGTCGCATATATGTATATTAATACGTCAGATGTGTCCTTGGTATCACGTTTGCAGTTAATGTTGAAACAAAAAACACACATTTTCGAATCTGAAAAAAAAATTAACATTTTTTGATGACGTACAATAAGATGTGTTTACTGGTGGTAAGTAATACTGGAGACCGTGTGATACCAACGCGCCTATTTCTTCCGTCGAACAGTACTGTGGAAACATTATAGTGCTCCAGTTTGCAGGACGCTGTAGGTAGTGAAATTACTGCGGTAATGAGACAACGTTTTATGTCTCAAGGCGACGAGCACAATTTGGTGCAGTGTATATAACTAGTACTACATTATTGTAGGCGTATCACTTACAACCACGTGACCGTCCCGCACGTCTCATCGCATATTCAATTAAAAAAAAAAAGGTACGTAGCTCCCTGGCCTAATGGTTAGAGCGTGCGGCTTTCATTACGAAAGTCGCGGGTTCAAACCTCGGCATGTACCAATGATTTAATATTTAAGTTATGTACATTTGTGAACTTTAGTTACAACAGCGAGATACAAAAACGGTGAAGGAGAACATCGCGAGGAAACCCGCACACTGATATCATCTTTGTGTGTGTGTGTGTGGTGGTCCCAATAAAGTGGCAACAGGCTCGCCTGGCGAAACGTGGGTGGTTTATTCACCTCTGCCTACTCCTACTGGGAAAAAGGCGTGACAATATAAAAAAAAAAAAAGGTACACCTTTAGTATATTATGAATATTAATGGTTTTTTGGGTAATTATGAGTTGTGTTGGTTAAGGCTTGGATTCTCTCGATAAAGGTTAAACAGCTAAGTTAGAACATTGCTGGCCCATTTGCTATAGGCTTATAGTAATATCATATCAGTTGTCATATATCAATGTTATATCGAATTTGGTATTATCTACAAAAAGGTTGCCGAGATGTTCACCTGATGGTAAGTTATACGCGTATCCATAACAACGTGGCGTTAGTCAGGATGATATAATCAAATATTAATTCTTTTAGTGTTGAACTAATTTCACATCTTTTGCATAAATTGCGAAAGGATTTTTGGGAAAAAAAAAAAACCTTAATCGGGTGTGCACAGAATATAAAGTATTTTCTTCAAACGTAAATAGATTTTCATAATTCTTTCTGTTAAAGTGTATTTTTAAAAGTTTACTTAATGTATACAAAAATCTGTAAAATAAGTCACTATTTGATTTGCTTTGTTACTGTCGGGATTCGCGCGATCAGTCGACCAATCAGAACACGAGCTTGGTTATAGGAGGGGGGAAATAAAATGGTGGGAGAAATATTGCTTAGGACGATGATCGGCCCATTCCCGACAGTCTGTTGGCGGCGATTGAAGTAAGAGGCTATTCTACAAATTTTTTTTTGTGTGGTACGAATGTAATAATTATAAAATGTGAATATTACCTAACGATTATTAATCTATGTTAGATACGCACACGTGTGGTCCAGAGGCCGAAAGAATATTAAAGTTCCTACCCGTATAAGGGACATATCAAACTACTCAAATATATCATAATTTTTACAACCGTATTTATTTCATCACCATCAGCCGATAGACGTCCACTGCTGGACATGGTTCTCCCGCAAAGATCTCCACATCGTTCGGTCGCGCGTTGCTCGCATGTGGTTCCCACGATTCTCACCAGATCGTCAGTTGACCGTTTTATACAATATTGAATAAAAAAAAATAAAACAAGAATATAAAAAAAATAATTAGCGAAAATGTTTCCCCACACAAACCCTATGTACACCCTTTTCACAGTCAGTAGTTAGTTTTTACACGCAAACTGTGCAATAGTCGATATTCCGTCACCCCAACAATTTCATTAGCTACAGCGATCTTCGAACCGGAAGTTACACACTATTGTTTGATGGACAAAATAGAAGCTGCGGTGGCAGTTAAATAATTGTTTAACCGTCTGGCTTCACCCGTGTTAAACATACTATATAAGTATGTTCTGTTGTATATCATATTTATTTATATAACTTAATACAGGTAGAATAAAGGTGGACGGATTTAATGCTTTTGGCATTTTGCTCCAGTCTACCTTGAGTGATGCAGTTATTCAGTGGTAGAATGAGAGCGTAAACATAAAAAAAACATTAAGGAAGAGAAATAAAAGCAGATAAATATTCAACTCGTATTTATAAATATATTAGGTATAAGTAGGCATTGAAAACAATTTAGCGTGCGTACACCAAAACAATGGAGCCATAAAGTGGACAGCTAGCGTCATTACCACAATTGTGGTCGATGCCATCATACATATATGTATATGAGGTTTCTACCTATGTAGAGACATCATATATCCCTGGAACCATAAAGAGTGGAAATTTCAAATTTGGTAGTAATATTTCTATTACCGAATACAGCTAAGTACGAATTTTACGAAATGTTACCCCCAAAAGGTGATGCGGGGATGTTACAGCCAACAAAGCGTATTCAATAAACACTCCGTATTTGTTAATCGTTTGTATTTATCATTATTTACAACATTTATATAGTTATTTATGAATTTTATATTGAAAACTTTAAGGCTGAAATTTAAGTAATAGGTATACAAAAGGCGAGCCGTCTGACTCGTGGAGACAATTTTAGCCAGGTAACCTTTGAAGAGGTTAGAATTTGCTGGTGTCATTAAAGGTTAAGTACAAGTAATATAAATATGTATATAGAACTGTATATATATATATATATATATATTATATTTAAATAGAATAAATTTTATTTGTTCGTCATTCACTTATAATCGAGTGAACGTATCGACACGAGAACATTACGATTAAACGCGGAATGATTTGTAGATGGTTATAAGCTATTTACTAATTATATTTCATAGATCCTTTGTCATTTTATTTCTAATTAACTTCTATAAACATTTCCGGTTGTGGTTGCTCACAAGGAATATATCAGACGAATTTCAATTGTAATATTATATTACGGCCACCAAAGCGGGTGGAAAATAGTTAGTATATATATAGCTCGCTGGCCTAATGGTTAGAGCGTGCGGCCTTCATTCCGAAGGTCGCGGGTTCGAGCCTCGACATGTACCGATGACTTAATATTTAAGTTACGTACATTTGTGGACTTTAGTTACAACAGCGAGATAAAAGCGGTAAAGGAAATCATCGCGAGGAAACCTGCACATGACAGAATTTATTCTAAGGTGTGTGTGAAGTCACCAACCCGCATTGGGCCAGCGTGGAAACTATGGCCCAATCGCTCTCATATGGAGGGTAGGTCTGTGCCTCAGCAGTGGGGACGTAAATTGGCTGTTATGGATCTATGGATGGATATATATATATATACTATAACAGTGCCCCAACTGTGTACAGTTATATTTTTATTGTATTACGCAGTAAAGCAGTAAGGTCTTAAGTGTCGCCCTGGTACCGGTAGACGTAGTGTTGGGAGCACTGCCACAAGGTGGACCGACGATCTGGTGAGAGTCGTGGGAACCCATTGGATGCGAGCAACGCGGTACCGATCGATGGGGATATCTTTGAGAGGCCTATGTCCAGCACTGGACGTCTATCGGCTGATGATGATTATATCACGCGGTACCAGAGAAATGGTGGTAGTTGGTTGAAACATTAATATAGATATTTCAAGGCTAATACAAGTATAAAAGACCTCGAAAGACTAAAATATTAGACATACTAGTGTAGGTCTAGCCAGGTCTTTGTTGCCGGAGACCGTCTAGATAGATAACACTGCAGCGCCTATTGCAGCCTGAAACATTACTGTGTTCCGGTTTGAAAGGGAGTTGTAGCCTAGTGTAATTACTGGGGTAACAAGACTAAACATCTTATTACGCAGGTAGGCGAGCGCAACGTGATGTTGTGTATAACACCCTAACTAGTACCACGTTGCTATGGGCAGGCGTATCACTTACCATCACGTGAACGTCCCACACGTCACGTCGCTTCGGTAAATAATAAAAAAAAATTATTCATCAATAACTGGCAAAAATCAAGAAGCATGTTACTTCCCACTGTAACTTAACGTGCTATAAAGTTATTACGTATTTTGCAAATAATTATCTACAGCGGAAATGGCGCCTCGTTTGCGGTTAAAACACTTTGGTATTACGTTTCATCGACAATTGAGTCGCAGGAAGTAATTTTTTAATAGTTAAAGCGAAAAGAGCATATTAAGATATCGCTTTTTTTAATTCAACGGGTCGAGCGAAACGGTCACCTGATGGTAAGTGATATACATGCCCATAACACCGTGCCACTGAATGAGATGATACATGTTACACCACATTGTGCTCATTACTCGCTGTTTATAAGATGTTAAGGGTCGTTCACCCCAGTAATTTCCCTAGCAACAACGCCCTTGAAACCGTAACAAAGTAATGTTTGCACACTACTAGTTGACGACAGAAACAGGCGCTGCGGTGGTACCTACCTACACGGTACCTGGCAATAGAGACCTACCGCCACAATATGTTGCATTTCTAAGTTATAATATAAACTTGGGAGGACAGTAATGTTACTGTTTATTAAACAATAAACAGCCCACTCAATATTCCCACAGCTGGGACTCGGGGATTTTCCTTACAATAGAGTCAAGGTCATTTATCCAACACGCCAAGTGCAGGTTAATGGACGTCGCATGCACAAGAAAGGTTCCTCGCGATGTTTTTCTGGAGGGAATACAAGTTCAACGGAGATCGAACCCGCGTCTCTCCGACACCAGTAACGTATCACGGCATCTATATATGTTACTGTTTGTATACATAGATGACTATTGACATATATTATACAAAATTTGACATTTGTACGGTTATTTATTAAATGACAGCGACGAGACAAAATAGGACGCTAAGCAGTGTGTATAAAAAACAATGTGTGGAATACATTCACGTGATGGAAAGTGATAAGCCTTTCCGATTTGCTTATCAAGTGGAGTGACGGTTATCTCGCTTCAGATACTAGTTCACGAGATTGTTTATACTTTCCTTATAATTTATTTACCTTGTAGACATTTTTTTATTCGACAGAGCAACGTGACGAGCGAGACGTTCACCTGTTTGTAAGGCATGCGTTATAAAAACGTGACACCAGTTACGATGACATATATATACAGTATCACATTGTGCTCGACGCCAGGTGAAAAAAGTTATTCGATTCTTATTGCCTGAGTAATTTTATTAGCTACGACGTCCTTTAAACAGGAACATAATAGTGTTTGTCGGTAGGCGTTACGGTGGTATCTACATAGTTCGTAGGCGACAAAAGAAATCTACCATCAGTTTTGAAATCATATATATTACAGATACATAATTAGTATATTCATTAAAAAAATTATTATTAAAATTATGTAAGAATGTAACTTTGATTTTAAGATATTACTTAATTGATCCATAACTTTGAAGCATAAAAAAGTTTAACTGGTGCCGGGAGTTGGCAACACCATTATGTTAGTACTACCATCATGTTAATAGTACAGACCGAAATATATTAATATATATAAGCTTTATAAAATCCAGATATCATACTCAATTAGCCAACAGGTCATTATCCTATACACGATTCAATTAATCTTGATATTTGCTCTTATTATTCGAATATCAAGATTTAGAAGTTATCAGAGTTCGCGGACTTGATAATGCAACTTTTATTCAGACAACTCTCCGCTTTTTTTTTGTTTTATTACCTCTGTGTAGATAAAGTTATATTTAAATAAACCAACCTTGAAAATAACTCAATTTAATTAATATGTTCATTAATTGACTGAATAACAACTGACATTTAAATATTAGACACTAATGTACATTGGTTGAAGGCAGAAAAAAAGGTTGATCTTTTGATCCATACAAAAACTTAAGAAGATTAGTAGATGAGTAATGAACCTTTGCAAAAGTGAGTGTGAACATCCAAATCTATCATCCGCATATTTGAATGCGAATACTGGTTACCCCCACCACCACCACCCCACCTTTTCAATCTCGCATAGTTTCTTACTATTCGATTTCGCTTTAAAACTTGAACTTGATATGTAATTGTTATAACAAACTTAGAGTACTAATTTACGAAGACCCTTAGTGCCGGCGGTACCGGAGTCCATGCTGACTGTATGGTGAAGGTCGCGGAAAGTCGCTGAATGTGGAAATCTTTGGGAGGAGGCCAGGCCAGGAGGTTCAACAATGGAGATGATGATACTGATTGACATATTTATTGTATTGTTAATATTAAAAATATACAGAACTTTAGGTATAATATTATAATGCATATACGTATAAAGAAATCACTTTTCTCTAGCACTTGGAATAGAATAGTAATACTTTACTATATAACTGTTTATTATTTAGTGAAGTGAAAGAAGTAAGAAAGCAAACCCTGTCATAAGACGGGACAAATGCTAACAAGAACTGTTTATGAACTAATATTTATATTTTTTTACAGTACGAAGCAACGAGACGAGCTGGACGTATACCTGAAGCAGTGATAACAACGTGGCGGCAGGATGATATACAATGCGCCACATTGTGCTCGTCGCATTGAGACATGAGATGTTGTCTCGTTACCTCGGTAATATCACCAGCTATAGCGCCTTTCAAATCGAAACACGCTAATGTTGTTAAGCGACAAAAACTACGGTGGTGCCTACCTAGATGGTCTCCTGAAACAGAGAGACCTACCACCGATAAGGTATTCATTCATTATCAGCCGATAGACGTTTACTGCTGGACTACTGGCCTACCCCAAAAATGTGGGGAGATTTGGGCCGTTCACCACCACGCTGGCCCAATGCGGGTTAGTGAGATTATATCCAAATTATTTTCATACTATTCTGTTAAGCTAATGAACTCAATTTATAAAAACTATGTTCGCTATCCACATATAATTCATCTCGGTTTCCTCCTTCCAAAACTTTCACCAATCAAAACATTTCGTTTGACCCTTACGGAGGGGCTTGTGATGTCTTTCATTAATCTTTAAATGTTGAAATAGAAAAAAACAACTAAGCAGTCATATAAACATTGCAATGAACAACAACAAAATAAATTGTTTTCAATAAAATTTGACCTTAAAACGTCTGCGTGGAAGAAAACTAATCGACAACGATAAAGACTTTTTCTGCAATATAATGTTGCAAAAAATCTTTGTCACTTTTGAAATTTGCTTACTAGAAATATATTTTCATGGTCTTGAAAACCGGAAGTACTTGATAACGATACATAACGTCTTACGTCTCAAGGCGACGACCGCAATGTGGTACTGAGTATATCATTCTAATTAGCGTCATGGTACGGGCAAGCGTATCACTTAGTATCTATATATAGGACTAAGGTGAGCCCTGACTGGCGTAGAAGATGAGTACAAATATATTTGGATTCGTGGACTTTGAAGGTGGGAGTCCTCATTGCGCGATAAACTAGCCCGTGTCTTTGTTGTCGAAGTTTGTCTACGTGGGTACCATTGCATCCCCTCCCCCATGTTCGATATTAACATCCCTGCAAGTCAATTTGGAGATGGATTTTTTTTTCAATTCTTAACTGACCTCTAACCGGAGAAGTCGTAATGAGTCAATGAATCTCTGGATTCCTCCTGAACATAATATAAATATGTCAAATAAAATATATTGTATTGGCAACATTTAGTATATGGCAACACGGTACAAACGTCAGAATGTTTTCCGAGCGACATTCGGACAACAGCTACGGCTGAGCGAGGATCGTTGGTATTTTTACTTGAAAACGGTGAAGGTGTGAAGTCACCAATGCGCATTGGGCCTGCGTGGTGACTATGGCTCCATCGCCCTCACATTGAGGACAGGCCTGTACCCTAGTAGGGGGGACTTAAATCGACAGTTGAAAAAACAAACTGTTTAGCGGTAGATACGGACGAGATTAAATCCAACTTAAGATAGCATTCGGTAAAAGATAACAAATCAAAAAATTATAAGTTTGATGACGAAAATCTTACTATTAAAGTTTAACTTAGAATCAGTATTATTTCCTTTCAAACGATATCGTGTTTAAGTTTGAAGGGTGTTGTAACGGCTATTGAATTTACATTACATACTATGTCATGCTATCAGAATTGTGTTGCATTATCATCCTAATAAGCAAGCGTATCACTTGACATCAGGTGAATGACACTTGCATTGTTGGTCCGTGAAATAAAAAAAAAATACTGAACGTTATCACCAAATGAAAAATCACTCTAATACGTCACTGCGATATAGACGTATGAGCGTAAGCAATAACCGGCGATCAGCCTTTTCATAAGTACATATTAGCTGAAGTTCAGACAGCTTAATACTTAATTCGGAAGCTTAAGGGATATCAATCCAGGCAGGTCAACGACCTCTAGTAGTAAATTCGTAGACGCAGACTGTTTCTCCGGGGGACGGTGACCCGACGGCTTTTGAATTTTAATGCCGCCTTTATTTACCAAGAGTCCGGATAAGATTCTTTGTTACATTTTCGCTCTTGTTTCACCATCTATGCAAACCTCTTTGTTTATTCATTCAATAACATAAAGCTTGTCAAGTTTTATTTTATATAAATATTAATACATTGATAAAAAAAATTGCTGTGTACACAATTGTTTTTAAGAGCGGAACGTTCACCTGATGGTATATGGTACGCCTGCCGATAACTACGTGGTGTCCGTTTGTAGCTTTGAGATATGTCTCATTACCCCAGTAATTTCAGTAGCTATAACTTCTTTTAAACCGGAACACAGTAATGTTTTGACACTACTGTTTGGTTTGGAATGAGCTGCGATGGTACCTACCTAGACAGTCTCCGGAAACAGAGACCTACCACCGATAAAATGATCCTAAAGCAACGGGCAGTTAAATTACTAATGGTTTATAGTAACTGATTTAATATTGAAATTTAACGTATACAGGGTATGTTAAAATAAATCCTTGCACTCACGGGCTCTATGATCTTTGTAGTCATGATAGACAAATAAGAGGGTAATTAAATGTTGGGCCAGGATAGAAACAAGGGAGATGATATACCTCCTTTGACAAACGACTCCCATACCAGAGCACGGTGGGATTCGAATATGTACGGAAGCTCTTCCTTGATCCTCCAGTGTCTGATAGATGTAGAAATCTTAAAATAAAATAGAAAAAAATGTCTTCCGCTTACTATAGTAACATTGTCATAAATACAGTATAAGTATTTAACTGTTTCAGTATTGCAGCAGCTGATCTCTTGTATAGTAACACAGAGTTCTCCAGTTGGATTCCGGAATCGCAACTTGTGGAGTTTGATTGGTGATATCTACATAACAGATGCATAAATTGCTCAGGCTGTCGGCATATGAGGTCGAGATTATTCTATACAAATACGATTGTGATGATACCCAGCCTCATTGAAATTTACACCATTTGTTAGATCAAATTAATGTTTTAACCAGTTGTCTCTACAACTGGTGGTGACGGAGATATTATTTACCTCTGTAAATAATATCTCCGTCACCTTACCCGCCCTTCACATCACATCGCTTTGTGATAACAAAGGAAAAATTGCAATATAATTAGCATAATTATAAACAGCAATTAACTTGCTTCTCACGTGGTAATAGTCCATGGTAACCTTGTCCGCAGCTCCATAGCAACGTCAATTAAAGAATTAGTTTCCGTTAGCACAGTTTCCTTTACACTTGCGCTCCTAGGTGTACATAGCAGCTAATACGTATGATCATATCTAGAACACAAAATCTAAAAATTACTGTTTAAAAAAATATATCGAGTGGAACGGATTGGTTGTGAATATCATCATCTTGTCATGGTTGAAGAATATCAGGGAATGGTGTGGCATATCTGGGGCGTGCGAATTATTCCCCCAAATCTAAGACAGAAAGGACTGTACCACGCTGATCGCCAACCTTCACTTTAAGAACGAAGAGATACTACTGATACTAAGAATACGAAGAGGCACATTAAGTAGACCATCATCTTGTCACCATCATCATTTTAATCGTTGAATAGTTTACATGAATATAACAGATGGACTAAGGACTTATTTCATGTCTCTGTCGCATAAATTACATATAGAAAAATCTTTCTTTCATCGTCCTTATATTCACCTTAATAAATTATTTACAAAGCAATGTGCTTACCAGTTATTACAAATAGTATAATTATGAATTCTTTAATAACATCATTGTTATGCTTTAATAAGAAAAAACGTATTTTTAAGCTTCGAAATACTTTTGTCTATACATATATGCCGCTACTATACTTATGTATTATCGTAAGTGTAGTACTGTAGTCGTATTAGATCAATTTATTTGTTATTATTTTTGTATAAGCTAAATAAAAATTACTTATGTGCATAATATTAATGATATAATAAAATATTTTTTTAGTACGTTTCATAGTAACTATCATAGTAATATGATCTGTTATCCTACTTGTATAAAGCTTAGTAGTAATTAAAGTTATCGTAGACAAACGAAACTATTCCAACATTAACAAATGATTTAACTAAATATGGGACCTATAATTATTTATCTGATTAATAAATCTATAAGCATACTTTATGTACTTAAGATTATTTTAACTGTCTTTACATTGACGATCAATCATCATCCTTAACCCATAGATGTCGACTGCTGAACATATGCCTCCCCCAAAGATATCCACATCGATCAGTCCTGCGCTGCCCGCTTCGCCGGGTACTAGAGGCCGTCGGTTATTGGGGTTCATATAGAGGGGATTTAGTCCTTTTCCCACCACGCTGGTCTGATACGGGTTGGTGAGAGCCAAAGCCTCATTTGTTGATTAGCATCACGAGCAGGTGAGGTTGGCTTGGGCTCCGTTAGTTGTTCTGCGGGAGCCCTTACACCCCGAAGACAGAATACAGTCTATTTATTGTATTATATTATACATGGGCTACATCATCTCTCGTGATTCATTTAGAGGGCGACCTTGTCAGTTATTAAAATTGATTCCGGTTGATAAAAACCACTCAGTTTTGAGTGAGTGGTTAAAGTAACATCGACAATTGTAATATATCAATAATAAAAACGTTAAGTCATAAGACTAATTAGTAATGTATTAAAAACTTATTGCAAATAATATAAAACATTAATACTAATGAGTAAGTTGACAGTGAAATATGTACGATATCATATAGAATATTTACTCAGAAAAATAATATAGTGTCGGTATAATGTTTGCGAATGTACTTAAAAAAAAACCGGTTCTGTTACTTGAGAATATATAAATATATCCAACATAGCGTATATACATATATTAAAAGACCAATACTCCGGACCTTAATACTGTATTGAAGTTGCTTCATCGATAAATGACAGTAATAGTAAGAAAATATTATGAAAACTTCGAGACGAGCCAGTCGTTCACCCGATGGTGAGTGATACGTATGCTTATAACAACATAGATATACCAGTAATTTCACTTTCAAACCGGAACAGTAATGTTTGCACATTTTTTGACGCTAGACGTAAATAGGCAGATGTAGACGGTAGTACCTAAATAGTCACCGACGATAGAGACCAATTTGCCGGAAAACCTAAATTACGTTTATGATCTAGATCGCGTAATTGCGAACACTGACTAACGTTTTCGTAATAAATCATCATAAAACTATACAATTTCTGGAAGTTACAAAAAAAGTAACTTTTTAATAACTTACAGACAAAGAGAAGAATTTGTTTAATACCTAATACTATGATCTCGGTTGTTTTCTAATCAACGCCATAAATAGAGGGGTGTAGTATGAAACAACTTCTTTTTTTTTATTTTCCCCTCACGTTTAATTAAAACACGACGAGTTCACTTCAAACAGTGTTGACAGATCATTATTTCGATATCACTGCAGTATCTCCCTCTAACGACGTCGTTAAGCGAGTACCAATTGGGAGTCATCGTTTGAAAATCCACGCAACCATACTTCTATATGTTGTCACAGCGATGTTTTTGTGGTGTAATTGAAACAATCATAACTCGATTGCCGTGATATTTAACTGTGCTACTTAGAAGCGTACCAGCTGTTGCACGTCCGCTTTGCTGGCTGTAATATAGAGCCAGATTTGAAATTTGAACTTGGAAATTTGTCAGAAGTATTCCCGCCCAGCGACAAGACGCCGCCTTCCAGGCCACTTCCCATTATTTACACCTCCGCAACATTTTCTGGGGGTAACATTTCATAAAATCTGTTCTTATGACCTATACTCGGCTAAACAAATATTTTTTTTATTTAAAACTTTATCAGCAAACACAAAGAAAAATTACAAAAAGGCAGACTCAATGTTAAAGATCATTCTTTTCCAGTCTAACCTAGAATTGAGTAGAGAGCAAAAGCGCGAGTCAAAAGGAAGATATATATTAAAGACGTATAATTAAATATATATATATATAAATAATAATAGAAATGAGATTAGGAAATGCAAAAGAAAAAAGATGTTTCTTAGAGATATATAGTGTTCCCACATCATTCCCTTAAAGGAGGCTTTATTGCGAACTGTCTTTATATTAGGTGAACGTTCATTCCAAAGTCTTACTGATCGAGAAGTAAAGGAATCGTGATGAAAAATAGTTTTTTAGAGAAGAATGTGAAGAGGGAAGCTAGCAGTAAACCTACCAATATTCCTACAAAATTTCCAATTCCTGGGTGTCCAGATTTCAGATGAGTCTCTACATAGATGAAAATCTCTTAAATATTTAGAAGAGTAATTGTGATATTATTTAGTACTTATTACAAAAACGACTAAATTAAATATTGCTCCGTGACGAAGCATCTACCCGCTGACCTGGATTACTTGCAAATAACTAACAAATACAAGGAAAATATCAAATATAAAATATTTAACACAAACAAGGCTGTAATTTTTTAACATATTTTTCTGGCTAAAACGTGCACAGTGCTCCAGAACCAGAGTTTCACCTACCTTTGTGCAGAAGGAGCAGCCGCAGCCTCCGATCACCGTGATTTTATCTGGCGGTGAATCCTCCAAGCACAGCTTGCAGTTTACCGGAGCGGCCGGTATGAAGCCACCACCAGCACCATCCAGTGAATACCTTAACAACGTGATGTTAATTAATTTACTGCGTAGGTCTTCAATCTTGTATCATTGATATATCATAAACATTGCTTCTACAATAGTGATCTATCTTCTTTTTGTTACTGTGGGGATATCTTATCATAACCCTGACTTCTCTACTGAAAGCAAGGTTCTGTACTCATTAAAACTCTTCGGTGGTTGCTCTCAAAACACAAAGTATACTTGGAAATGTATTAAATAGTTCCCAGCACCTTTGTGATTACTACCGCGACATCTGAAGACCACGTCGAACCATTGGCCTCGTTAATTATTGTATAGGAGATAAGGATCCCCATCATAACCGCTAATGACCTCAAAGACCTTCCAGGTAGAGCAACAGCATTATCGCAGGAGTTTAGCTCCGTGACCGCTTTGTTCTTACTTGGTGAACCTAAACTAGGTGAGGCATCGTTTCTTTATTTAATTTATAGTTATTCCCCTGCTCGCGATTAATCATTTGCTTGACAAATCTAATCTTGCAAAGTAGATAAAGTTATTAACAAAAATGTTTTTTTTCTTTCGTGATCACCTGATCTGAGACATCTTTAAATATCAATTACTATGCAATTTTCTTTTTATAGTTTTTACGGATGGGTTCTGGCTTGTGAATAGAAATGGAGAGGATTTATTTAGGTAATATTGTGTGAACGAACCTGGAACCACCGGCGCCAGCGAGTGACAGCAGCGATGAGCATCGGGAGCAGACGGAGGGCGCCCTGAGGCGGTTGTGGGCACGCATAGGCTCGCCCGCGCGATCGCTCAGCGCCAGCACTGTAGAGCATTTCCTCAGACCTGACGCAGGGAATACACAACTGTTATTTTTAATCTATCAACACTTCTAGTCCAGGTACATAGGACATCAAGCACAAACATGAATTACGAGGAAATATTACTGATGGTAGATTTCTGTTGCCGGAAATGGTTTAGGTAGGTACTACTACAGCACCTATTTCTGCCGCAAAACAGTATCCCGCAAACTTTAGTGTGTTTCGGTTTGAAAGGCGTTGTAGCTAGTGACACTGAAGTAACGAGAGCACATCTTATGTCCTAAGGCGATGAGCAAAATTTGGTGCTGTTTATATCATGTTATGTGTGAACGTATATGCACTTACCATCAAGAAAACGAACGTTTCGCTAGTCTGATCAATTTGACGCACAAATAAAATATGAAAATAATTAAGAAAAAAAAAACAGTATACATCATCATCATCAGCTGATAGACGTCCGAAGGTAGACATAGGCCTCTCCCAAAGATCTCCACATCGATCGGTCCCGCGTTGCTCGCACCCAGCAAAAGTGGTACTATTTAAGAACATTTCATAAAGGTTGTAGGTTAACTTAGACGTAAAATGATCACCCAGCAAACGGTGAATAATAACCGTACACTATTCATTTATAAATATAATGAAGATTTAGTATAATTTTTCTTTGTTCGAATACTCTTACGAAAAGTAATTACGTGCACCTCATTTGAATTTCAATAGGCAGTTAAACTCGCCTAGGCAACACACATTAGTATACCATTCCAGAAACTTCTAACGATATAACTAAAACACTTTCCATTACACAACATATTTTTTAATTGAATTTTATCTTAGATTTTTATATACCATAACCCATTGCTGATAAATTTAGCTAATAGTGTTTAAGTACGATTTTTCTTTGATATTTAACAAGTCATACATTTAAATGGATCGTATTACTTTTGTATGATAGTAGAATATCAGGATTATTGGAAGATGCTAACATTAATACATAGCTAATAGAAAATATTAGCTCCATTGTATCTTAGAATAACATTGAAGTTAAAGGTCGCTTTGAATGTTCCCATTTTACTTTTATAGTAAAAGATGAAACTGTTCAAATGTATTACAACAGTAAAAAGCTATGTAAAATAAGATTTTATTACGATGATGTTTTTAAAAGTAACGGTTTGTATTAAAAATTAAAATGAGTAACGGTGGGAACATTAGAAATATTCTCAGGATCCACTCTGAAGAAGCTTTAGTTTGTATTAGATTTGTTCACATCAGACCATTTGCTGAAGACTTGCGACAACATACTCGCAATTCATACTACAAACTACACGACTGATGTTCAATTAACATATTATTATTTACATAAGAATTGTGCTGTCTGAAATAGGTATCAAAGTTTCGCTTCGCCGGCACTGTCGTTATAAATTCACTGCAATTTAGTATGCAAACAACATTACCCACCTCCAGAGCGTTCTGCGTTCAATAACACTATCAGAATTTCAATCAAAATCGGAATACGATTTGTTTATATTCAAAGCAAAATTGCCGCAATGTTGAATCGAATATGCAATACAGATAAACACTAGACGCGTTCAGATGGTACGAAAGAGATAATATTCAAATCATTTTACCGTAACTTTGTAAAACACTATGCTGGTAATGTTCCAACAATGTACAATTAGCATGATCACGATCATAAATAAAGACACAGATGCAGAAGAGAATTTAACGAAAGTCTAGATAAGGTAGATGATAGTAAATATGAACAAGTGTTAAATTTCTTGATGATTCAAGTATACTTATTTGTATTTCAAATTATTGGCAAACTTTGAAATGTTATCAATCTAAACAAAAAAACGTTGAAATAATTTGATATATTGTAAGTGCCGTAAATGATGTTTGAATAAAACTTGCCCCTACCTACAATTTAAAACATTTTTGCCCCGTAGCAAATTAAAAAAAAAGTGAAATAAATAAATCACAATCGCAAAGAAAAATTGCCAATAAAATTAATCATACAAACATTATATATACAACAAACAACAATATTCTATTACGGCGGTGTTGACAGTGGCGCTTGGCAAATTCCTACCTTGGCCCGCTTAGGGGACTCGACAATATTGATAAAACAATTGCCAATAAATTTAAAGGCAAACGTTTCGGTGCTTGGCAATGTACAGGCTCCAATCAATACTCTATTGTAGGGTAACTGATGGTGACAAACTAAAAATAAAACGAGTGGATCTCATAGAAATAACTAATATTCTAAGCCTTGAATTTAGACTTATCAATTCTTGATACTTTCTGTCCATGTATGCGTTAATGGCATAAAATTACTAAGTAATGTTAGAAGTAAGAAAATCTTAAAGCTACGTTAAATTATGACGAAATTCACTCAAAGCAGGTTTCCTTGCGGATGACTTGTTCAACTTCCCGCAGCACTTAATCCTATCTAAGCAAGTGTAACTAATTAAAGATCGCTACAGCTATTGTAGTCACTGCCTTTCGCTTACTATCAGGTTAATGTATATATATTAAAATATACGTCTAAGTAAATAAATGAATACGCCGTGAAGAAGTCTATGGGATGTGAATAAAAACACACAAATGAAAGCGATATAACTGTTACAGATTTGGCAAGTTTTTCTGATGGTAAGAGAACGAGGCCAACCTAGACATAAGGCAAACTTTAAGCGATAAAGGGATCTGACTAGATGACACAGCTCAATTCCAGTCTAGCGAGCGGGTACATAACAACGAACTAGATAATTAAAACATTTGTAGTCTAGTGTTTAATCCAGTATCCCTTAACTTTTAATTTATAACTACCCCTTCACAAGTTTATACGTACTCTTAATCAATATGTATCGTCTCATTTAAGTTCTATCTATTGTCAATCTTAACTTTTTTTTTATACGAATCGACGAGACGAGCGCGACGTTCACCTGACGGTAAGTGATACTACCACCATCAGCCAGTAGGTATGGATAGGCAGGTAAGTGATACGTCTGCCCCTAACAGCGAGGCGTTAGTTAGGATGTTATATACAGGACCACTTTATGCTCATCGCCTTGAGACATTAGATGTTGAGTCTCATTATTCTAGAAATTATTCCATAAGATCCTGGTAAATCATTAGTTAGGTTCATTTAAAACTTTATACATAAAACATTGAAATAATGTTAATATAAATTAAGTGTTTTAACTATTCAATATTTCGGCCATTGCCAATATAATTTTCAAGTACCCCCAATGGAACCAACCGTTTCTCTTAAGATACTCTTGTATTCTTCGGGATACGGATACCAGACCTCAGATAGACAAGATAATAGGGGGACCGGAAAGTAATGTCGTTTCTGCGCATGCCAATACTTGATTGTCATTTGTCAGCTCATTGTTTTGTTCAGAGGCGTACCAAAGACATTGTGAGGTTATAGTGATTTCTTTACTTATAGACAATTGAATTACAATTTTTTTTTGTAATTTTGGGTAAAATGGCCAGCCAAATACCAGAAGAGGTACACATCCGGCATTGCATGCTCTTTGAGTTTCGCAAGGGAAATAACGCAACAGTTGCTACCAAAAACATTTGCGATGTTTATCCAAAAGCACTGGACATTCGTAAATGCCAAAGGTGGTTTTCCAAGTTCAAATCGGGTAATTTTGATCTTTCCGACTCGTATCGATCAGGAAGACCATCAGCGTTAGACAACGACGTGTTAAGGGCGGAAGTGGAAGCAAATCCGTGTCAGACGATCGAGGAATTGTCAAACAGTCTCAACAAACCTTGGTCGACCATCCAAGAACATTTGAAGCAGATTGGAAAAGTAAGCAGATCAGGTGTTTGGGTCCCGCATAATCTGTCCGAACAGAATAAGGCTAACCGATCAATCACATGCAACTTATTGCTTCAACGACACAACACAGAAGCGTTTTTTGATCGCTTGATCACAGGAGATGAGAAATGGGTCCTGTATGATAACCCAAAACGCAAAAGGCAGTGGCTCTCTCCAAATGAAATCCCTCGGAGTACTGCTAAGCCAGGTTTACACCCCAAAAAAGCGCTTTTGTGTGTTTGGTGGAGTATTCGCGGCATTGTTCATTTTGAATTACTGAAACCTGGAGAAACTGTTACTGCAGACCTCTACAGCGAACAATTGCATCGAGTCAATCAATCTTTAATTGAAAAGTGGCCAGCGATTGTCAACTGAAAAGGCGTCATTCTCCAACATGACAATGCAAGACCGCACTGCGCAAGGCGAACTCTAGAAAAAATTAATGAATTGGGGTGGGAGGTGCTGCCTCATCCACCATATTCGCCCGATGTTGCACCATCGGATTTCCACTTATTCCGAGCGCTGCAACACTTTTTAAGTGGCAAAACATTTGCAAATTTGGATGATATCCAAAATGCCATCTCTAGATATTTTGCCGAAAAACCAATTAATTTTTATCGATCAGGGATTGAAAATTTACTCACTAGATGGCAAAAGGTTATTGACAATGATGGGGAATACATCATTGATTAAAAATAAAGACTCGTTAAAAATGTATGTGTTTGTATTCAGCGTAAGAAAACGACATTACTTTCCGGTCCCCCTAATTCCAGAACTCCAGAAACGAATTCGACACACTTTACCCAATGACTATTAGAACAATTATTTTACATTACTATTGAATGTCGCGATGGATGTCCGATGTAATTAGATTCAAACTACCAACCAGTAATCTTTACTGCATGTGGCCCGAAGCAAGAATTAGCGTTTAACAAGCCGGTTAACCAATACGCTGCAAACACAGTTATCCCGACCATATTTATCAGCAGATATACGCTACACCAACATTGTTCTCGTCGTTTTAAGCCCTGAAATGTGTTTCACTACCCCATCAATTTCACTAGCTATAGCTCTCTTCAAACCTAAACAGTAATATTTGCACACTGCTGTCAACTACACCTACCTAGATGGTCTCCGACAACAGGGAGGTGCCACCAGCTAATTTCGACGGAAGTCTTTCGTTTGCAGGCTTAGATATAAGTCCATTTGGGAAAGTGCCACGAGAGTGCACTTTTAGTTGTGAAGCTACACTGAAAACTTTGCTTTGTTAATATTTAGGGTACCCTGTAGACAGTAAACCGGGCTAACAAAACTTAGTCGATAAGAAGTATGTTATAATAATGATCAAGCGTAGCAATTATTACAAAATGGTTCCGCTCGTCTCAACGCTTTACCTCTTTGAGAGAAAAAATATTTCTTTTTGCCCGAAAATTACGTATCGCTTTCATACTGCCTTTAAAATACAATACAGTTCATCTTTCTGCATTCCGTATTCACAGGCGCTAACAAACAACCATGTCTCAACCTTTTGTTTATTTCTTGAAAACAACAAAAGACCGACTTACAAAGTACGCCAGTGCTCTAAAAATATGAGGTTATTCTTATACAAATATCTAAAACGAAAACTTGGCAACCGCTGCCATACATTTGTCAGTTACGTAAAGCTCATACCGTATTTCCATCTTTCGGCATGAATAAAATCATTTATTCGAAATTTATTTCATTCTAAAAACACATTGAATCTAGGTTTTAAGTTTGATAGTAATGTGTATTTATAGTCAATGGTATTATTTTTTTTGTAACCTTTATTGCATACGTGATACGTGATAGGCCGGGTCAAGAGTACTAGCAACCGACGAGCATGCATGAAGACGCTCATGAAAGTGGAGGAAGCGTGAGAGGTGTGCCAGGATCGTAGCAAGTGAGGAGAGATGGTCTCTGCCTACCTCACTGGGAACGAGGTGTGATATATATGTATGTATTGCATACACCAAGATGTGTAAGGGGTCCCGTACGACTCACGTGACCCAAACCAACCTCATCTGCTCGTAGTGCACCCTGCTGATCAATAATCGAGTCTCTGGCCCCCACCAATCCGCATTGGGCCAACGTGGTGGGAAATAGCCCAAATCTTCCCATATGAATCTCTAAAAATATAGGTCACGGGAAGCCGCTGGATGCGATTAGCGCAGGACCGATTGACGTGAAGATCTTTGGAGGTAGCAGTAGACGACTATCAGCTAATGATGATGATACGCCAAGACCTTACAAACATACTTAATGACATAAGCATTCTCCACCACGCGACTCCGGAAGAATTTTGAGAATAAATAAAGCGGGTGTCAGCACATATCCGTGTTCATTGTAATATATACATATATATATATATACATATATAAATATAAATATATATATATATGTATATATATATAGAGGCTCCCTCAATAATATGGAAACGGCTATGTTCGGAGTGTCACTGCATGATCGAAACAGAAAGGAGAGGAGATCCGTAGAAGAACTAAGGATGATTATAGACTCTCTTTTAGTTCAATTCTAGTATTGCTACTGTTGTGATAAACAGTGTCTCAACAGCCTTTTAAAATCTGGCTTACTTGAGGCATTCATAACATCGGAAGGCTGATCGTTCCAAAGTAGTGTAGTTTGTACATTGAACGTATTTTCATAAAAAGTAATACTCTGATGTAGAATGCTTTAAAAAACCTATAGTGATAGTATGTCGAGGTATTGGTTCCTGAGTAGAAAATATATTAATAAATTTTTCTGTTAAGTAAGTCCAAGTGTCAACAAAATTATGGAGAGTTGCGCTGGTGATGAATATGAAGACTTAAGTTTTTGAGGATATATGGTCATATCGTGCTATTTGTGTAATAAAGCAATATAATATGTATAGTGTGGAGGGTAAATGTTTGTCATACCTTCGAGCAGGGGTTGCGGCTGGGACAGCACAGAGTCCCTGGAGGCTGCGCGGCGCACCGGCTTCGCGGGGCGCGCCAGTGACTTGAGGCCACTGCTCAGTATCAGCTCGAGAGCTCGCCGTCCACCCGGTCCCGTCGCGCCTGCTCCCATCTGCGGACAAAGCGCACCATTTCATTACAAACAACTATACACACAGGTTCCTTTTGGATATCCTATAAGAACCGTATATACCTCAGAGACAGTAAAATATAAGATGCAGCTGGTTCTAATAGATTCGTCAGGTATATAAACTCAAACAGATGTTGCCAACCTTTATTTACTGCAAAAACATAATTTTTATTATTAAAGAAACGTTTGGGTCAGTTGAAATCATCAAATTATTACCTCGGTGACATACGAGGTCATTACCAACTTATTGGCGCTATGTGGCATCATTTCGAATATAATTTCTATAATTATTACTAATGGTACATTTGTTGAGTTGATGGTAAATTATTGTTCCGGGTTGTATGTCGTTGTAGCTAGTTAAATTACTGGGGTAAGGTGACTCAACTACGTACAATATATTGCTGTGTGTATTATCGAAAATAGTACATTGTTATGAGCATGCTTATCACGTGCGAATGGACGTGTCGCCCGTCTTCTTAGTAATAAATTATGTAAACTCTGTAGTAATCACAAGAATTTTTTTTCTGTATCGATCACAAATTACATTGCGTTGAATTCGGTTCGACATTGAACAAGTTTACATAATAAACACCGGAGAGGTTTGTTGTGCGCGCGGTTACGCAACGCGCCGCCGCCTTACCACAAAGTACATTAATCTTTGAAAGGAAATGTATTCAACATACTTCGTATCCTGCACGCAGTGGTACGGTCCACCTATATATATATAAGCATTGTTCAAACTGTGGTATTAGAAAAAGTTATTTCCGTACAGGCTGTTTTTTCGTCTTGTCGTTAAGTGAATAAGTAAAGACATTTCTTAACATGAACTGTACAAAAAAAATTCAAATTTGTATGACATCATTTTATGTTTTACTGATGGTAGGTCTCTATTAACGGTATCCCCGTGGTCTCGGGCTGATAAGAATAGGACTAAGGTAAGTCCTGCCTGTCGTGGAAGGCGACTAAAAGGGTCTAGGATTTTCGCAGGCCTTGGGAGTGGTTGCCCTTATCGCTCAACAACCCTAACCTGTATGGGACAGCGTAGGAGGGTTAAGCCCCTCCTCAGAGACGTGTTCAAAGAAAGTGTAGAGAGACACCGGTGCGTTCTGTAATAGATTCCGGAACCTCTTGGAAAGCACTGATGCAGAGCACCGAGGTGTTTTAGTGAGTAAAATCTCCCATAACCCTGACTTCCACCGGAATCCGGATATCTATCGACGATTTCTTCCCCAAAAGAAAAAAGGTCTCTATTGACGGTGACGATGGGGACCTTCAGAGCTCTATGAGCGAGCCTTAGGAGAACTGCAAATGCATTGTTGTCTTATATTTGCCGTAGCACAGGGTGGGTGCTAAGGAGAGCTTTGTCCTTCCGTGGGATGTTTTAGCCAAAGTACAGAGGGGTACAGGTGCGTTCGAGACCCTGCTAATGCACTGACGGAGACCACCGAGGGGGTTTTAATGTGTTGAAGCTACATATAACTTTGCCTTTCCCCAGAAGCAGCAGAGTGTCTTTTAAGATGATTTCCACCGCAATGAAACAGTCTCTATTACCGGAGACTGTCCAGGTAAGTATCACCGCAGGACCTATTTCTGCCGACACATAGTAGTGTGCAAACATTATCATGTTCCGGTTTGAAGGGGATCGTAGCTAGTGAAATTACTATGGTAACGGGACTCAATATATATATATATATATATACAATGTATGTACTGTGTATGAATTAACCACGCCTTTTCTGCCACTACTCAAAACGCAGACTAGAGTCAAAGATATCATACACCGAACGCATCCAAATATTTTATTCTCTCTTTCTAGGGTTGTTCTAACATGTCTGAAGAATGTGGTCAGCGATGGAGTAGCTGTTTTAAGAGGATTGCGTCCACTTGTTACTGCCTAGAACGTCTCTTACGTCTGTTTAAAATTTGATCCTTGTTGATGAACGATCGCACTATCTTAAAATATACCGAGCTTGTAGTAAACAACACGTGTAACGATAGAATAACAGCCAATTTACGTTCCCACTGTTGGGGCAAAGACCTACGCTCAATAGGAGGGTGATTGGGCCATAGTCACAACGCTGGCCAAATGCGGATTGGTGACTTCACACACAGCTTAAAATAAATTCTAATTCAAGTAGAGGTTTCCTCACGATGTTATCCTTCACCATTTGTATCTCGTTGTTGTAACTAAAGTTCACAAATGTACATAACTTAAATATCAAAAATATCGGTACATGCCGAGATTCGAGCCAGCGACCTTCGGAATGAAGGCAGCACGCTGTAACCATTAGGCCAGCGAGCTACTTGTATACATGTAACAATGAGGTAGTTGAATCTTTGCATGGGTAATGCAGTATAATATGCAATCCCGTCAACAATATGCACGCCGGTGCACACCATACCTCGTCAGTATTCCGTGCGGACGTGCAGGCTTTCGTGCTGCATCCCCGAAAGAAGAGTGACGAAAATACAATCGACACTTCTGCGTTGTGTAATTTAATTATTCCACAACGCGACGAGACAAGTGAATCGTTTCACCTGATGCTAAGTGATAAGTACCCATAACAAAATGTTACTAGTTGAGGTGATAAATATACCATTGTGCTCTTATAGAACGCATAGGTGCCCTTCTCCACTTTGTGTTTTTCGTCTCTGAGGAGGGACTTAACCCTGTTAGACACCATCGCTAATCTATACGCTATCGCAGCTTCGCTTGTTGATCGATGAGGGCTCTACCCTCAAAGCCCGCGAAACTCCTGAACCCTTTTCATCGCATTCTACGACAAGCAGGGCTTACCTTAGTCCTATTGTTACTAGCCCGAGACCACAGGGGTAAGTTACTACGCCCTATATAGTAATGTTTGCACACTACTATTTGGAGGCAGCTGTAAAAGCTCAGTGGTAACTACCTAATTAGACTATCTAAATTTATATGAAAACTTTGTGCGTTTTAATAATTAAATTGTTATAAACATAATAATTAGAGAGTACAAGCGAGTGATAAAGTTAAATGGTGCTTGAAGACTAAACAATCATTTATTAGGTATAGTGTACTTAACCTAACAATACTTCGTAAATAAATAGATAATATAATAATAAAAAGCCCACTTAATGTTCCCAATGATGGGATTCAGGGCCTTCTCTCACAAGGAAAGAGTCTGTAAATTAAATGTGTATACATAACTGGGTCTAGGTCATTGTTGTCAGAGACCGTCTGGGTAGGTACCACCGCAGCTCCTATTTCTGCCAACAACCAGTAGTGTGCAAACTTTACCGTGTTTCGGTTTGAAGGGCGCTGTAACTAAATACTAAATTACTGAGATAACGAGACTCAATATCTTATTTCTCGAGTCGACGAACTCAACGAGGTTGAATGTATAAACATCCTGACTAGCGCCACGTTGTTATGGGCGAGCGTGTCACTTACCATCAGGTGAACGTCCCGCTCGTCTCGTCGCGTAGAATAAAAAAAAAGACAATAAAGAAATGCTGTAAACAAAGAAAGTGCTGTTTCACATGTGTTATTGAGACGTAGATGGAGACGCTATATATTTTTACTACTCGTATGTATGGAGACCGTCCAGGTTACCTAGTTCTACACCTATAAAAAATATCCATTGCGCTCGTAATACTGCTTCAATGAAAACCAAATGGATGTGAAATGCCGTATTCTGTGTTGTTTAAGCCAGGGCTTCTCAACCTATTTTGCTTCCGTAAAAACTTTTCATTCATGAGTAGACTCTACCATCTCTTAACTCCTGAACAATTTGTCTAGTCTCCCTTAATATCTATATTTCGTTGTGTCTATGTATTATATAGTCATACTGTATGTCAATCTTAACTTTGAAATATACTCTCTATCTCTCTCTTTATTCTCAATAGCCTTAGCAAGTTATGAGCTTCATATTTAAATAGGTATTGTAGATGTGATATATTACAATAAATTTACTGTTTTAAGTTCTCAGAATTTCCGTCATTACCAATATAATTTTCTCATACCCTCTAGTGGTACACATTGGGAGTCGCTAATAGAAGCTGATACGAAAACCCTAATCTATATATAGATTGGTAATAAGACTTGAAATTTGGTAAGAATATTCATTTGGTGAGTCTGTGGACTTTCAGGGATGTTACGGCCAGCAAAGCGAGAGTGTAATAGCTAGTTCCTTATATTCTCATTGTAGTTAGAACGTCGTTTCATCACAATTCATCATCCTCATGGTCAGCCGATAGGCATCCACTGCAATAAGACGTCTGCAGCACACTTCAATGTGAAGTAATTATAAACGACGAACGGATACTTATTTTACAATGCAATCGATTTCAGCTTACCGTGCATACCCTTGGCAATGTCATTCAGCGCCAAGGCAAATCTCATTACTAACAATCAGTCTTTGAAAGGTTATAAATAGATAACGTCTGTCAACCATACACGTGATCATTGCATTCAGTGACAGCTTTGAAGTGCACCCACTCACTATAAATTCAAAGGATTTATGTTGAACCCCGATATTCACATACACAACAAAATAATAAGTTTAAGGATACTAAATGAATAATTTTGTATCAATGTAATAGACAATGAGGTTGTGGATAGTGGTACTTATAACTAGCCTCTGTTGTAGGAGACCATCTAGGTATATAACCACAACAGCTCCTTTTTCTGCCACTAAATATTACTGTGTTCCGGTTTTAAGGGAGTTGTAACTAGTGAAATTACTGCTGTAACGAGACTTAACATCTTATGTTTGATGGCGACGAGCACCACGTAATGCTATATATATCATAACTAGCGCCATTGATATGAGCGTGCGCATCGCTTACCATCAGGTGAACATCCCGCTCGTTTCGTCGCTTCTTAAAGTAATAGAAACTACGTATTAGACATTACATAGCTTGAATTGCAATTATGTACTGCTGTGAAGTTACATTGAAGAAATTTCTTCCTCCTGCCTTTTACCGAGTTATGTGGGATCGGCACAGTATGTACTTCTCTTCCACATCCCTCTGTCAGCCGTCGTATCTGAATTCACACTCTTCTTACACAGGTCATCTGTCACACAATCCATTCACACTTTCTTCGGTCGAAGAAAGTAAGGGTCAGTAATTTATTTATTGGGTCTACAATCAATTACACACTATTACATTCACTAAAATATACAAAGAATTTAAACAAGAAATCTTAGTACATGATTGTATTGTTGGGCACAGCATTCACTAATTATATTAACTGTTTATGGCTAAGATAGGTTAGGGCACACAACAATAGTAATTGCAGTTACAAAGCAGCATAAGTGCCAGGTCTGTGCCAGTCCGCATGGATGTCGACAGATTTACTGCAGCAGTTCAACAGCTTGCACAGCTTAAAAACTGAACAGTTGCTACCAAGCATCTCCAAGTTTGCGGCGACACAGGAGTAATCACACATCTAGGAATTCTAATAGGTACCCTAATATCGAAGATCGATAGAAAGGAGAGGCAGTCAAATTTATTGTTAAACAATATAAACAAGAATATTTAATCCAAAATATCTCTGTAGCTATCTAAAGATGTGTGTAATCTCGCAAATCCGAATGGAGTTTTATATTAATTACCTTACATTTATCTATATATTTATACATATATATGTACATGTATATATGTCTCTTTAACGCAGTTATTTGACTAGTTACAGAGCCATTCTAACTTGAACGGAGTAATGTTTGGCCGCACTGTTTGTCGGCAGGAACAGGAGCAACGGTGGTAATTGACGGTCTCCGACAACCGAGGTTACTGAGAATGTACGCTGTATACGTATAGTATTTAACTTTTTTTTTTTAACCAAGTCCTTAGACTTTTTAACATTATGAGGCGTACTCCCACCGATCTGAATGCGAACTCGCGGGCGATAACGTGACCGTGTTATTGTACACAACGCGATAGCGCTGCATTACATAAGCTATAAACGTCACATAGCAAATTATTAAAGGCTCAATTCAATGCAGAGACCTTACGCAGCATTTTAGGATTGTGCCCCGGTGACCCTGGAATTTTTACATACATATATATCACGCCTCGTTTCCTCGTTGGAATTTTTATGCAACAGAAAGCTGATATACATTCACCAAACACTTTGTTCAAAAAGTTATTTACACTACTACCGTGTATAGACTCTTATATATCTCTTATAAAACAAAACAGCACGCAATTAGAATTTGAAGTAATTTTTGCACACTATAACTAGACGGTCGAAATAAACTCTGTGAAAGAAGGTGATTTAACGGTTTCCTGTTATCAAAGTGGCGTCCTTTGAGAGAAGTCTATGAACAGCAATGGACTGATGCGGGTTGATGAAGAATGTCAGGTGCTACCATCGACAAAGTACGTTTTTACTTTATTCAATACCAAGATCCCTGCTTCGATTCTCAGGCTACGTACAGTAGCTTGAATAAGTAGTTTTACTATTATCGGAGACGTTTGACTAGTGGACGCTTTAGTATAAAAAGGCACTTCTCTCGTTATTGCTGTGGTTGCATTAGCTGCAACGATATTCAAACCCAAATACAGTAATTTTTGCATACCACTACTGTTCGGCGATGGAAATGGTACCTACCTAGACGGTCAATGGCAACAGATACCTACCACCAGAAATTTTTCGATTCTCGTGGTAGGTCACCATTGCCGGATAGCGTGTAGGTAGGTACCACCGCAGCGCCTATATCTGTTGCCAAACAGTAGTGAGCAAACATTGCTGTGACGTTTTAAGGGCGTTGTCGTTAGTGAGATTACTTTTTTTTGGTTTTAGGGGGAAATCTCCGAAAAGATACTCTGTGTTCTGGGAGGAAGTCAGAGTTATGTGGAGATTTTTACCCACTAAAACCTCCTAGGTGCTCAACTTCGGCTTTTGGAGAGGTCGCGGGTTCTCAGTTCGGAACACAACCGCGGCCTCGCTAACGCTATGCTGGAATAGACCGTCCTGGGGTCTGCTTTATGAATAATGAAGACCCTACCAGCCTCCTGAGTATTTTAATGACTGAAGAGCGCGTCCAGCCATCATCCTCCTCAGGATCGTTTAGAAATCAATGAGATCCTCCATTCTAACCGCCAACGAGCCCAAAAGCCCTATTAAAGTAGGAGAACACCAATCACCGGTGCGCCACGGCGGCAGTTGTGAAACTGCTCACTCAAGGTAACGAGCGCAATGTGGTGCTGTGTGGGTCATCCTAACTAGCGCCAAGTTGTCATGGGCTGGTGTATTACAAACAAAAGTACAATTGGTTTTTGCACCTTTTTTTTATTTAATGAAATGAAGCGAAGAGAGGAGTGGGTCTTTCACCCGACGGTAAGTGATACGTTTGCCAATGACAACATAGTTAGAACGGTATTCACAGCACCACATTGCACACGTCGACTTGAGATATAAAATACTCAGTCTCGTTACCCCAGTAATTACACTACAGGGTAATGATTGGCGGCAGAAATAGGAGCTGCGATGGCAGCCTCCTAGGCGGTCCCCAGCAACGGAGACCTACCACCAATAAACATTACCCGTGAGAAAACCACCTTAACAATCGACCTTTTACTGACCTTACAAACAATCCAAAAAAAACACTACTTAATGCTTAATCAAGTGACAGTTAACTTAAATTAAGGTTTCGCTACATCAATTTGTTGATTTGACTTTAATTCCTTCATCTCCCCAAAGATCCACTCACCGATTACCGCGGAGCGGTTATCGTAAGTTAATTTACCTGTTAACCTCTAAAGGTCTTTTTCACCATCCATCTCACGAACTTCACGATCTCACTTCAGCTATTCCTAAAGAGCTGAACAAAAAATGTTACAAGCACAAAGTTAGACAGACAGTGCTTTTTATTTATTTAGTTTAACACCCAATATATATAGGAACGATCTCCCACCATCTACACTGGAGGATACAAAAGAGGAAGTGTACATATGTAAAGGAAAAGTTTACTGGTAGGTAGGTCTCTGTTGCCGGAGACTGTCTAGATAGGTACCACCGCAGTAGCTATTTCTGTCGCCTAACAGTAGTGTACATATTTTACCGTGTCCTGGTTTGAAAGGAGATGATAGCTTGAGAAATTACTGGGGCAACGAGACTTAACATCTTGTTACACACGCGATGAGCGCAATGTGATGTGGAGTATAACAACCTAACTAGCACCACGTTTTTATGGGCAGGCGTATAACATAATGATGAACGTCTCGCTCATCTCGTTGCTTCGTTAATTAAAAAAAAAAACGATAATCAGCTGTTTTTATAAATTTAGACTAGGTGGCGCAGTATTTAGAATGATATACACAACACCACATTATGGTCGCTTTGAGACATAAGGTGTCGAATCTCGTTGCAGCAGTAGCTTCACTGGCTGTAACGCCCTTGAAACCGGAACACGGTAATGTGTGCACAGTACAATTTGGCGTCCAAAACAAGCACTGCAATGCTACCTTTTTATTTAAATAAACAAGGTTAGCGCTTGACCAAGATCCCAGCTGATGTTAAGTTATGATGTGGTCAGTGGTAGTAAGGCGCAGTAACCTAGTAACAGCCTACCCACTTTTTTTTGTCGAAGACACCCGCATCGTACTTGGACGGAAACCATCGGCAAGTTATTCCAGTCCATTGCTGTTCTAACGAAGAACCAGAAGCTGAACCTCTTTGTTCACGAACTGAAGATGTTCACAGCATAACGATGGTACTTCGCTGTGCGTATGGTCATCCGATGGTGAGAAGGGGATGGAGGAATTCTATCGTGAAATTCCATCACGCATTCTCCAAAATGTATCCTCTCTCTCTCTAGGATCATTACTTCATGTCTGAGGATATTGGCAGTGTTAGGAATACTGTCTGAAACGAAGGGTCTGCTTCCACCGGTTCCTGTCCAGCACATCTCTTACGACTGTGAAAAATTTAGAGGACGACCAGTATTTAATCTGATCGCATCATCTGGTGAAAAAATGTATCCTATAAAAGACCTATCCAGACAGTCTTTGATCCTGTTCTCATTGATAGTGACACTTTCGACAATATGATAACATTGGTGTAAGAATTATTTACTGTAAAATTTGAATCCTTTGTCCCCGCTTCATAAAGCCCGTCGGATGACCTTAATTTTTTCGGACCCTCTTCACCTCACAAGAACTTGATCCGTTACCGTATATACACCAAGGTACAGTTACTTACGTTAGTAAGGAGCAAATAACAAGGAAATAAAATCAAGGAAAGGCCTTGAAATCGAATTTTATTCAGCTTTTGTTTGATATATTTCCTTTTGTGAGATACTTCTTTTGTTGACGTTAAATAATTTATAGGTATCGAAACGTTTTATGTACGTTTCGTTTTGTGAGTCAGCTTGACGTGGAGCTCTAGACTTGTTTTATTTAAGACCCCTTATATCGCATTAATCATAAATTGTTTATATATATATGAATAACGAGTTCCGGCTTTAACTTGCTGTTTATTTTATATTATATTTTCTTTGTTTATATATTATATATAAACACTAGCTGTAGCCCGTTGTCTTTGTTGGTCGTAAAATATATGACTTGAAATTTGTCTGAAATATTCCTTGAGAGCGACCACAACCGCAAATAACTTTCCCCAGCCCAGAGTTTCCGATACAGGCGGAGGTGGTCCGAGAACGGATCCGAGTTCTTCTCCGACGACCGACTAGATTCACCAATAAGCAGAATACCAGACACACAATACGAAAATCCGCCGTAGGATAACTACACTACTAGTAGTACCATTTCTTTTAAAAAAAAACCGACCCGCGTCCAGGAGCCCACTATCAGATGAGCGGTAAGAGTCGATGCGACTTTCAAGTGCTTAACACCTTCATGATACAGAAAGATGTGGCTTTCTATATCAACCGTTACTATAGCAACCGCATAAATAACACTAAATGAAAATATTGGTAAATGTTAATTAGAAATATAATGATGAAGTATCTATGACTTTAAATAAATAATAGTCTATTGACCATCAATAAATCGATCCGCGTCGAGTGATCGTGTTACTGTGTCGAAAGGTTCACTAGTTTTCACGTGATTGGCGAACAAAGTAAACCTATTTTCATTATATACATATTGTCTATAGAATTAACATAAAATATTATTATTATATGAGCTATATATTTTTCCTTTATTAAATAGGATCGTTAACAACACAAAACATTATATCATTTTGCTTATAATGAGTTTGGCTGACTTCTTAAATATACCTGATGACGTTCTAATTAATGTTATAAACTAAACTTTGATGGATTGTATAGGGAATAATAACAAAAATAGCTTCTTGTCGAATTTAGAAAAGAACTTAAGTTAGTTAGTATTAAGATGGAAATATTAGGTTTTTTTATTTGACGAAGCGACAAGAGTAGCGAGACGCTCACCTGATGGTGTATAACACGCCCGTCCATAACAACGTGGCGGTAGTTAGGATGATAGTATTTTTAGTAGCAATAGAGACCTTTAAACGGTAATAGTAACGTTTACACATTATTGTAGACAAGAAGTTGCGATAGTGCCTGCAAAGGGGAGACCTACCACCACAGAATACTAAAAAACTCGCTAGGTTGGATAAGGATTTAACTGGTGGTGGTTTGTACTCTGCACCAAACAGAAAGTAACTGAAAGAGTTCAAACATTATTGTTTTCAATTTAAGATACATCCAAATAGTATTTAACATTTATTTTGTAACACACAAAGGAACACTTTATCGAGGTTCTAAAGTGAATTACTCTATTTCGCAACGGTATAAATAAACGGTTACCTAAGTAATAATTAAAAAGAATCACCATTAAAATCGTCACACAACAGCATTGGTAATAAGACAATGGCTTTTGTCATCAAACGACAATAAACAGTAATTATGAAGAGCTTTAAACGATGCCTTCAAATAGATTGTAATGGCATCATTGATGGTACAAATAAAGAAATGGGTACAGTCATTGCAGAACAATTACCAAATTCCAGTATCACACTGATGTAATCAGCAGTTTCGGAACTGTAATCTGTACATCCTAACTGGTGGTAGATCTGTCGCTGGAGACCGTCTAGGTAGGTACCACTGCAGCTCCTTTTTCTGCCGTCCAATAGTAATGTCTAAAGGGGTTAAAGGTGTAGCCAGTGAGATTGTTGGGGTAACGAGTTATACATCAACGCGATGATTACAATGTAGTGCGGTGTATATCATCCTAACCAGCGTCAAGTTTAACTTAACTTGGCTATAACAATATGGTGCCAGTTATAAGCAATTGTAAAGCAGCAAATTCCAGCTAAGAATCGACCAGAAGAAATCGAAGGGTAGGAGAAAGATATGGGTAACTTTGAAGTATTTGTGAATAGCGTTAAACCATGGTCAAAGCAGGAGTATTTAACAAAATATTCGGCAAATCTCTGTTGGAAACATGGCATGTAAAAATAAGGGTATGAACTACTTGAAAACATGAACCTATGAAAAACGAAAGGTGGAGAGAAATAAAAGTCATGGTTGGGAATATCAGGGAATGGACTGATATGCCATCTGAGGCTTCTGAATTGTTCCGTTAAACCAGAGACAGAAAGGACTGTATCACGCCAACCTTCACTAGTTCGAGAGGCACTTTAAGAAGATGATGAACCTATGAAACTTAGTCAGACGACCATAAAACTGGCAAAAGATATGTACATATTACATAGCAGTTAAGATCTTTAAATAGTACAACATTGTTTTTCGTATGTAAGACGTTGAGTTTCAACATTATTATCAGCCGACTGAAATCCACTGCTGGACATAGGCCTCTTCCAAAGATCTCCAAACGATCGATCCGGCGCTGCAAGCATCAAGCTGCTTCCCGCAAGCTTCACTAGATCGTCGGACCACCTGGTAGGGGGCCAACAATACGTTTTCCGGTACGTGGTCGCCATTCCAGAACCTTGGTGCCCCATCAATTGTCAGTCCATCGAGCGATGTGTACTGCCCATTGCCACTTGAGTCTACCTATAAAGTCACCAACATAATCCAAGAGATCTTTGTATCTAGATCACGCAGGGAAACACTGAGCATACCCTTTTCCATTGCTCTCTGTGCGACCTGAAGCCTTTTCACAAAGCCCATTGTAAGCTTCATCTACTTCAGTTATTTTTAAATCATATCAGCACTATATTAGCAATCTACTAGTTGACAAAGAAATATAAGGTTGCATCAGGCACCGGTCGCTGATGACGGACCTACAAACAATTCTTTAATAAAACTACCACTAACCCTCAAAAAGAACCCCGTGTTACAATAACAGATGTATATCCCTTGTTATTAATACGGTATATGACTACACTAACTGTAGGTAGACCTTTGCATTCGTAGTCAGTACCTTATCGCTATATTATATTATATATGTAAAAAATAATAATAAGTTTTTTTGTCCGCCAATCACGAAAAAACTCGTGAAGATATCGACACAGGATCATGAGCATTAGACGCGGAAAACTTAGTAGATAGGTTAGTTATTTATTGAAGGTCATAGATCCATTGTTTTATTTCTAATGAACTTCTAATAAACATTTTCTTTTGGTATTATTTATGCGGTTGCTATGGTAACGGTTGCGGTCGCCAGTCAATTAGAGCAGGCAGATATATATATATTTATCTACAACTAATATATATATATCGCTTTGAATTATGCTTAGTATCTTCTGTAATCTTTGTTACAAAGCAGATCTTAATATTACTTAAGTTGCATCTTACAAGGGTAAGAATCATTAATAATAATTAAGTTTATATCAGATTAATATCATAGTAATAACTATGATAACAACCTGATATAAACGTGATTATTATTGATGGTTCTTTCTTTAAGCAGTAATATTTTATTGCTTTACTGATAACTTATCAATTAAAACTATTCCATTAATAGTTTCTATTGTATAGAAGCGGTTAAGGATTTCCGCACACCAACTCGCGGGACCCAAGTCAACCTCATCTAATGGTGGTGTACCCTGCTAATCAACAAACAACACTCTGGATCCCACCAACCCGCATTAGGCCATGGTGGGAAATGGCCCAAAACACCCGCATATGAATCCGTATCTCTTGGTGTGGGTATCTTTGGGATCGCCGTTTCCAGCAGTGTAAATCTATCAGCTGATAATGGATTTCTATGTAGGTTATATAAGAACAAAATGGAAAAAAAAACATATAAATTATCAATAGTGTGTATATAAATTATTATACATATATAATTTATTTTTAACATTTAAGGAAGTTAGAGTAGATTTAATGCTTATGTAGCATTCTCTTCCAGTCAAACCGAGCTGTGGTGAGAAGTGGAGCTAGAAATAGATTTGATGTAGATTGGGCTGCAAGCCATAGTGACTCTTACAGCTCATCTGACGATGGGCTAGTGGACCTAGATCCACGGCCTGCGGGTGGAGCAAAGTACGTAAGACTGAATGAAGTATGAACTCTAAATATATTCAAAATGTTCCAGACATCTATAGTATGTCATATTTTATTAAATTGCAAAGACGTGTCGAGTTTCTTCATAAATTGTATAATGCAAGTGTAAACGGATCTTTTTCGTAGATCCGTTAAAAGTACAAAAAATATACAACATTTTTATAACTTTGTACATTTCCACTACCAATATACATTTGCAAACTACAGAACTGTAAACAACTTGATGGCAAATCGTTTATCATGAGGGATACCGAAGGTCACTGAGTCAGCACACTTAAAAAATCATTAAATTGGATGTTTCCATCTTAAATTATATAGAAATCTGAAGGTTGGCTCACGTATAAACTTAAAAAAATTGTTCTTGTGTGATATTTAAAAGATCTTTGTAAACTAATAAAACTAATGTGTCTGCCCATAATATCATAAAAACTAGTTCTTGCTTCATTTACATAATTGCTTTCATGGTTACTAATTCGAGATCATTAATAACTAACAGATAAAGTAATAGTAAGATTATATCGAAGTCCGAATCAAAACCCTGCCATATTGAAATATCCCGTGGAGAAGATATTTACATCATTCCTTTAATTGTGTCATAAGATGATGCTACAACATTATACTTAGACGCCATTGTACACAACTGTTTATATTTCATTCATCATCTCAATCGTTAGACGTCCACAGCTGGACTACCCCAAAGACATTTAATTCATCATCTTTATCAGCCGATAGATGTACCATATGTATACTGCCGGACATTGACCTTCTCCAAAGATCTCCACATCAATCGGTTCCACACTACCCGCATCCAGTGACTTTCTGCGACTGTCACCACCCACATCGTCGATCCACCTATTTCTTTTTTTTTATATTATCACGCCTTTTTCCCAGTAGGGGTAGGCAGAGGCGAATAAACACCCTTTTCGCCAGATGTGATCAGATCAGGTCAAAGCAGAAAACCGTACGCTCTAACCATTAGGCCAGCGAGCTACTATTTCTACGTAACTATTTAAATTTTCTGATGCCATAATAATTGCGAGAAGACTGCTACAATACTAGGAGAGCCTGCTCTGCCATACTAAAGTAACGAAAGTCAATTACTTGAAGGCGGTAAGAAAATATAAAAAAAAAACAATATATATTATGAAAATATGAACTTTAGGTTTCTCTTAAAGGCATTGGTAGTTTGTCAGATAAATAACCTATATATAAGTCAAGTAAATAAGCAATAACATGACACATAACGATTCAACACGGTTAAATGATACACTTTTAACCCTCATTTACTGATTTATAGAATACTATAATACTTATGTCTGAAGCATCGCTCAAATGGTATACAGATGTTGAAAATATCATCAAAACTTTATACATATCATTATTTATAAAATCCGCACTTGTGAGATTTTAGTTCTTCAATAAAATTACCCATTCAGGCTTAAATGTCATCAAGTTTTATAATCGTGACAAAAAATTACCTTCTTTTCCATCCATGTCTATAATGCTTTACATCAAAATTGCCCCCCGTGTGTGTGTACAGTCGTTAACATAGACACATTTACTCGACCAGAATGTACAAGTACCCCACTTATGTGCGGCGAGCAAATAATTATACGACCTTAATTTCATGGCTGATAACCTTAAAACCTAGAAAACGAGATCTATGTATAATTTAACACTAAAAATTTATAATTAACGTGATAGTTAAATAAAATAAAAAAAAATTATAAAAATATAATTTTTTTCAAGACCTTCGCCTGATGCTAAGTGATAAGATTGTCCAAACAACGTGGCGCTAGTTAGGATGATACTCAATGCATCACATTGCGCTCGTCGCCTTTACGAGACATGAGATGTTAAGTCTCGTTAAACCAGTAGTCTCACTTGCTACAGAGCCTTGGAACACGAGCTTTTAACGGCAGAAATAGGCGCTGCGTTGATACCTAGATAGGAGAGACCTACCACCAGTAGGTAGTATGAAAAAAAATTATCATATGTTAATAAAATGTATGTTATTCTATGATAAGGTTATTAGATTATCTTTATAGTGCAAATGTCGTTTTTTTTTAAATGTTTGGCTTGCCTTATTTATCTAGAAACATCAAGAATATCATGTGATTAGGCGATAACAGTACATACATTGATAAGACCGAGCCTTACCCTTGATCGTCGGACCTCGTTCGGCATAGTCGCGTTGGCCGGCGCCCGATAGCGCAACAAACACTTGTAGGTCAATTGCGTCACCGCACTAAACCATCTGATATCACTGCACTATAACGCGCGTCATAACCACAATACGCTCGCGTTTCGGCGGGCAGACAATTTGATTGAAGCGCAATGCACGTCCGCGCGGGTCGGGTGCGCGCCGGCTAGTAGGCCCGACGTTCCGGCGGCGTGGCTGCTGGTCGGCGTTCCCGTCGTACCGGAAGACCTGGCCGGCCAGACAAGAGGGGGACCGACGGCGGAGAGGGGGGAGAGGGTATATACACTATCACGCCCGAGTAATAATTCCGTGTCCGCGTTCCTAGGCTATAACTTCCTGTCGTGAGGAGAAGCAGCCGATGATCCGCACGGGCTATTTGCTTACATTAGAGAATGTACCAACAGCATGCCATTGCACTTAATTAGTATAATCATTTCCGCCAACTACTACTTAATGTTACTTACTTCATTTGACCCACGAGAACAGAATTATATATAAAAAACACAATTAACTATAATATAAGCATCGCATTTAATACTTCTATTAGGTTCAAATCATCATTTTAGGCCCCACCTAGATTATAAAATGATAGTGTGAGAACTCCTTACAAAAACATATAATTTGACTTTTTTTTTCCGAGGAAGCAATATGGCGAGCGAAACGTTCATACATACATAAATATTATATATCACGCCTCGTTTCCAGTGGGGTAGGCAGAGACCAGCTCTTTCCACTTGCTACGGCACACATCTCGCTTCCTCCACTTTCATGAGCGTCTTCATGCATGCTCGTCGGTTGCGAGTACTCTTGACCCGACCTTTCTTTAGAACATTCTCGATTTGATAGGAATTTGTCCGTCTAGGTCGACCTGCACCGACTTCTCCAATCATTCTTACCTTGTACACCTCTTTCGTTAACATTCTTTCATCCACTCTTTCAACAAATCGTTCCCCTTATGGTAATTAACACGCTTGGCCATATCAACTTGGCGCTAGTTAGTATGATATACACTGCATCTCATTCTCCTCGTCGCCTTGAGACAAGATGTTGAGTCTCGTTACCCGAGCACATTCACTAATTAAAGCACCGTTTTAACCGGAACACAGTAATGATAGCACACTACTGTTAGTTGAAAGAAATAGTCATTGCGGTGGTAATACAACATATAATATAGATCTTAACTTTATAACATATTTTTTATCACTAAACATAGTCGATTTTTTGAAGAGTTAAAATTAACACCATGTGAGTACTCCGAACTGGTATACCCATCGATTATGTTCGGGAAAACACGGCGAGTTCGATAGCGACATTTCTTATGATTTGGAAAAACCAGCACACTACTGCCTTTTGGACTCGGGTTAAGGTATTCAGTACAGGTCGTATTGTATAACATATTACGAAACCTACATTAGTCATTCCTATTGTGTTTAACATAGTAACTTTAGTTAGAAACGCGTTGTACTCTAGAACTTGGAAATGATGCGTAAACAATGAAGTAACGATTTAAAATAATATCGAGACATCATTCATCATCATCATGAGCCTTTGTTTAACCACTGCTAGATATAAGCTTTCCCCGTAATACCGCGACATATACTAGAAAAGATATTTACACAGCAACATTACACTAGCACTGTAGTAATCGCGTTGATACTATAAATAATCATAGTTACCGTTATTTGGCAGCGGAAACGGGCTTTCCTTTTGATTGTCTAATTAGAGGTCTCCGATAGGAGTCTAGTATTAAATGGTTAAAAACAGACCTTGTCTTCTGACGAAACTTTCTATTATGTAGTTCTGTGTGATCGTCACCACAGGTCATGGCGTCTCCTAAAGGAAGCGACAGTTTTTCTATACCGGAAAGTGAAACATTTTTCTTGAGTTGGGAGAAAATCTTTTAAAGACACCCTGCTTCCGAAGGAGTTTCTGTGAGATTTTCACTTATTAAAACTCCTACGATGGTCTTTTTCAATGTACAATATCGGTACCGGGATCTCCTACGGAAGTAACCGCTACCACTTTAACTTAGCATGTCTGAAGGAAAGTCTGAACTCTCCATCGCTGATATAATGCAAGTATGGAACCACTAAACTGCTATGTATTGTTAAACTATAATTGTAAACCTTAAAATAATTATTTACAAGTGCTTACTAATGCTTAGTCATTTTAATATTATTACTGTATCAATTCCTATAACTGAAGTGTTTATTAACACTGACGAATTAACCTGCGATGTGCATACAATGAAAAATAAGCAGAACAGAAGAATTGGAATTAAAGAATACTTTAGCAATACCTGTACGTGAACATAACTATATTCACTACTCTGTATGTGGACGGTAGATTTATCAGCGGTTCAAATGGAGCAGAAGACAGCAGCCTAAGAACTTCGACCTGTGACGACCTTGTGCCGATAAAAAAAAATTGAACACAAATACTATTTGCGTTTTAACGATAACTTATAATAAATGTATAATAAAGCAATTTTTATGTGTAAGTAATATTTTATAAAAAAAAATTACTACCAGTTCATAGTAAATAATTTACTATCAAGGTCAGTAAGAACACATCCTCATATGGTGTATACAAATACTAAAATTGATTTAGAAACAGTTGTATACATGCGGTTTAATAAATCCTTTAATATGTCTTGAATAATCAACTTCCTAATTCAATATATTACAAGATGGGAAAACCTTGGCCGGTGTGATCGACTCAATGGCAAATTATGATCATTATCCTCTCAGATGATATATTAGGGGGACCGGAAAGTAATGTCGTTTTCTTACGTTAAATACAAACACATACATTTTTAACGAGTCTTTATTTTTAATCAATGATGTATTCCCCATCATTGTTAATAACCTTTTGCCATCTAGTGAGTAAATTTTCAATCCCTGATCGATAAAAATTAATTGGTTTTTCGGCAAAATATCTAGAGATGGCATTTTGGATATCATCCAAATTTGCAAATGTTTTGCCACTTAAAAAGTGTTGCAGCGCTCGGAATAAGTGGAAATCCGATGGTGCAACATCGGGCGAATATGGTGGATGAGGCAGCACCTCCCACCCCAATTCATTAATTTTTTCTAGAGTTCGCCTTGCGCAGTGCGGTCTTGCATTGTCATGTTGGAGAATGACGCCTTTTCGGTTGACAATCGCTGGCCACTTTTCAATTAAAGATTGATTGACTCGCTGCAATTGTTCGCTGTAGAGGTCTGCAGTAACAGTTTCTCCACGTTTCAGTAATTCAAAATGAACAATGCCGCGAATACTCCACCAAACACACAAAAGCGCTTTTTTGGGGTGTAAACCTGGCTTAGCAGTACTCCGAGGGATTTCATTTGGAGAGAGCCACTGCCTTTTGCGTTTTGGGTTATCATACAGGACCCATTTCTCATCTCCTGTGATCAAGCGATCAAAAAACGCTTCTGTGTTGTGTCGTTGAAGCAATAAGTTGCATGTGATTGATCGGTTAGCCTTATTCTGTTCGGACAGATTATGCGGGACCCAAACACCTGCTCTGCTTACTTTTCCAATCTGCTTCAAATGTTCTTGGATGGTCGACCAAGGTTTGTTGAGACTGTTTGACAATTCCTCGATCGTCTGACACGGATTTGCTTCCACTTCCGCCCTTAACACGTCGTTGTCTAACGCTGATGGTCTTCCTGATCGATACGAGTCGGAAAGATCAAAATTACCCGATTTGAACTTGGAAAACCACCTTTGGCATTTACGAATGTCCAGTGCTTTTGGATAAACATCGCAAATGTTTTTGGTAGCAACTGTTGCGTTATTTCCCTTGCGAAACTCAAAGAGCATGCAATGCCGGATGTGTACCTCTTCTGGTATTTGGCTGGCCATTTTACCCAAAATTACAAAAAAAAATTGTAATTCAATTGTCTATAAGTAAAGAAATCACTATAACCTCACAATGTCTTTGGTACGCCTCTGAACAAAACAATGAGCTGACAAATGACAATCAAGTATTGGCACGCGCAGAAACGACATTACTTTCCGGTCCCCCTATTATATGACACGCTCCAAACATTTTCCGGTTAACAACCATAAGGACAGTACAAAGTCTCTAAATAAACCCACAGACTGATTATCTCATCTTGTTGAATACCGTCCCAGTCATTTAAACTGTTAATAAAGGGTGTCTGGCGGCAGATTTATATTTTAAAAAACGAATATCTCAATAAGTTATAAACAGTGCGGGGGGAAGGTGGTGTCATTAGAATCACCGATCGTGCGGATTTCTTAGTCACGATGTCGCAGTGGTCGGGTGAGCATCGCGCGTTCGCTATTGAAGCATTTTTCAAGAGTAACGATTCTTACGTACTCGCTCGCCGACAGTTTTGTTCACATTTCAATATTCGACGGATAGGCGATGGGCCGAGTGTGAATTTAATTCGTTCGTGGGTGGAGAGGTTCCGCGCAACTGCTTCGGCTATGAACACACCACGGCCAGGATCTAGTCGATCGTCAAGGACCCCCGAAAACATTGAACTGGTTGAACGCAGATTACGTGAAAATGCACGACTTTCGATACGGAAAAGGGCAGCTTCACTGGGACTTCCAAGAGCAATTGTGCATGAAATTTTGAAAAAAGATATGAAGTTTCATCCTTTTACAATTCAAATAATTCAAGAATTGAAAAAAAGTGACTTTGCGTCACGCAAATATTTTTGTGAAACCATGTTGGAGCGTTTTCGCACTGTGAATTCCATTTTTTGGAGCGACGAGGCTCATTTTCATTTAAACGGACACGTAAACAAGCAAAATTGCCGTTACTGGGCTCTAAGAACTCGCAATCCTCGACTGAAGCACCAAAAACCATTACATTACCCAAGGGTAACTGTTTGGTGCGCTTTATCCACGAATGGGATAATCGGACCATTTTTTTTTGAAAATGCACGGGGCCAAGCGACGAATGTCAATGGTGAGAATTATCGGCTCATGATTTCGAATTTCTTTTTGCCGAACCTGCGAGCTCATTCATCATTCTCATCACACACGTGGTTTCAACAGGATGCGGTACAGGTGCGACCGTACACACGGCCAGAGCTTCGTTGGATTTGTTGCGAGAAAATCTCTCTCAAAAACTGATTAGTCGCTTTGGGGACATCCTTTTTTTTTTTTTGATATCGGTGGTGGAAATGCTGTTAACGCATACCCAGCGTCCTTTTCAAGGGGGGGGACGCCGGGTTATGTGGGGCTCGGGGCCACTGAGATGTTGTGCGTGATCCCCATACCCACTAAAACCACCACCGCTTGTCCCGCCACACGCATACTGGAGACGCCCGGGTTTCAGCCAAGCAACTCTCCGGGCGCCTCCGCGTATAAAACTCCTCCTGGTGGGTGCCCGCGGGGAGCAAAAGCACCCACCTGCCGTCCCGTACCGGCCCCTTACGGGACCGGCACGTTGGGGCCCCCCGACCCCTCAGACGACCGCGCGCGCCCAAGACGGAGCGCACGCCCGGCCGCCGCCTTCCCGTGAAGGAATTGGGCGGCGGCCTCCTCCCTCCAAACTCCCCCCCCCCCACTTCGACGAGGGCAAATCAGCAAATCAGCAAAATCAGCGCAATTGAACCAAGTTTACTGCAGCGTGTGGCACGGAATACGAGGCTCCGTTTCGAACAGTGTGTGCAACAGGATGGAAGACATTTGGATGACATTATCTTCAAAAAATTAAACCCGCATTTGTACTCAATCTTTTAATACTTTTAGTAAAATTATATGTCAAACATATTATTTTTTATTTAAATTTGAAAACATAATCTGCCACCAGACATCCTGTATAGCAAATATTACCAATATTAACTTGGCAAATATCTCCCTTCCGCCTTTTTGTCTTTTGAATTTCGCGACTATGTACAAAGCGCTACAGAGCTCGTATCTGGCAATACTACACATAATTTGAAAGGTCTTGACATAACCTACAAAACGACGCTATGCATAATTAGTTTGGATATTGCGTTCAACAGTTATAGACGTGTAAATATTGAGTTCACTAACGCCGAAATTCGCGCTATTTTAAAGTTTTCCTTCCTTAAAGGCAAATCCGCTAGAGAAACGTTCCGTGAGATAAATGGTGTTTTGGGGGATGGTACTTTATCACTTCGAACCGCGGAGGAATGGTTTCGACGATTCAGAGCCGGTGAAAACGACACCATGGATAAGCCAGGAGATGGGAGTTAGTCACCAAACCATTTTAAACCATCTGCAGAAGGCTGGATACAAAAAAAAGCTTGATGTTTGGGTGCCGCATGATTTGACGCAAAAAAACCTTCTGGACCGAATCAACGCCTGCGATATGTTGCTGAAACGGAACGAACTCGACCCATTCTTGAAGCGGATGGTGACTGGCGACGAAAAATGGATCACATGCGACAATATCAAGCGAAAACAGTCGTGGTCGAAGGCCGGTGAATCGTCCCAAACAGTGGCCAAGCCGGGATTGACGGCCAAGAAGGTTTTGCTGTGTGTTTGGTGGGATTGGAAGGGAATCATCCACTATGAGCTGCTCCCATATGGCCAGACGCTTAATTCTACCATCTACTGCGAACAACTGGACCGCTTGAAGCAGGCGATCGACCAGAAGCGTCCAGAATTGGCCAACAGGAAGGGTGTAGTGTTCCACCAGGACAACACCAGACCACACACTTCGTTGATGACTCGTCAGAAGCTACGGGAGCTCGGATAGGAGGTTTTATCGCATCCACCATATAGCCCGGACATAGCGCCAAGTGATTACCACCTGTTCCTGTCCATGGTGAACGCCCTTGGTGGTGTAAAGTTGAACTCAAAAGAGGCTTGTGAAAAGTGGCTGTCAAAGTTCTTCGCAAATAAGGAGGGGGGCTTCTACGAGGGAGGTATTATGAAGTTGCCGTCTAGATGGAAACAGATTATCGAACAAAACGGCGCATATTTGAACTAAATCCGATCACTGTAACACTTTTTAAAAAGCATTAAATAAAGAGCAAAAAAGCGGAAGGGAGATATTTGCCAACCTTATATAAATTAACATTTTATTCGTAGGTTGTACAAGTGTGTATCAGTTTGGCGATGATAGCTTATTGGTTTCTTGCGTAACAATGCCAGCCAATCATATGCAGCTTAAGTGTGTGTCAGATTGTCGCCGATAGCTTTTTGGTTTCTTGCGTAACAATGCGAGCCAATCGTATGCAGCTTAAGTGTGTGTCAGATTGTCGCCGATAGCTTTTTGGTTTCTTGCGTAACAGTGCCAGCTAATCATATGCAGCTTAATTGTGTGTCAGATTGTCGCCGATAGCTTTTTGGTTTCTTGCGTAACAGTGCCAGCCAATCATATGCAGCTTAAGTGTGTGTCAGTTTGTCGCCGATAGCTCTTTGGTTTCTTGCGTAACAATGCCAGCTAATCATATGCAGCTTAAGTGTGTGTCAGTTTGTCGCCGATAGCTCTTTGGTTTCTTGCGTAATAATGCCAGCCAATCATATGCAGCTTAAGTGTGTGTCAGTTTGTCGCCGATAGCTCTTTGGTTTCTTGCGTAACAATGCCAGCCAATCATATGCAGCTTAAGTGTGTGTCAGTTTGTCGCCGATACCTTAATGGTTTTTTTTATACATTTATATATTATCACGCCTTTTTTCCAGTAGGGGTAGCCAGAGTTGAAAAAACACCTACTTTCCGCCAGATGTGGTCAGATTAGGTCCCATGTAACAGGGGGCGAGCCTGTTGCCACTTTATTGGGGCCACCGCACGCACGCACACACGCAAAGATGATGTCAGAGTGCGGGTTTCCTCCCGATGTTTTCCTTCACCGTCTGTATCTCGCTTACACGTAACAGACATAAAAGACACTTATTGGTGTCTTCCATAATAATTAAAATACTTTAATGTAACTAGAGCAGCAGTCACTATTGTTTACTGCCGGGCGATGATTATTAATGTAACTGCACATTAAGAACATATACCACTTCTTAGCAAGTTAACGTGTAACTTTCTATAACCAAAGAATTTTTTTTTAACTGCGGTTTTGTTGCTGTACGATCCAATCCAATCAGCCGGAAGACGTCCACTGCTGGACAAAGGCCTCCCCCAAAGATTTCCACTCAGACCGGTCCTGGGCCACCCGCATCCAATGGTTGCCAGCGACCTTGACCAGGTCGTCGGTCCACCTTGTGGGGGGTCTGCCCACGCTACGTCTTCCGGTACGTGGCCGCCACTCGAGAACCTTTCTGCCCCAACGGCCGTCGGTTCTGCGAGCTATGTGCCCTGCCCATTGCCACTTTGCGACGGCGATCCTTCGAGCTATGTCGGTGACCTTGGTTCTCCTGCGGATCTCCTCATTTCTGATTCGATCTCGCAGGGAAACTCCCAGCATAGCTCGCTCCATCGCCCTCTCAGCAATCTTAAGCTTGCGGACAAGGCCCACATTAAGCGGCCACGTCTCTGCTCCGTATGTCATCACTGGCAACACACACTGGTCAAAGACTTTTGTCTTGAGACACTGCGGTATATTGGACGAGAAGATATTTCTTAGCTTCCCGAATGCTGCCCATCCGAGTTGGATTCGACGAGTGATCTCTTTCTTGAAGTTGGACCTACCTAGTTGGATAGTATGTCCGAGGTAGACATATCTGTCTACAACTTCAAGTGTAGAGCTTCCAACTGTTACTGGAGTGGGTACAATGTGGACATTTGCCATGATTTTGGTCTTGTCCATATTCATTTTAAGACCCACTCGTTGTGAAACTCTACAAAGATCATCGAGCATTGTGTTGAGGTCCTCCATGGTCTCAGCCAAAACCACGATATCGTCGGCAAATCTAAGGTGCGTGATGTACTCGCCGTTGATATTGATGCCATATCCTCCCCAATCCAGAAGCTTGAAGACATCTTCCAATGCAGCGGTGAACAGTTTCGGAGATATGATGTCTCCCTGTCTTACTCCACGCTGTACGATAGAAAAGTATAATGCACCCTGTGTGACGCAGACTGTAAATGACTAAATATAAAAAAAAACAATTCTAATTATAGACGCACGTTATGAATCATTGTTTCGAGTGATTATTTTAATCACTATTATGATGTACGCTGAACACGCAACTACACTTAAGACAAAAATTAATGGTAATAATACATTATATGTATAGATTTATATACAAAACCAACATTGCTAGATTGAGCAGCAAACTTCAATTGTTACTGGTGGTAGGTGTCTGTCGTTGGAGACGGTCTTGACAGCTACCACCGTAGCGACTACTTCTGCCACAAAACAATAGTATAGAAGCATTTTTTTGTTTCTGTTTAAAGGGTTGTAGGCATAATTACTGTGGTAACGAGACTTAACATATGTTTTAAAAAAAAACGAATTCAATAGGAGTATTAAACTACGTCGGATAACTACCCTTTAAGTAGTACACTTTTTTGAAAGAAAAAAAAAAAACAAGCTATGGATCCGGGTCCACGAGCTCACTATCAGATGCGCTGTAAGAGTCAATATGACTTTCAAACATCTTCAGAAAACAGAAGGAGTGGTAAGAGAACAAGTTTGATGGTAGTGTTTGTATTATTTTCAGTTTGCCTTACCTTTTCGCCGTCCGTCGGAAGAGTCCCGTAACCGTACCAGCTTCTGGCCGGCCTCAGCCGGGGCTCGTCCTTGGGCGACAGCAAACCACTACCCCATCGGACTACGCCCTCGGCGACCGCCGCCACCCCTGGCGTCTTAGGGCTCCCATTGGGAGACTTCTGTGAGGGCACGCTCTTCTCTGCGACCGGGGGCAGAGTAGGTCGCGCGCATCCTGACCTCCTCTCATATATCCTCTTGCATGTGTCTTCAGAGTCTGTCTCCAGGAGGCTCTTCTTGTCGCTTCCCCGCTTCACTTCTACAGATTTTTTTAAGTCTTCTTGCCGTTGCGTCCATTTCGGATCGGATTCTTTTCGTTTTGCGCTTTCGTTCGACTCTTGTCTACAAAGCAATGCCTTCTTTAAACTTTCACTAGAGTCCTGCTTCGCGAGAGATTTCTTGTCTGCTTCTTTCGCCGCCTTTTTGTCGTCTTTTGTTAGGAGAGCTCGTTTCAAGCTGTCGGTCGAATCTTGTTTGTGAATAAGTTTTCTTGGGCACTCTGTATTAAGAGAGTCAGTAGTTTTAGATATGAGAAGTTTTGGGTAATCGTAAGGTGCATGATCGTTGGGAGGGTTTAGCTCTAGGGAGCGTCTATTCTTCCGCTTGTCGGCGGGGGCTATTTGGGCTTTAACGGGAAGAAGCCGACGCGGCAGGAGGCTGCGATGATCAGCGAGCGGCGACTCCGGGCGCAACATTTTGGGCGGCGACTTGAGATTGCCGCTGAATTATACACCCCTGTAACAAATAAAATACAATTGATTAGTTTTTTTAAGCATGTCTTTAATTAACTACCTACACATTCTGTAAATTTATATATCTAATTAATTATATTCAATAACAACAACATTTATTAACTAAAGAATGTTCTTTACTAACTATTTTAATGGGCCATAAAATATCATAGTAACTACATAAACAATGCTAAAACCAACATCGAGGTAGAACAACAAACTGATTTGAAATAACAAAACACTATAGTAAAAACATATTGATAATTCAAATATTGTTTACACAACAACCCCATAAATCTACATTGTATGGAATATGAGTTTGTTACGCGTACTTTAATGGAGATATTACTTCAACTAAACACGACTTTGCCTATATTTAATTTATATTAACGCACCCAACCACCGATCCTGCTCCTCTCATGAGGCTCTCCATCACAAAGTCATTTATTCGCCGTAGGGCCAAGTGCGAGTTGGTACATACGTATGATAAGCTTGATAGCTCACGATATTTTCATTCATTAAAATCTCAAGCTGCGCGGGGTTAAACCTCATGCCTTTTCAACTTTCTATTATCGATTCGAAATTAAACAATCTGCAAGTTTATAAAAACATTGATGCAGTTAATACAAATTATTAATAAAATATCTCTTCAATAAATATGTTATAACGACCGAGCATTACCGTCCAGACCAAAAAAGATTGAGAGCACTAACTTCATGTATAACTCGACTAGTAAAATTATACGCCGTGTTCTGTTTTGTTTCCGTCTTGATATTCATTTAGCTAAGGAATCTGGAAGATTGGTTATTTTTCTATCACAAGAAAAATTTTAAGTCGACAATAACATCGAAATTGAAAGTATAGTGGATTATGTATCAAATTTTTGGTCTTCAATTGAAACCGAATAATCAATGTGTCAATAGACGGAAATGAACCGCTGAACATAGATGTATCTTTTGACGTATTCTACAACCAGTTTTACGCTGTTTGATTTCAGTAGCTCTCAGCGAAAGCTCAAAATGTTTGAAATTGAATATACAGCTCAAAAACAAGTTTAGTTACAAACAAGCAGAAATATTGTACGTATGGTTTCAAATATCTCATTCATAACAAAAGAAACTAGCGTTAGTTACTGAATGGATGACTCACAGCCTGATGAATGGCGAAAGGTTTATTTGTATAGCAGAGAATGCATCCAGGCACCGCGGATACGGCATCGTGTTTACGCACACCAGCGTTCAACAGACGAAAGTAATCGCCCAGGTAGACCAACAACGCCCACAATTCAAAAATAAAACTACCAAATTAACCGCTACACATTACACGAATGTGATATGCTGAATTGTGCAGATTCAACACAGAAGAACGACGCTGTGATGAGAGATAACGAAGTAGAAACTCCTCACTGATAATTGACTTCATATTATGGTGATGGATTTCCTATTTCTGTAGTGATGTGGTTTCAACAGCTAATTTACATCCCCACTGTTGGGGCAAAGGCCTACCCTCAACATGAGGGCGATGGGCCATAGTCACCACGCGGGTCCACTGCGGTTAGTGACTTTACACAAACTTTAGAATAAATTTTAATTCATGTGCAGGTTTCCTCACGATGTTTTCTTTCACCTGACCGCCTACCAACCCGCACCACCGGCGTGGTGTGTTACGTTCCAATTCCCCTCAATGATCTCCAATGATAGTGGACGTCCGTCGGCTGATAATGATATAATAAAAAAATTATAAACCCATAGGTCATAAGTTATAAGCTTAACAGTCTTTTAACGGGAACTTAGGCTTCTACTTAATACCTATAACTATAAGGTATACTCACGGTATAATTCTGATGCTGGAGAAAATTTAAGTAGCTACCACCGCAGCATCTATTTCTGCTGCCGAACACTAGCGCATACATTACTGTGTTCCGGCTTAAATGGGGTTAGAGTCAGCGAAGTCACTGGAGTATCTTATATCTCAAAGCGATAACAACACTGTGATGCTGTGTACACTACCCTAACTAGCGCCATATTGTTATGGACAACGACTTACAATCAGGTAAACGCCCCGCTCGTGTCGTTCATCGTAGAATTAAAAAAAAACATGTATATAAATGTAAACAAATACGGCATAATGAGTGAACGTCGCACTAGGTATAAACATTTGCTAAGTAGGTGGATGGTGATTACTTTAACACAGTCGTGACACATAACAGACAATTATAATGGATCCGATAATTATTTTCAAGTGTGTTGTTTTTTTCATATGTAGTCATAGCTATAATTATTTATTTCTATTATTGCCAACGGTGTACAGACCTGTAGGAGGATAGGCACATAACAGGTGAAGTTACCAACAAGATATCTATGGAGGTCGAGTACATCGTCATCATTTCAACAGATGGACGTCCACTGCTGGACATAGGTCTGTTGTAATGTGTTCCACAAACCACGGTTTTGCGCTGTTTGAATTCAGCGGCTACCCGGGATTTTTTTTTTATATCCTATATCCAACTAGTAGGAGGTCTACCAACGCAGCGCTTTCCGATACGATGATGTCGCCTTATGCTGATTTAATTATTGTATACATTAGAAACTCTTTATTTTAAAACTAAATCTAAACAATAATACAAATTGCGTTGTTTGTTTAAACGAAGCAACGAGACGAGTTATCCGTTCAACCGACAGTGAGCGCTACTGCTGTCCATGACATGACGCTAGTGACTATGATATCACCACATTGTGCTCGTCGCTTTTAGGCTAAAGACATTCAGTCTCGTTACCTTAGTAATTTCACCATTTACAACACCCTTCAAACCGGAATACGACAATGAATACACAGTATTGTTTGTCGGCTGCTATCGGAGCTGCTGCGGTACCTACCTACTCCTCCGACAAAAGAGACGTATATCCAATGAATTTTCATGAATTGAAATTTCTAGTAGACTTTAATTTCCACAGCATCTAATACGTTAAGAAGAAAAAAAATTGTACTACATAAGTAAACTTAATTCGAACTATAAACGAAGCTTAAAGAAAGCACCCCCGGAATCGTATCATCGGCTTAAGAAAGGATATTGTAGAAATGTTTACAAAGCGTGGGCTCTTGTGCGGTCGCGATAACAGCCAACCCCGCTATCAAATATTTATACAGGGGTTGAAAACGCTCAGAGAAACGAAACCGGTCCTAGAATAAAAATTCGTTGGAACGAAACGTTATTTTAATTCACAAAGTAAACGTCCTTCAGTAATCGTACTCTTCGAGTCGAGAAACGATAACGATACTAAATTGATCTTTATATCGATTAGTTTTTAAATAATCGATTTATTTGTTTATCAAATTACTACTTATTATATTATATTTAGTAACAAAATGTAAAAATATTAAAATTCCAAGATATACAATCATATCCGTTGCTTTACGTACACAGATATTTCTGGTAAGATATATAAGCACTAGCCTGTCAGCCCTGTAGTCTAGGGCTATTAAGAATAAGACTAAGGTATTCCCCGCCTGCCGTACAAGGCGACTAAAGGGGTCTAAAAGTTCGTGAGCCTCGAGGTTATGGGTCTAGTGGTCTTGTATTCGCCGTAGCACAGCGTGGGTGCTAAAGAGGGCTTTGCCCTTCCGTGGGATGTTTTAACCAGAGTGCTAAGAGGTACCGGTGCGTTCCGTAGAAGATCCCGGAGCTCATCCTAATGCTCTGACGGAGACCACCGACGAAATTTTAGTGAGTAGAAGCCTGATATTACCTTGGGGATGTAAGGCTCCCACAACTTACAGGACCTAAGCTAACCTCACCTACTCGTAGTGCACCCTGCTAATCAACTAACGAGGTTCTGGCTGCCATCAACCCGCATCAGGTCAGCGTAGTGGAAAATAGCCCAGTCCCTCGATTTGAACCCTTACAAACATGGAAATCTTTCGGGGAGACCTATGTTCAACAGTGGACGATCGGCTGATGATGATTTCTTGTTTAATAGTTCAATAACATTACAAAGGAATTTTCTTTAGTCATCGAATCTCAAAAACCAATAAATAATAGAATAACATACAATAAGACTTTTGAAGAAACATTCAATCAACCTGTCTCTCCGTATATTATTTCGTATCGATTTGATGTTATTTGAAGCGTTTGTAAAAGGTATAGTATAAAACTGGTCACTACTCGGGTATATTAAAATTCCATATATTATGATATATTAAATTTTAATACATCCTCGTTTTAAATCATTTCAGGATTTTGATGGATTCTGCTTAAAGTAGGTATTCCCAAAAGAGTGTATTACATTACTAGACATCTTCATAGGAGAGTAATAACGTGACGCTAGTTATGGTGATATACACTGCACCATATTGTGCTGGTCGCCTTGAGACGGGATGTCGAGTTAGCTACAGCGCCCTTTAAACCGGAGCACACTATTGTTTGATAGAGAAATTAGGAGCTGCAGTGATACCTAGATTACCACTGACAACAGTAACCTCCCACCAGATTAATCTTGATGTGTCTCTATTGAATGAAGTCTAATACCATTAATATTATGTAAATGAAGATGGTGTTTAATCAAAACATTATATGACATTTGTATTAATTTTTTTTTAATATATTGTAATAATAAACAAAAAACGATGTTATCAGTAACAACCTGTTTTACGCATCTCGGATCTAGAACTGATGTTTTACAAAACAATATTCATATAATTAAAACATTTGTAACACCGGTTTTTTCCGGATACAAACGCAGATTGATAATGGTCACTAATGTTCATATACCAGGGTAAACGTATTTCATTGCCGATTATTATACAAACGGCCTCAGCACATGCTCGGGACGCATTAAGACCAGATTGACTTGCCCTAGAGGCTATTTATAAAACACTGGATCCGCAGATTTGCCGACACCAGCATTAGCTCTGACCATTGACTCATAATATTTACATTCAGATTTCAAAACAATTTAAAACTCATAGATGAACCGGTCTTTAACATCAGCATGATAACCGTGCTTCGGTTTCGCAAATATTACTAACTATAAACTCCTCCATGTACGATCTACTACATTTCTTACTCAGTTATAGTAATGACTTATCATTCTTACGCAGAGTATAAAATAGTTTATTGATATAACAACTATATTTCTTACTAAAGATATACATGTGAGTAACTTTTACAAATTTCCAATTAGTAATAATTAGCTCACTATGTAATCTTTCATCTTCTATTATTGGAGTAGGTTTACTGGTTTGGCTGCGGGGGCTAGCTTGCCCTTCGCAGCCTTGGTGGAGTTGTGGAGGGAGAGGAATGTCGATGTTGCGTTTCGCCGCTCATTCTTATCCTACGAGGCCTTATAACGATTTGCCGCGGAGCCCAAGATCAGATCCGCCGCATGGAGTCGGAAGAGTTTTCTCTCGATCGAGAGAAAGATGTGCTATATGTTCCGACGCGTCTTTACAGATGTAGAAAGGAGACGTCTCTCCCCCGAGATGGAGCTGCGCAGTCGCGGAAGTGTACGAAAGGCGTACCCGTGGCGCTGTCGTAAAGCGACAGCGGTGGAACATTGTAGGGGTTTAGTCGGTGCGAGTCCGACATAACCTGTCTGCCTCCGCGCGAGTCGGCATGCGAAGGCATTACCCCCACGCCAAACAAAACAAAAAGGTGAACTAGTAACTATTGCAGGAGACAGTCTATTACTGTACAAATTTTACTACATTACGGTTGGTTAAAGTTAGAGAAATTACTGTGGTGTCGCCTTGAGACCTAACTTATTAAGTTTCAAGGCGACGAGCATAACGTGGTACAGTGTTTATCATTCTAACTAACTAATGCAACATTTTTATTGGCAGCCTTATTACTTACCATCATTGAATGGACTTACTCGTCTCATCGCTTCACAGAATAACAAAAACCTATCCCTTTGAAGAAAAAATAAATATTTACTCGGATTATGCAAGTGACCGACCGAAAGGTAAAAATAAAGAAAAGCTATTCTTTATTTTTACTTTAATTATGAAGTATGTACTATTAAAAGGTGACGTCTATCGGCTGATGATGATAGTAAAATGCTGAACTAGAACAAAACTACTTGCTATTACTTAACTTAGATTGAAACTTACTACTATTATTTTAACTTGAAAACCGCACAATTTGCGATGATCTACAAAAAAGTAGTTACTATATATAATAATAATATACCTTTTATTCCCACATTAACATAAATACATAGTAGAAAAAAGAATTCAAATAAAAAACCAAATATTACATTTACATCATGTAGAAAAAGAATTTACTCAGGTAATGTAGGCAATAAAGTCTACAACCCAGATTTTGAAAAGCCTAAAAAATTTTCATAACAAAATAGCAATCACTTCAACCAGATCCAAAGCTATACAAACATAATGTTTTATAATATATCTTTAATACTATAAAGTACCGTAGCACAGGAGTAGGTTAAGTTGAATACACGAAGACTAAAGCCGAATAAGCTGATAGAACCCAATCATCTCCATGAACAATGAATAGAAGATAAAGCGCTTAACTTCCAACGAACCTCCCTACACTCGGGCAGATGAACAATGCATAAAAGCTTACGTCGAGGAGTTATAGCAGAAATTAACTTGAGCAACGAGCTGAACTGCAATGTCGTTCAGGATACAACAGGAAAATAAAACTTAATTAAGGTTACTGTACGACTCCTGCGGATAATTATTAACTCAATCGTATCCATTAATTAATGAGGAAACGGTCTGAAGAAATAATAGATCTTACAGAATGAATAACTGCAACTGAAGTGGAGTGGAAGTGATAAGTAGTAAGTGGGTACCAAGCCATAGAATAAATTTTATATGTAGGTATTGAATATTTTTTTTTTATTTGACGCAGCGAACCGACGATCGAGATGTTCAGCTGATGGTAAATTATACACCTGTTCATCACAACATGGCGCTAATTAGGATGATATACACTGCACCCACACTGCACTCGTCCCTTTGAGACATAACACGTTATGTTTCGTTACTCGGTAACTTCACTAGCTACAACGGCCTTCAAACCAGTACACACTAATGTTTGCACAGTACTGTTTGGCGATTGGAATAGGAGCTTTAATAATAACTACTTAATCAACCGCCGGCAACATATAGGATTAACAGATAAAAATTTGTCTATATTTCTGTAGGAACTTCAACTAATGATCGTCAGTCAATAACCATGAGGCGTTACTTAGTATATTTACACAGGATAGTAATGAGCTAATCGACTTAAATATTGTGTTGTTTTGTCACTAAAGCTACTTTTTCTAAGTATAGGGCCATACTAACTGGAACATACTAATGTTTTCAGATAAATGGCTTGATGAGAGAATCGAGATACTAATTCACTTACACAGTCTCCAACAATAGCAACCTGTCACCGATAAATCTCAAATCATGAGGTTTATAACCCATTATAAAGAGCCACATTCCTACCAAGTTTCAAGTCTGTAGGTTTTATGGTTCCAGATATGATCATGATGAGTTTCTGAATGGAAATATAGTGGAGATCTTTGAGAGAGGCTCTGTCCAGTAAATTGTTATACTACTAAACTGCAATATAATCATTAAGCTAATACCACCGCGTTGCACAACGTAATGACAGCATAATGATTTAATGATTAGCTGTGATGTTGCAACGCGCGGATCACACGGATACAGTTCCGCTAATGACAACTTTCACCAGAAATCAAATGTTATTGTGTACACCGTCCGGTAGTTTTACTCGACGGCATCTTATCCACCATTAGTAGAGAAAGCCGGATTAATCAACACAGCAATTTACGTGAATTTGAACAAATGCATTTTCTAAACTAGATGATGACACCATCATATAAAATACATCCCCATCATCACAAAAAATTATGGAAACGTGCAAGTGGATTTCCCAAATTACTCCCCGTGATCGTCTCCTGATTTTGGAAAGGTCTATTCAATGTTGCGACGAAATGAGCAGACGCCCACTTGGTGGTAAATTAAAGAAACCCTTGCCCATAACAACATGGCGGTAGTTAGAGAAACACAACATGTTATTTCACTAGCTATAACGCCCTTCAAACTATAACACAGTAATGGTCGCACATTACTACCTAGACGATCTTCAGCCAGTACCACCACCAGTAAATGTCCGTTCCGAATACAACCAGGCTCCTCTAAGGTTAGTTTCTAACTCGCCTTAACACGTTAAGTGTAAGTAATCAAATAAAGTAAAGGACCATTTGTAATTTCATATATAATACGAATAATTATGTAAATGTACGGTCCTCGAGTGGTTCCAGTGGACCGACGATCTGGTGAGAATCGCGGGAACCCACCGGATGCGAACAACGCGTGACTGATCGATGTAGAGATCTTTAGGAGAGGCCTATGTCCAGCAGTGGACGTCTATCGGATTATAATGTAATAGTAGTTTATAGTGAACACAAAAGCAATCAAATTATTGACTTAGCAGTACTTATAAAATAATATTTTCATACTTGTAAGAATGTCTGCAAAAAAAATAACAAAAACAGACTCAATGAACCCAAAAGAATTGGTACTTAAAAGTTACATTTATTAACATGCGTTTGTATTTTTTTAATTAATGTGCCTAAACTTAAACCAGAAGTACCTTAAAGATAAAAGGTTTAGAGCTTTTCGTGAACTTACCATTATGATGTTACGATGTTTTGATGTGCTGTTTTGTTGCCCTGAAAAAGAAAATAAGTGTGCTTATTGATTGACATTCCCAATAAATAATAGACGGGGGATGAAATTATTAATCCAAAGATTTTCTGTCGGTTATAAATAAGATTCCCAACTAGCAACATTAGCGCCCTGGGGTGCAAAGGGTCCCGCGTAACAACTCACGGGATCCAATCCAACATCACCTGCTCGTGGTGCTTTGGCTCCCCACCAACCCGCATTGAGCCAGCGTGGTGGGAAATGGTCATGTGACTTCCTACCCGTTCGTTGTGGGAATCTTTAAGGGAGGCCTATGTCCACTAGTGGACGTCTATCAGCTGATGATAATGATGAACTATAGCTCTGGGAATTACTGTGTGTATTTTGGTGTTTTCCGTATTACCAGCACATTGTCGTGGCCGGCGCGAATCATTCAGCACTAATAGCAAAGTCTGGTGACTTGCCTATATCTTATCTTTTAAAAAAATTATCGAATTTTCACATATAAATGTGTCATAACTAACTATCCATTTTTTTATTCATCAAAGGGACGGGACGAGCGGGACGTTCACCTGATGTTAAGTAATACGCCTGCCTATAACAAAGAAGCGCTATTAAGATGATATACACAGCACCATATTGCGCTAGTCGCCATAAAACATAAGATGTTTAATCTCGTTATTCACTAGCTACAACTTCTTTCAATCCGACGGTGAAAAAGACTGAGAAGGCGAGTGGTGGTAAGTCTCTGTTGTCGGAGACCGTCTAAATGGGTACCAACCACTTTCTTTTGCCGCCAAACAGTAGTATGCATAAATTACTGTGTTCCGGTTTAAAGGGCGCTGTATCTAGTGTAATTACTGGGGTAATGAGACTCAACAAGCGACGAGCGCACTGTGATGTAGTTTGAACCATTCTACCTAGCGCCGCATTGTTATGGGCGGCGTATCACTTACCATCAGGTGAACGTCTCTCTCGTCTCGTCGCTTAATGAAATAAAATAAAAAAAAAAACAAAAACGTTGCAAACCTGACTACCTAGACGATCTCTGATAAGAGATTTACCGCCAGTAAAGTACGTTATTATTAAGTAATATTATGCATAGAGAAGGAGTTTTTAAGCAAAGAATACATTGTTTTAGATTAAACTAAAGAGTATACAATAAACGTATTATATTTATAATAAGCAAAATAATATATATATGCGAATTACTCAAGGTCACTTACAAATCTAGCAGTTATGTATAGATAAGTAGCTCGCTGGCCTAATGGTTAGAGCGTGCGGCTTTCATTACGAAGGTCGCGGGTTCAAACCTCGGCATGTACCGCTGACTTAATATTTAAGTTATGTACATTTGTGAACTTTAGTTACAACAGCGAGATACAAAAACGGTGAAGGAAAACATCGCGAGGAAACCCGCACACTGATATCATCTGTGTGTGTGCGTGGGGTGGTCCCAATAAAGTGGCAACAGGCTCGCCCCCTATTACATGGGACGAATCTGACCACATCTGGCGAAACGTGGGTGGTTTATTCACCTCTGCCTACCCCTACTGGGAAATAGGCGTGACAATATAAAAAAAAAATTATAGATAACTAAAATTTAAATAATAAACAGCAATAAACTTGAGGTGAGGACAAAATAATTTTAATTGACTATTACGAGCAAGTTACAAAGCTCATGAAACCATTAACAACGTAAGTAAAATTTAAATTAAGTTATTTTGGCCATACAAAACTAAAGTGAGAAAATGTGTATATAATATTAATTTTAATATTAACTATAATTCAATGTTAATATTATTAATAAAAACAGCAACAATCATTATAATATAAACAGTTTACTATAACACCTATACGATTATACCTGCACAAAATATTCAGTGATGGTTGTGGAGGATTTCCAATCTCCAGTATACTACTAGGAAAGTTTTTTTTTTATTTAGTTAACCGACTAGACGGGACGGTCGTTCAATGGTAAGTAATACACCTGTTCATAATAATGTGCTAGTTAGGATGATATACACAGCACCACATTGCGCTACTCGCCTGAGACATTACATGTTAAGTCTCATCACCGCTTCTCATCTCATCTCTCATCTATTTACATTAGTTACAGCGCCTTTCACTCCGGAACAAAGTAATGTTTGCACACTGACAACAGAAATAGAAGCGGCGGTGGTGATGCCTACTGAGACTGTCTCTACCAACATGATATATCTGAGGACCCTCACTCACTAACAAACTAGTACCCCTGGTCCATGAGACCTGTTTCAAGTACCGAAAGCAAAACCTTTTTTTATCTTTTACTACCGGCAAAATGATGACCACGACCACTCTGTCAAGAGTGATACCGACTAGGAAGAAGACCAGCATGAAACTTTAGACCTATTTTAAATAGTCTGATAAAACAAAATCCTGACAAAACAGGTTAAATCCTGTGAATGTATAGTTGTAGTTTATTCAGCAGATTAAACTATTCACATAAAGCATCACCATACAAGTGAAAAGCTTAGTTGAAGAGGTACCGGAAATTTTAATAACGTTGACGACACAAAATAAAACAGAAAATGTTGAAATATTGATATCGGCGGAAGACACTCCTGAAAATTGTTCTAAAAGTTTAATATGGACGAGTGCTTGGGTACCGCTCCGAGCGTCTGAATTTTATTTTCCTCAGTCGGTTTAACCTCATTCCGGAATCGTGTTCGCGGGATGCCGCCTGCTATGTTTAATGTTTCATTTAAATATTTAAAACAATCAAGATTTTTTTTCTCCTGATGATAAATTATGATGCCTGCTCATAACAAAGTGACGCTAGTTGAGATAATGCGCACAGCACCACATTATGCTCGGCACTTTGAGTCTTAATATCTTAAGTCACTAAACTAATAATTTCTTTATGACAACGACCTTCAAACCGGAATATAATAATGTTTGCACACTACTGTTCGGCTGCAGGATTAAGGGCTGCGGTGGTACACACCTAGACCTATCTCCGAAAACAAAGACTTAGAAATAACCACCATATTGTGTTTAACACAACATGCACAATGTGGTCATGGGTAGACAAAAGTCACTGCATATTTGTAAAAAATTGCAAAGTAGTAATAGCTTATATAGTAATAGTTAGGGAACTGAAAATGGATAAAGACAAAATGTACAAAAACGAAAGAAATTAAGGTAAAATTCAAAGCAAAGCAAAGGAAGAGAAGGAAAATATAACGTAAACAAATATGATGTATTTCAAGAGAGTGCAATATACAAACAGGCAAAAATCAAGTCCGAGAGGTGATGTATGTTAAAAGAGGAAAAAACAAAGGTAAAGAAAAATTGGTATGGAAAATAATGACAAGTATTATAGTGAAAAGAGAAATATAGACCTAAATATATACTAAATAAGAAAGAGAGTAAGCAGAAATGAAAAGAAAATGCCCTAATTCGCCACAAACAGGGGATGCTTATAAAAAAAAACATGTGGTGGTGGGATATTTAGAAATAAACATGAATACATCATAAACATATTGTATTTTATATTTACGACGTCTGCAATGTATAAGTTAGAAACGATAATTAAAAAAGGTGAGTTTTTCAATCACACGAACCGATGTAATGGCCGCAGTGGTCAATACGACGTGAAACACATTGCGTGCAGCAGACAAATCCATTAGACATCCGGTTTTATCGCTCGCCGTTGACCGATACGGCGCTAAAATTAACATTAAACCCACGTCCGAGCAGCTACGATGACAATAACTTTTTTCCTTCTCTATTGTATATTAAACATCAACAAATTCATTTGATGCGGAGGAACCATCTATACCCACCAAAAATCATTCGCGAGGCTATTAAGATTTTGTTTTTTTTTTATATATTTTCACGCCTTTTTCCCAGTAGGGTTAGGCAGAGGCGAATAAACACCCACTTTTCGCTAGATGTGTTCAGATTAGTTCCCATGTAAGAGGGGGCGAGCCTGTTGCCACTTTATTGGGACCACCACACGCACACACACAAAGATGATATCAGTGTGCGGGTTTCCTCGCGATGTTTCCCTTCACCGTTTGTATCTCGCTGTTGTAACTAAAGTTCACAAATGTACATAACTTAAATATTAAGTCAGCGGTACATGCCGAGATTCGAACCCACGACCTTCGGAATGAAAGCCGCACACTCTAGCCATTAGGCCAGCGAGCTACTCTGATTTGTAGACAAGATATTTATTTATTTAACTCTATGCACCAAGTTAAGACTTGTCGTATTGTATGGAGCTGAGTGTTGGGCCACCAAAGGTTCGGATGAAAGGATTATTACATGTGGCCGAGATGCGAATGTAAAGATGGATGTGCGGTGTGACAAGAATGGATAAAATTAACAATGAGTATATTAGAGCAAGTCTGAAAGTTGCTCCGGTGACAGAGAAATTGAGGAGCAAGAGGTTAGCGCGGTTCGGACATGTTATGCGAAGAGATGAAGGATATATATCAAAGAAAGTAAAGAGAATAAACTGTATGGTTATAAGGGAAGAGGAAGACCAAAGTGTGGATGGATTGTGTGAAAGATAACAAGTGTAAGAAGAGTGTGTATACAGATATGACGGCTGATAGAGAGACATGGAAGAGAAGTACATATTGTGCCGATCCCACATAGCTGAGAAAAGCGCAGGAGGAAGAAGAACTCTATGCATCAAGTGCATAGAACTTGACTCAGTTGGCATCATCATATAAAAAATATTTCAATGTTAACTTATTATAAGATGATATACATTGCACCATATTGCGCTCGTTGCTTTAAAACAAGATGTTGTCTCGTTACACCAGTTATTTCACTAACTACAGCGGCACCCAAACTGGAACAGAACACAGTTTGCGCACTACTGATTATCAGCAGAAATAGGAACTGCGGTAGTGCCTAGATGGTCTCCGGCAATAGAAACCTATCAAGTAAAGAAAGAATATATATTAGCTTTAATTTTGATCTCAGAAACAGTTTCTTTCAGTACAGCATATATCTTTTATGTAATGTTATTTAAGTATATACACTGAGCATCCATATAGTATGATAAGTATATAACAATCCTGTGTAAAAAAGTAAATAAGGATCACTAGTGAAGTGAAGCCGTAAGGAATATTTATACAAAACCGTGTTGACTAGGCACTTCGCCTAATAAGCTCATGTAGTTGATGAATATGCATTACGGAAACTTAACGACGATTAAACAGCTTACTATCTGAATGGCACATATCTACTCCATATATGTGAAATTGTATATTTATATATTTAGCAGCAAAATGCTAGTCTAGTTAAAAAAGTCTAGTTAAAATTTTCGCGTTATAGTAGACGTGTTAAAAATTCACAAAACTTAAAACATCGGAATAACTTTCTCAATGTGAAAGTAGAACTTAAATTTCAAACACCTCGTAATGACGATGATGAAAAGGCCGACGATCTGGTGAAGGTCGTTAGAAACCGCTACATACAGCAGCGCCTTGCAGCTCTTTGTGGGAAGCTGACCAGCAATGTATGTGTATAAAGTCTTATTTTTTTTATATAATCACGGCTTTTTCCCAGTAGGGGTAGGCAGAGGTGAATAAACACACACTTTTCGCCGGATGTGGTCAGATTAGGTCTCATGTAACAGGGGGCGAGCCTGTTGCCACTTTATTGGGACCACCACACGCACACAAAGATGATTTCAGTGTGCGGGTTTCCTCACGATGTTCTCCTTCACCGTTTGTATCTCGCTATTATAACTAATGTTCACAAATGTACATAACTTAAATATTAAGTCATGCCGGGATTCGAACCCGCGACCTTCGGGATGAAAGCCGCACGCTCTAACGATTAGGCCAGCGAGCGTTAATGACCATATTTAAAGGGATCCATTTCGAACTTAGTTAAGTTTGAAATATTATTAGCATATTCATTAGTTTTTATAAGTTTGAATCATTAATAATAATGATGGTTGTAATGTATGCGAACGTTATAAAAAAATTCGCACCAGACGTTTGCAATGTTCAATCCGTTTAATCATCGTTCTATTTTTTGTCACGTTATTCGTTAGAGTATAATTTGACTTAAATGAATTACAAATGGTCTTTAATTAGGTAAATATTATTGCCTAAAGTTTCACTTTTAAATATAGAGCAATAGAAATTACTAAAAATGCTTGATATTCATATATACTAATAACTAATTTGTCAATGTTTTGGACCGATTTTAACGACACTTACCTATACATCATAAATCGAACAACTTTCACCGGCGGCAGGTCTCTTTTGCCGGAAAACGTCTTGGTAGGTACCACCGCAGCTGCTATTTCCGCCGCCGAACAGTACTGTGCAAGCGTTACTGTATTACCATTTAGAGGGCGCCGTACCAAATATAGTTACTAAGGTAACAAGACGTGACAGACATACGGTCTGAAGGCGAGTAACACAGTATCGTGCTGTATATACTCTTAACTAAAAAAACCTTTTTATAGGCAGATGTAACACTCACTATCAGGTGAACGTCTTGCTCATCTCGTCGCTTTGTAGTTTGAAATGAATATAATATTAAATACATAAAAATAACTTTAAACGTTTTGAGATCGCTATTCTTTGAAAGCACTAGACCGAAGACTAATTAAATTATCAGTTATACGTATTCCTTAAATGTATAGTTTTTACATTATTTCCTACTGCACTGTATTATCATGTATTCATAACTTGACTTATTTCTACTTCAAGTTTTGATGATGAGATTTGAAAATCTATAATAAAATAGAATATATTTATATATAAAACTTTAAAGAAAACGCCTAAGTTTCTTTTTTAAAGCAGTTACAGAAATGCTGCTGTATCTGCATATTTCCTTCTACAATATGAAAGCGAGTGGAAGAAGTAACTCGCTACTGGTCGGCAGCAGAAATAGGCGCTGCGGGGATCTAGATGTTCGGTCAACAGAGACCTGCCAGTATTACTACTATCCTACTACCAACTACAAGAAACCTTGGTTTTACAAGTCCAGCTATTTAACTATAGGGCCACGGTGTAAATAAATGTTAGTATAACGATTTAAGTTATGCTCTGCCAAATGGAAGTAAAGTCCCGTTAAAAGCAGCTACGGCTGCATCGATATGTGTATAACTGAACAGCGGTAACAACCTATATCTGATAGCGTACTGAAATTCTTTAACAAGTTGAATTCTTAGAGCAGAGCCAGCTAACAGCAAACTTAATACAGACCCATTAAACTTTACACAATTAAAAAGTTCTACGCAATCGCAGCCCTGAAACTTTACTCTTGTTTTTTGTATGCGACCCATTTATTCAGTCGCTGTATATCTAAAGAGTTACTCCGCTCTCAATAATTATGGAAAAGTAGAACAATTATACCTAGATTCTAAATCGTTAAGACCTTCATTTTGTTACAGCATCTCTCTCACACAAAAAACTTATCTCGACCACACTGACCTCTTAATCATAAGTTAAAAATAAATTAATATATTGAACATGATATGAAACTTATTATATGTAAAATATTCATTCTTGAATAAATATATATAGGGGTTGGAAATAAATAGCTCTGGGGCGTAAGTCATATAATTAATTAACCGTTATAAATAACCAACAATAAATAATTTAACTTAGGAAATATATAAGTTCAAGATTTAATGCCAACATAACTATAGTCCACACTATGCACATCTTGTGTGCTGGTGCTTTTTTTATTGTTTTTAAACAATGAATAGAAAGTCTTTAAGTCTAAGCAGTTTGTATGTCGCTTATCACTTTTTTACACCTTATAAAATAAGGATTTTTTTAATTTCACAAATCGACGAGACGAGTTATAGCTATTCTCTGAAGATGGTATTTACTGAAGTGGCACTTGGTAGTTTGACTCTTACAGCATTTGATACTTGACTCGTGGACTCGGATCCACGGCCTGTTTCCCATATCAATGTAACGGCACTTGGATTAAATACACAGCTGTTATAAATATAAAAATGTTGAGTAATGTTTGCATTGTACTACTGCAGTTCGTTATACGGTCACCAGCAACAGATTTCTATCACCAGTGAAAGACTACAGTCGGTGTACAGAATAAATTTCGTGACAATCATAGAAAAATACTTTATCTGTAGGCGTGTTTTCTAAATAAAGACTTCCGCATGGAATTAGAAATAGAGACGTTCCCTTCATATAGGCAAATAAGCAATGCAGGCCCTAGCTTCCTAAACCTATCTAATAATAATTTGTTAACTTACTCGAAAGGTATTCAACTTTACTGAATTGGAGATGGTGAGTTTAAATTTAACTGTATATAAGTACAAAGATATGCACAAGGTGGACCGATGATCTGGTGAGAATCGCGAGAACCCACTGGATGCGAGAAACGCGAGACCGATCGATGTGGAGATCTTAGGGGAGGCCTAAGTATAGCAGTGGATGTCTATCGGCTGATGATGATGATGATGAAGTACAGAGATGTTAGGCCCAGTGCATAACCTATCCGAAATCTCCTTATCTAGCATAATAGCCGTAACTCCCACTGGACAAGAAGTTTGTAATATCCATTCTTACCTGACCTCTAACCGTCAGCAGCAATATCTCTACTAAATTTTAGGTGTTTCAGTCTAATAGTTTTCGAGTTCTCGAAATTAGTCAATGAATCTTTGGATATATATCCTATACATATATATAATAGTACATAGCTTATGTGGTATCTTGTATAACAACAGCATAAGACGGAAGCGTAAACTTGAACGTGCCGTGTTCGTATCGCGAACCGATGGTCGCAACTTGGGCGAAAGTGGGCAGGAGCCGGCGCTCCGGGTGAAAGTGAGTATCGGAAAGCAGTTGGGCCGCCGCTTTCGTGCCGGCTCGGTTCGGATGTCCTTTCGTATGTGTCTCGGACCAGTTATAACGTTTGAAGCCGTGCGAGCAAGCGGGCGAGATGTGGAACACCTCTCCGATCTGCTGCTGGCTTTATTACGGTCGTATATACACCGCATAGTTATATACATTCGCAAATTTCAAATTATTACTTGTACTCTGCTGCCGGATACAATCTAGACACGACCGCAGCCTATATTTCTGCTGAAAAACAGTAGTGTTCAAAACATTACTAAGTTCCGATTTAGAGGGTGCTATAGCTAGCAAAATTTTTTAGATAACAAGAGTTAAAATCTTGTCTTAAAGACGAACTAGCAATATGTTACGGGAAGGTTTATCACTTACTATCCCGCTCGTCTCATCGCTTCGTTATATCAATCAATAATAAATTACCTTATAGGGTAACAAGGTGATAATGCACTATAATGTTGTGTATAAAGATGCAAATCATTAGATTTGTATAAAATTATAAAATTTTTTTAGTTACCACATAAACAAATCCTGAATCAATAAATACAAATAAGTCATGAACAGGTAATAAATCATCAAGTAAACACAGTTTACATTCGTTTTATTATATTATTATAACAGCACACCTCTCAGATTACCTGTCTGCAGAATATTTATTCCATGACATTAATTGCTAAGAAAATGTTTCTTTGGTATAGAAATTCAAATGCAATAGTTACATAGCCCGTAACAACACAAAAATAAAAAAATGTTCTACAGTAATATTAGCATAGACATCCAAAATTTTAAGTTGCGGTACTATGGGACCACATCCCACATATACATACACAATTATCGTATAAAAATTATGACTATAATAATACTTGATTATATTATTCATTCTATGCTTAAAGGATAATTGGTATTAGTATTAATAACAATTTCATTTAATTAAAATACTTCAAGTACTCAAATTGCAATATACATTATTAAGATAAAATTTACAACTCACTTTGACATGTACATCAATGTGATATATTATATATTTATATTGCATAGATATTAGATATTCATAACAGTCAGAAAAGTCCCACAATGCCATATCCAAGCTTATATAAAACATTATATTGTGTATGATTCTTGAAAAATAATAAGACAATAATATTATTTATAATATAAATTCTATATTTATATTTATTGTAATGGATTTTAGGCCACTACATTTTGACTGTTATCCATTGATATTAATAAAAGATGGAACTAAAATGTATGTGATGACTTAAAAACATATACTGTATATAACGAAAATGTGTTTTCTTTGTTCATCAATCACATGAAAACTACTAAATATATAGATATGGGAACATGAACATTTGGGCTAAGTGATTTGTAGATGGTTATATGCTATTTATTCTTTGAATTTAACAGATCGGTCATGATTTTATTTCCAACTAACTTTATTAGCATTTCCTGTTTGTTTTGATTTATACAGTTAATACTTGTTACTATTATCAGTTGCTATAGAAAGCTAGTTTATATAATTATACCTATCTAAACAAAAGAACACAATTGACAATGCAAAAGGTTCATTTACTTTTCTAAGTAACTAATAACAATTGATTGCCAACTATCTTTTATTTATTTTATTATAGCAGATAATGACATATTTAATTAGAGATAACCCTGTTCAAGTTGTATTTATTGATAGTTTTTGTTTACCAATGTTATGTTGTTTATTTTTCAATTTTACTCATGGGAAAAATGAAAGCTCCCATCATCAAACACATTAGTTATTTCTCTTTTTTACTAAAGACAATTAACTTTTAACAAAATGCACTGAAATTATCTATTAATAAAAATAAATAATAATATTTTTATTGGAAAAAGTTTCACCTGCAGAAAAAGTATGAGAAGTACTAAAACTTTGATTTCATTAAAGATATTTTCAGAAACCTTTCTGCCTAACTTACCAGTTTATCTACTCTGTGAATGGCTTATAAGAAAGAAGAAGAATGAAGAAATAAGAAAGAGAATGCATGAAATAATCATATAAATTTTAATTAACATCCAATTACTGATATGCAAAAGTATAAATATACACTGGCAAGGTAAAAATTATTATAATAATTAAGTATTATAACCAAAATAGACCATGAGACCAATAAACAACCATGAGATAATTCCCAGCTAATACTTATTCTGTGTGTAATGCAATGTGATTACATCTATATCCAGACAAATTCCGCTGTATGTCTAACATACACACATACCGAAACACATTTTCTTGTCTTTATTGTAAATGTTTTCCATATATTATATAATATATAAATTTATACATCATATAAATGGAATTATAAAATATAACATTAAAAACATAATTCTATCCATTATTCTAAAGTAGATAATTTTTTATACATTATTAGCCAGAGTTTGAATCAGCATTGTTATCACCAAAGGATTTTCTTAGACATTTTAGATTATATAATTTCCATTTCCATGAAATTTTGGATTTCAAAACGTAAGGAATAGTTATGGAGTAATATGACTTACCAGCCGAAAGTCAGCGTTGAAGCGACGCAGACAAAACATCAGCATAGCTCGAAATCAAATCACAAAACGCGAGTTGTATCACAATTTACATTCACATTTACGACCAAGTTCTCTTCGCAATAATCACGTTAAATTACACAACTACTTTCAATAACATATTAGACAAATCAACATTTATATTGCCCAAAAAAGCATCACAAAATTATAAGAATATACGTTCAATGTTTTCTACAAAGCTAACGTACACAAATAAAACACCTCCGTGGTAACTACTTGCGAAACGATATGTTGTCAATCTATGTCAAATTATCGAAAGCGTGTTAAATAAAGACCTACAGTGATACAAAATAACAACAGTGTATACGTTATACAATTAACGTACTATTTTTTTTAAAGCAGAACATATAATTACAAAATCACACACTTGACGACTCAACTCCCCGAACGAGCGATACACAACCACACAAACTACCACGACATAAGTTGACGGAAAACTGGAACTGCTAGAACAAGTTTGCCAACTCAAGAACGACATTTGACAGCTTTGGTAATACCATTTCAGAAATTTGGAATTGCAAATATATACAGATCATATTTTCATGTATTTTTTACAGATTATAAACTAACACAGATTAAAGGTAAAAATTAAAATAAATTTATTGTAGTTCTTATCAATAAACTACGAAATAACTAAGCCTATTGTTATTTCATTGATATCAATTCAAACGTTCAGCAGATTAGAGATGGCTCTGATTCCAAACACGTTTGTAATTTTGAGATGAATAAATAAAAAAAAATTCTTATTTATTTTGCTTATAGACATAATATCCACCTGAAGTTTTTATAAAAAATTCTCTAACGTAACATCTATAAAAACTCGCCGTCAATTATAAATAAAATAGAAGTTAATTTTTTTTACAAAATGATATTATTTACAATTAAATACCTGTGATTATCAAAAAAAAAGTGTGTTGTCCCATAATAAACTTTTGTAATTAAGTAGTAAAGATTAGTGTGCAATGTTTTATGTATAGAGAGATAGATTATTTTCTTTTTCGGTTTTTCTTAAAGTTTTTTTAACCTTAACTTGCTTTTATTATGATTCACATTATTCTTCAAATACTTTTGTAATGATTGACATCTTCTGTATTATAAGTAATCTGTTACCACGTCTCGGTTCCTTGTCTTTTGGTAATTTTTCGATAGATGGCAGTCACAATAATTATGACAAATTATTTTTGGCCAATTAGTTGGGCAATTTATAATATTCTCTATATTATATATTTTTTTTTCTACAAAGCGATGAGACTAACACTGTTCACTTTGTCTGCCGTATAATACTGTACCGCTTTGTCTGCCGCTTAGAAACAGGTGATTATAACAACAGAAAATAACTAGATTTTTATTTACAGGGTCAAAAAATAATAACCTTTTAATGAACGTAATATTTTTTTATGCCAAACAAAAAGATCGGACATTTTAAAAACAAAATCTTATGGCAATTAACAAAGTTATTGCAAGCAAAGTAACAAACATGTATTATTAAAATACTACAAAATTTGCATTATCTACAGATTTACCGAAGGTTATTTATTAATTTTAAAATATTTTGCATAAAAAAACTTCAATAGATCGTACCATAGCAGAACCGTAACTATTTTTACAGATTTACATAAAGTGAAAAAAAAATAAATACCTAAAATAGTAATAGTTTAATTAATTTTAATTAAAACATTAGTTACTCCAAATAAACATTTCTATTTTAAAGCAGTACAATTTTTTTAACTTCTCGATTAAAAGAACAGGCTCTTCGTCTGAACATAAGTGATAAGTTCCAGCCCAGAATATTAAGGTGCTAGATAGTACTATGTACACACTTTTGTGCTCGTCGTTATGAGACTTAGATTATTAAGTCTCGTTACCTGAGTAGTTTGACTAGCTAGAACACCCACCAACCCAGAAAACATTACTGTTTGGCTGCAGAAATAGGTGCTATAACCTACCTAAACAGTCCCCGAATGCAGAGACCAATCACCAGTAATATTGTTCAGTCTTAAATTGTATTCAGTAGAAGTATACTTCCAGGTATACTGAACGGTCCGAATCTAGACTTAATATCGACGGCTCTAACGGCAAAATAATATTTATGACCCGTCATAAATTGTGTTAGTGTACACGCCATGGGCAAAGGCAAAGCTTTGACATCACCAATTTTCTTCCACAAAGCAGTACTTGGTGGGCACTGTGTCTCCTGATATGCATACAGCTGGTAACTTGTTATTTCTTCATAACTGTCTTCTTTGTAACCCTCAATTTTCCAAGAAATAACAATACCATTGTCTACTTTTGATAGTTTTAAATCTGGTGCTGGAGGTAAAGCTTTCCAGTTAGGTGGTTGGTATTGTTTCATGACATCTGGTAAGGGAGCAGGGTGTCTGCTGAACTGCACTCTGTTTGTGCGTGCTGGCTGTGCTTTGGGCACATTACTGCTGGCCCTTGGCTTTGGCGCTGTAGAAACATTATGCTATTAATATATTTATTAAAAAAAACTTAATTTTTACTTATACATTAATCACTATACATTTCATCTAACAATTAGTGATAATATTGAATAAATTTAATTAGATACATCATCATTGACACCTAAGAGAAATGTCTGTACATTATATAATAATAAATAAGTTCCTTAATAATGAGACAGGATGATTGGAATATTCAGATGTTGGTAAACAATATGCCTACTAATTGCATTTTTTACTCAGTGCATGCACTAATTTTGATAAACAATGCATTGTGACCTCATTATTTAGAAACTTGTGGTTCCATTAATAGTTCTCCAATAAAAATAACTACCACCAGCAACTGTATTCTATCTATAAGCTCTCATGTAGATTGTCATATATTATTATTATTGATACTTAACATCAGCATTACATACCTGTTGTATTAGGAGAGACAGATTTTAACATAATGGTCTGCCCTGGTCTGATATTTTGTGCTTGTGAACCACTTATAGGTATGTACACTTTCCTGGGACTGTTGACGTTTGTTGGGAATTGAGGTCTTTGTGTTGCTAATAAGTTTTGAGCAGGCACCAATCGTACAGGTGGTACCGGAGAGCCTCTTGTACTTACTTTTGAGGGAGGTTCATCATCAGTTAAATCAACCGTTACGGATTGCACTCTGGCTCTCTTTTCTGGTTTTTGTGCAGCTGGTGAATTTTTAACGCCGTTTGTTAATGTTACGTTATTTGTTGATGATTTCCCAGTATTACTGCTAGTAGATTGTGTAGTATTTGATTTATTACTGGAAGTATTTGCAGCAGGCACTAGTCTAGGTACTGGGATTTGTTGAGTGGAATTCTTTTGTGGTTTCTGATTACCGGTGTTACGATTCGGTTTATCCAAAGGTAAATTTTGAGTGGAATTTGAAGTATTCGTTGGTGCATTTTTTCTTTTTGTATTGGTTTTATCTGCCATAAATACTTGCATACCAACAGACCGCGTTATTTTCAGGGGAGTAATTGCATATACTGATTCCTTTTTCTGTTCCTCTTGTACAGATTTTAGAACAACTTGAAGATCTCTATTTTGCTTTGTTAACATTAGAGCTTTCTTCTTATATTCCTCAACAGTCAGTGCCATGTTCTTTAGCTGAGTCCTGATATCACCCAAACTGCTCCTATCAACAACACTTTCTACTATTTTTAAAATACAAAATTCTTCTAAGTCGTCTCTTGACATTTCTGTAAGATTTTTTTTACAAGTTTTCAGAAAGTTTGATGGTAAAAGTGGTTTTATATTTACATTTTCAGTTGTATCACACACTTCTCTGTTTGTTTTATTCATTGAATCTGTAGATATTTCAATACCTAAGAAAAAAAATAATAATGATTATTTTTTTATTTAATATCAAAACCTGAATTTAATCATTAAAAATATAATAATACTTGAATAAATAAATCAAATGCAACATTAACTAACCTGTTTCATCATTTGTGTCCATGTTAAGAACATTATCAGATGACTTGTTAAATTGATTTAGATCACATACATCTAAAGTTTTTTGGTCTTGTGCATCATTCTTGGAAATGTCGTTTTTAATACTTGTTTCTTCATCTACCAGCATTATGTCATCATCATCTACAAGATTTATACATTGCTTTTCTACACTTGTAACAGTTGGATTTTCAATGTTATGAACTTCCTCATGTTTTTCATCTTCTTCATCAGATAGTATATCTAAAGTATTTGACAACTTAGATACTAGAGATAATTTTTTCTTTTCTTCCTTATTTTTAAGATCTAACTTTTCAATTTCCTCAACATTTTCTTTCTTAACATCTGTTGTATTTTCTTTCATGTCATCTCTTTCATCATCGCGTACTATTTTCGCTGCACTATCTTCTACATTAGGTGATTTCGGTTCTAAAACGTCATCCATTTGATCTATATCTATAACATAGTTTTTATCATAATCTTCAAATTTATTTGATTCTACTTCATTTTGACTAGCGGTAATTTTTGGTTCTGAAAATATTTCACATTCAGAATTTTCTCCATTCTTAGGAGTACTGTTTAAGAATACAACAGATATATTATGAATCGCATTTTCAATGTCACTAGAAATTAAAGTCACGTCATCTTGATTTTCGGAATCATCAATAATTATGTTATTATCATTTTGACCAATCTGTTCTTCCTTATTAGTTTCTAAGATATCAACGCTATCTTCGTTTTCTGGTAGATTTTCGCATCGGATTTCAGTAACATTGTCATTGGTTTTATCATCGAGATCAATAGTCGAAACATCCTCGATATTAACTTCATCGTTGACATCTTTAAATTCCTCAACAAAATTTGATATTTTAATAGCAGCATTGTCTAAGACATTTTTGTGATCAGATTCAACATTTTCTATTACTTTTATGTTTTCAGCATTGACCTTGGGCACTAGCTCTTTGTCTTCATTTTCTTTCTTATCAGTGTTTACATTACTATCTTCAACATTAACTTCATTAATCGGCAACACACTGTTATTCAGATCACTACAGTAATCTAAACCAATGTCCTTGTCTATAACATCGTCTCTTTTTTGCTCTTCACCGGTCTCTAGATCCGTAGTTATTGCAGCGATTTTATTATCTTCAAATTTTTTATCAATTTCTTCAAATTCGAAAGATTCTTTTGTAGTCTCAACCAAACCACTTACACGATCATCGACTTCTTCGACGTTATTCAATTCGTTGTTAGCAAAATTTTCAATAATTTTAGTCGAGAATTTTTCATTTAAAGACTCTTCATTAATTGTCGACATATTCTCAATGTCGATAGTGGCTGCAGCATCCACAATCAGTTGCATTGTATGATTTTTAGTATCACATGACAGATTAGCGGGATCACGTCTCTGTAAATAGAGAAATATTCATGTAGTATATAAGCACATAACAGTCTTTAGATAATCCAAAACGAGAAGAATTGACGTTTAGTTTTTAATGAAAATTAGCTACCAATATGTAGCTTTAAACTTGTCCAACATTACATTTAAACATTGCGCGAGAAATTCATAACAGTCAAATTTGTCCTTAGTGCAGGCTACTACGGGGTACTTAGTACATAATAAGGTAGGTACTAATCAAAATAAATTATTTCAAGAAGCAAAAGAACTATAAAGAGATATCGGCACGTTAAATCATTTCAGACCATCTGGAGCGATAATTTTAGTATAATTCACAACTGGTATAATTGTAAATCATGCACGAGTATTATTTAAAAGAAGTAAAAATTTTACTTAAATGTATTGATTACAGTCATTAAATACTTTAATAATATACTGTAATTAAATTTTAATGAAATAATTTTATTTAAGGGTTTAGAAGTTTCTGCAAATCGTTAGTTAACCATACACCACGTTTTATCTAAACATTAACGAAGTACGGTAGTTGTAAACCGCTTGTGCCGAAGTCTTAAACTCTTGAATATTGTTTTTATTTTTAAAATATATCACTCTAAAATTATTTTTGTTTACATTTAATAAATTCAATATTTCGTTTGAAATTATTCTATAATATAAATTTAAAAGGTCTTATAATAACAAATAAAAAAAGGTTTTACATTTAAAACAATACGATGTTAGAAACGTTACAAATAACAAAATGGTCGACTGTACGGTCTATTGCGCCAAATACAAATACCGGAATAAATTCCGCTTGGCATAGACCTGCACTGCTCTGGACAACGAAGAAATAAGAGCGATTACAGACGGATGGTATATCGCGTCAGTCATAAGGCGCTAAACTGGAGAGCGAAAGAGACGGAAAAGCAAACTAAGCTCTGCCCTCAACGGAAACGGGCGAGGTGAAGGTGGAACTCCGGCTGTTTGTTATCGAACGGCCAATATTAACCCAGACAGAAAAATAAAATGATAATATTCATAAGTAAAATAATAATGTGAATTTGAAATCTACATCCAAACGTCTGCCAATAAAGAATGAAAGAATCCCACAAACAAAACCCATCTGTAGATAAATAAAACATTTGTTTAAAATAATCTTATTATAAATGTCAGTGTCAAAAAGAATAGAGATAATAACAAACCATAGAATTGCAACTAAAAATTTAAATATTTTTAGCAACTAATTTTAATTAATTTACAACATTACTTCATTAAATGTCTAAATTTAAATAAATATTTAACTAAAAAGTAAAATATAAAAAAAACAATAACTCATATTTATAATTACCTACCTATTTTATCAATGATAAGAGAATCCAGAAGTAAAAGAGTGATCAAGAAGATACAAAATCACACGAAACAAGCGACCGACGTCACGGTTGTAGCGGCACTGACAGTGAGCAGAACGAGTGAGAAGAAAATGGCGGACGAATGAATGTGACGAAAACGCGGTACGTGTTCACAGGGTAAACTTTGTGCAGAGAATACGTTCCTGACTTAAACTACGTTGCCTTTTTGCGAGTGAGTGGGAAGACTTACACGAATTCTAGTAGGTGTGACAAAGACAGTCTCACTTCATCGTGTGGTTTCGATTCCTTTTATTACTCTACGCATTTAGAACAAAGTACATTATCTCTAAGGAACACACTGCAACAAAGGTCTCGTTCTCTTGCGTTCTACTTTCATAAATAGATTAAAAATATGAAATTTGGGATTTTTTTGTTAATCCACCTCAGTTATAATTGTGTTATAGTTATACCTTAAATATTAATTTAAAGTTGTTAACAATATGTATTTACTAACATTTGTTCTTATGATAAATGGTATAATATATTAATTTAGCGTATTAAGTTATAATATAACAGGCATTTAGGTTTTAGAATAGATTCTACAATCTAAATATCATGCAACGTCGCATGGAAGCGACGTTGCCACTTTTACGCCCGACGCTTGTCGAGTCGAGTAGGCCGCTTGACAAGTTGGCGATTACGCCCGATGTTTGCCGAACGAACTCGAGAAACTGTGCATGCCATGCAGACATGTCTGCGGCTTATACATCATGAATACATGATCATGATTAAAATGGATATTATAAAAAACTGATATAAGAAGTAGGGAAATGAAAAAGTTACGACTCTCCGGAAAACTCATAAAGACAAGCATAATTTGTCTACACGACGACTTTTAAATACAGTAAAATATGCTGTATATCTTATAAGATATAACCTAGAAAGACCTTAGATGTTCCATCAAAAATAAGAATATAAAGCTACTTTGAGTTTTAAATTTGTAACGCCTGTTTGATAAGAAGGAAATAATAAAACTAATAGAGAACATAAAACTGGTCACAATGTTTAAGAAGCAAATTACTCGGGACAGATATATTACATCGAAAATAAAGAGCGCGATAAGAATAGCAATAGGAGATTCAACAAGAGTAAAAGAGTCAAATAATTCTTAGTCAATTATGTTCTGACGTAACGATGCTAATGCCCGACAAAACAAAATGGCGCCGTGGCGCATGGCTTTACATGGAGAACCAGCATTATTAATCAGTAAAGAAAAAGCAAAAGAAAATACTTTGTTGGACCTGTTTTATAACTTTTTTTAAAAAAAATATAACTTTTCGTAATTTCTAGGTTTGAGTACTAAGCAGAAATTTTTCCTTGATACTAAAAATAATTTTTACAAATTCAGAAGAAACTGAAACAACTGTGTATTTTGTAAAGGAATTATATTTAGAAGTTTAACGGTAATTTATCAGTGTATGTGATATGCACGTCTCCATCACAGATAAAACCTTTCAAGACGTTCTGGTGAATTGTCATGAGTACCGATGAATACCAAGTCTTGACCATATTTTATGTAACAATGGATTGTAGTTGCTCCGGTTCATTAAATGCCATTTAAAGGTGATTAAGTTGTAAAGAAAAATCTTATTAACCAAATAAAAAATAACAGATATGATTTTTGATTCAGAATCTAGATAATCGCGAACACAGTTCCGCTCCGTACACTTACACTTCATCGATCTCTGTTGAGTGAACACTAATGTTACCGAACCATATTTCATTTAAGAATAAGTTTCTATTACTTGTTTATTTCAAAAATTGTTGAGTTGCAATTTGTATTTACAATAATAGACTACCCACTTAATGTTCCCACTGCTAGGATTAGGGGCCTTATTACACAAGGAGAGAGTTAAAAATTGTATTTGAACGGATAATTTTTAAAGCTTAAAATATGTATTAATACAAAAATGGAAATTTTAAGGTTAACTAAATATTTTATTTCTCGTGGGATTATAATTAAACCCAATAAATTCCGTAAAATTTATTTACATTAAAGAAGATAAATTCTACATCAAAAGTATTTTAGGGTATAATAAAAGACATATGTTATAGTTTTCATGCAAAGAGTTACAGAAACATTTGATTGGTTAGCAGCGCCATCTATCGATTGTAGTTGTTAAATAATGTTTTTTTTGCAATTATATATTACCAACAATCACTACAGGTTATCGTTTAACCCAGAGTTCCCCAAACTTTTTTGTGTCGTAGACCCCTTGCCATGTTTTTCCGTGTTGAGTAGACCCCCTACTTACCTGATATTGATTTCCTGTAAATTTCTAACTGTAGTGAAGTTTAGTGTTAAAAACTTAAAGTAAAAAAACATGTTAATTTATACATTTATTAATTGAATTTAAATTAAAACAACTCAAACTAATATTTTGTATCTGTTATGTAAAATATACGTAACATTAAATAAACATAAAATAAACTATAAATAAAATAACATAAGCAATAAGTCAATATTTGAGAGTGAGAAGGATGAACCTGATGCTTTAATAATAAATTATCAACATTTGGCGTCAATTTTGTAAGGGTTAATCTTAAATCTCCTCGGCTAATGATGTCCAGTCCGTTTCTTTTTTTCGTTAGGTGATTGGTAACAGCGCTGAATCCCCTTTCCACTAGGTATGACGATGGAAAGATAAGTAAATAGGTACTATCAGTGTATGTGTTGCGATCCACTATCGTGGACCCCCATTTTCATTTCATGGACCCCCAAATTTTTTTTCGCTGACGTAGACCCCTTGCAGGTTGTCATAGACCCCTAGGGGTCGATATAGACCACTTTGGGAATCACTGGTTTAACCGATAACATTATTGGAAAATTAAATCTATGATATACTCGTCGTATATCTATGATAAACTGTTGTTTATCTATCATATATTTAGAAGTCGCTTTGGTTATGAGGAGTTCACTGGTGCTAGGACTCTGTTGCCGGGGACCGTGTGACCGTGACCACCACAGCGCCTATATCTGCCGCTAAACAGTAGTGTGCAAAATTACTGTTTTCCAAATTAAAGAACGCTGTAACTAGTGAAATTACTATGGTAAAGAGTCTCTAACGCAATGTGATGCAATATAAACCATCCTAATTAGCGCTACGTTGTTATGGGCAGGCATATCACTTACCATCAGGTGAACGTCACTTTACTAAAAAAAAACAGCAATAAAACACAAAATCAAAATCAGCTGATGCACGGATCAACGAACCCACGGGGGCGGCGCTGCCGAAAAATAAATCAAAATACTAAACATGCACGATGGATTAAAAATCATGACTCTAGTTAGGTTGCGGGTGACGGTAGCAGGGTTTTTAAAAAGGAACACAGGAGGTGTTCTCGGCTTGAGAAGCTACTGTAGACTAGTTTATTAAGATTTAAGATTACATTTTTATACTCTACGATTACATGGTTTCTTATCTTAATTGATATAATAAGGATGTTTATACAGTATATAATAGGTACTTAGTCTCTAATGTCCTCCATGATAAGCGTGTAATGGGTCACTGTTATCTAAATGACCCTGATGTTTATGTCGGCGTCCGCCTTATGCCGACATAACTCCTCCCCCCTAAGAGAAAAGCGCACCGAAGACTACTGTAGTTGATGATGAGTTTCATCAGCAGGCTGCTGTAAGGTTGCGTGTGTCGCTGTTCTTCTTCTCCACCAGAGTTTGTATAAGGCGGTTCCGGATGCTACTGCTATAATTATACAATATAATAGCACTGATGACCAGCTCGGTGTTGTTGATATTAACTTATACTTCTCTTGTGGTTGTTGTTCCATATTTGTGGATTTTTCTATCATATCCTTGATTTTGTCTAAATTGATGTTTTCCAATTTTATTTTTATTGGTAATGAACTAGGTGTTTCATGTACTCGGGGTAATGGGATAGTTTCTTTCATGTAAATAATTTTTTTGTGTTTTTAACATTTTATCTCCTATTTGTACAATCAAGGTAACTTGATTGTTCAAATACTACCTTTTCAATCTTTGTTGGAAGAGCGGCAAAGTGCCAGATGACTGGTGCAAAGCCGTAATCGTTCCGGTATATAAAGGAAAAGAGTCACAGCAAGACTGTAAAAACTATCGTGGCATTAGCTTACTGAGCGTCGTCGGCAAACTGTATGCAAAGATACTGATTAAAAGAGTGATGAATGAAACTGAAGAGAAAATTTGGGATGTACAAGCAGGATTTAGAAGTGGAATTGGATGCATGGACCAGGTCTTTTCCTTACGTAGCATAACCGAAAAATGTTTGGCACATAGCCAAAAGGTCTATTGCGCTTTCGTAGATTTGGAAAAAGCCTATGACAGAGTGGTGAGGAATGAATTGTGGTCCATATTGTCTGCTTATGGGGTGAACAGCACGCTGATACGAGCATTGAAATCACTTTATGAGGGTTCTAGTGCTTGTGTCAGGATAAACGGAGCTTACTCAGACTGGTTTAGCATCCAGAAGGGTGTTAGACAGGGATGTGTGGCCTCGCCGTGGCTGTTTAACCTATTTTTAGACAATTGCTTGAAAGATTTGAAAGATAGTGAGTATGGACTAAGAATTAATGAGTTGACCGTCAAGTGCCTCCTATACGCGGATGATCAAGTTTTATTGTCATCATCGGAGAGGGAGTTGCAAGCGATGGTCGACATGGTGCATGGAGCTTTAACAAGCAAAGGAATGAAAGTGAATGTAAGCAAGACGAAAGTAATGGTTTTTGAAAGAGAAGAATGTATGACAAACTGTGACATTATGATTGAGGGACAAAAAGTGGAACAAGTGAAAGAATTTGTATATCTGGGTTCACAGTTTACGAGAGATGGCAAGTGTGATGGTGATATTGAAAGAAGAGTTTTAAAAGGGAATCAAGTCAATGGGGCACTTCATAACTTTATGAGTAGCTGGAACGTTTCACAAAGTGCACGACTGGCTGTGCATAGAGGCGTGTTGGTCCCCACACTGATGTATGGTAGTGAATGTTGGGTATGGCAGAAGAAACATGAAAGTAGGATTAATGCTGTGGAGATGAGAAGCCTGAGAAGTATAACTGGAGTGAAACGGATGGACAAAGTGAGGAACAGTGTGATAAGGAAGCGGTGCGGCGTGGTTGAAGATGTAGCGACAAGGATAGAGAAAGGGATGCTTAGATGGTTCGGCCATGTCGAAAGAATGGATGAAAGAAGATTAACGAAAGAAATATACAAGGTAAGAATGATTGGAAAAATCGGTGCAGGCCGACCTAGACGGACATACTCCGATCAAATCGGAGATGTCCTAAAGAAAGGCCGGATCAAAAGCACACGCAACCGACGAGCGTGCATGAAGACGCTTATGAAAGTGGAGGAAGCGAGAGAGGTGTGCCAGGATCGTAGCAGGTGGAGAGAGGTGGTCTCTGCCTACCCCGCTGGGAACGAGGCGTGATATATATGTATATGTATAAGTATATTTGTACAATACAATTGTTATCGAAAGTTATGAGGGTAACTCCTTTGTTTCTCTTGTATTGGACTTCATCGCCGCAACTAGTTTTAAATATTTGTTCCTGTTTTGTAAAGATTATCCAGTTGTTTTCCTTGATTTGTTGTATTATTGTATTTTCGTAAGATGCTGTTATGTATGTGCAATTGTGTGGATCTTGATGCTGTATGAGCTGTGCAATACAATCATTTGAATTCTGTAATTGCTCCCAACTTAAATGATTACATATGACTTCGTCTTCTGTGATTTTGATGCAGGGCTCCTGAGGATATGCAAACTCCTTGTTGCCGAGTATTAGGTATGGATTTTTGGATATCAGCATTACATTATTTTCGTTAGGAATGGGATACAGGTGTAATAATTTATAGGAATGTAAGGAAACTAAAGGTATTTCCAGTACAAAATTCAGCGATTCATTAGTTCCGTAAGCTTTAACAGTTATTATGGCTTTTTCCCACAGATGGATATTTTTTAAGTTAAGTTCAAATGGAAAATTTCCTGTGATTTCCTTTTCTAAAAATTTGAGCTCTTCGATTAAATAACTCGGATCTAATATACTGGGGTGCATTTTACCTAGATGTGCGAATGTAATAGCCGTTTCTAGTGATGCTAATTTATCGTAAAGTTGTTGAAGCGATCGTCCGATTTCATTTAACAGATTTAATGAATTTTGTACCGATAATTGTGCTGTAATTTGGTTTATAGACATCTCTATCTGTTTTTGATTATTATTGATCTGTTCTAAATTTTTCTGATATTGATTCATGAATTCTTTCATGATTGTTAATGTCTTTTTGTTATTTAATGCGGAGTTATGTGAAGATTTTTGTAATTCTTTAATTTCTTTTTCAATTTTTACTGCATCTTCTGCGTCTAAATTCCCTGTTATGGCTTTTTCTATTACTTGTTGTTTTTTTGTTACTAATTTGTTGTTAATTAATTTTTGTACATTTTCCATAATTTGTCATGTTTAATTACATATTCCTGATAAAATTCTTTTGGAAAATGTAATTCCAGTGGGTTTCTGCTATTTGTGTGTCCATATAACAATTCAAAAGGTGTAAATCCAGTGGCTGAATGTATGGTGTTATTGTATGCTATGATTGCGTATTTCATTAAGTTACTTGGTTCATTCCTATCAGTAATTCTTTGAATTCTAATTAATTCTGCTAGTGTGGAATGAAGTCTTTCTATAGGTGAATTTGAATTGGGGTTGTAAGGTGTTGTGAAGTGTATATTAATGTTGTGCATTGCACATATTTCTGTCATGATCTCATTATCAAATTTTGAATCCGAGTCTGTTGTTATTTTGTTGGGAATTCCTATTATTGAAAATATATTGAGTAGTGCTTCTGCTATATGTACACTAGTTGATGCTGTCAGTGGTATGGCTTGCGCGTATTTTGTAAAGTTATCTATTATAGTGAGGAAAGTTGTGCCTCCGCTGCTATATAGATCCATAAACATATGTTCCATAGGTTTGTGTGGTGTGTCAGTTAGTGATAAAGGTAATTTTAAGGGGTTTCTTACATATTTACTCTTTAGGCATGTGTCGCATTTGTTAATGAATTTTTGTATTGTGTTCAACATGTTTGGCCAATGATAATTTCTGTGTATATTTTTGTATGTTTCTTGGATACCTCTGTGTATTGTTTTCCCTTCATGATATTTTCTGATTAAATCCATTTGTTCTGTAATGTTTTCAATTAAAGTTACTCTATTTTTGCATCTAATTAATTTTGGACTGCGATTGCTAAATATGTTTTTGTATACTTCTTAAAATATGGTATAAAAATCTTCATAATGAAAATAACAATAAAATGTTCTATCGGGAATAGTGTGCTCTTTTAGGAATTGTATTATTTGTTCTCTTGTTTTATTTATTGGTATCCAAACGTCTTTTATTGTAATTTTTCCTTTTGACCTATCTTCCACTCTATAAGTTTCACCAGGGGTTTTTCTGATATGGAATTGTTTTAATTGACGATCTATTGCATCGTCTATTTCAGGTATTTTATTTGTTTCAGTGGGTGTTAGGGGTTGTTCTATATTTACTTGTTGGCTTATGTTTTCAGGTGTTAATGGTATATCTAATAATGTCCGGATGTCAATATTGTCATGAGAAGTGTTAGGTTGTATTTGTGGATCTAAGCTATTGTGATATAATATCTGTATTCTAGATAATGCGTCTGCGTTTGTATTTGCTTTACCTTTTTTATATTGAACGTCGAAATCATATTCAGCTAACTTTAAGCGCCAACGTGTAAGTTTTGATGATGGATCTTTCATAGACATGATGTAAGTTAATGGTCGGTAATACGGTCTAAAGTATTTTGTTGCCCACATGATACTTAACAGTTCCTTTTCTACTGTTGAGTATCTTTGTTCAGTGTCTGAAAGTGTGCGTGAGGCGTATGCTTCTGGTTTATCCGATCCTATTTTCCCTGTGATAGCACTGCGCCTATTGCAAAGTCTGAAGCATCTGTAGTGAGAATAAATGGTTTGTCGAAATCTGGGTATTGTAATATGGGGGCATTCGTTAGTATTTCTTTACACTTATTGAATGATTCGATGAAGTCGGGTGATTTAAAATTCACTTTACTTCCTTTCTTTAAGCATTTTGTTAATGGTTTAGTAAGTTTCGCGAAATCTTGTATAAATTTTCTATAATATCCTACTAGTCCTAAAAAGGATTTTATTTCTTTTTGCGTTTTAGGAATTGGAAATTTTTTTACTGCTAGAATTTTGTCTTCATTTGGCTTAAGGCCTTTATCTGTTAGAGTGTGTCCTAAAAATTTTACTTGTTTCATTAAGAATTCTGATTTATTTAATTGTATTTTTAAGTTGTGTGTTCTAAACCTGTCAAAAACTAATTTACATGTTTCTATGTGTTCCTGAAGGGAAGTTGAATATATTATGACGTCATCTAAATACGTCAATACGTTACTGATCCTGCGTAATACTACGTCCATTAATCTCTGAAAGGTGCTAGGTGCGTTTTTCAGACCGAAAGGCATCCTTAAGAACTCATAGTGTCCTCTATCTACGCTGAAGGCTGTTTTTTCTATATCTTTTGCATCCATCTCAACCTGATGGTATCCTGAGGCTAAATCTAATGTGGTGAAATACTGAGCTCTACCTAATTTGTCTTGAATATCGTCAATATTGGGTTATGGGTATTTATCTTCTATTGTTTTTTCGTTTAGTTTTCTATAGTCAATGACTAGTCGCCATTTCTTTTCACCGGATGCATCTAAGTTTTTTGGTACTATGTGTACTGGAGTGTGATGTGTACTGTGTGAGGACCAAGGAGAATTACTCTCTTGAATGATGTTTTGTTCGAGTAATTGATTTATTTGTTTTTTAATCTCCTCCGTTTGTTTTGGTGCTTGTCTATAGTTTCTTACAAAGATGGGTTTGTCGTCAGTTATTCTGAGTTTATGTTTTATTTTATGAGTAAAGGTGAGTGGGATTTCATCACTATGAAACGGTAGTTGTAACATAGTCTATCTATTTCGCGTTTTTCTTCGTTATTTAAATGTTCCGTTCTTAATTTTAATAAGTTATCTTTAAGTATTCTGTCTAATTTTTTATCACTTTTCATTGAATTTAATGATACAGTTGGTGTTGAATTTTTTTCTTTAGAATTTTCAATTTTGTATAATTTTAATTTATTACTATTTTTTATTTGTATCTCTTTGTCTGTTGTGTTTATCACCGTTGTCAATGCATTTCCGTTTTTTACCGAAATTAATGATGCTGGGAAGATGAGACCATCTACTGATTTACTTTCTAGGAAATAATCACCTTCACTATAATTACATAATAGATTTATAAGTTGTTCGTGTTTTGGTTTTATTTTTGTATATGATTTAATATCGTCTCTTATTGGAATTTGTGCTTCGTCCGTATAAAGCATCATATTTTTTATGTCTATTTTACAATTCAGTGGGACTAATAGGTCTAATCCTATTAATCCTACGAAGTCTGGATCAAAGTCAAAAATTAAAAATTTATGAGTGATTTTCTTTTTAAATAAATGTTTTGGTAATTCTACAAATGCTACCTTGTTATGTTTGGTAGTATCATGTGCTGTTTTTATAAAGTGTAGTTCCTTTTTTATTTGGCAGTTAATACTTTTATTTTTTAAAATCTCTGAATTTATTAGGGACTGAGAGCCTCCCGTGTCAATTAAGAATCGACCGCCTAATTCATTAATAAAAATATAAGGTAGACGACTATAGTTTTGTGTGTTATTCACAAAAACTATATTTTTATTATATTTTCTAAATCCGTGAGAAAATTTTCCTCAATATCTTCCTCCAACAGAGTTTCATCGTTTGAATCCGTTTGAGATTGATCTATTTCCTCATGGATGATATCATCCTGATAGTGAATAGGTTTCTTTTTTGTATTTTCCGAATTATTCACTAGTTTTCTACTTTGAAACTTTGTGTTTTGATTTGTAAAGTTAGAATTGGGTCTTTGACCTGAGACGTTTGATCTATTGATCGTATTTGTGTTTTTATCACGTATTCTTTTAATTTTTAGTTTATTTTCCTCTTGTTTTGCAAGAGTTATTGCTTGTTCTAGATTCGTAATATTTTTAAGTTTAATTATAATTGATGTAATAGGGTTTAACTTGTCTAGGAATGTATTTAGTGCCATTTGCTCATAGTATTCTTTTTTAGATAAGTCGATCTGAATCAACGCACAACAGAGATGTCGTATCTTTTCTCCAAAGAACTCTACCGAGGAATTGTCTCTTTCGCAGAGTATCAATTCTTGCACTAGCTGTATTTCGTTCCTAAACTCACCAAATCTGTTTTGGAGTATGGCCTTTATTTCGGGCCATGTTTTTGCTCCACTACTTTCTGAAAGCGCTTCAACCGCTTTTCCTTTCAATTTGTTTCTAATTAGGCTAGCGATGCTTGTTTCATCACTGCACGTAATAGAATCTAAGATATTTTTTACAGCCTCAATATAAAATGCGAGTGTCTTTTTGTTCCCGTCGTAACTAGGTAACAATAATGACAACGTACTGTAGTCAATTACAACTGGTTTAGTTGATTCTAAGGAAATTTTCTTATCAGTAGCCATTGTATCTAACTAAACGGAAAAATTCTCCAATGAATACGCTAAACAGTACACAAAAAATACAATTTGTGAAAAGGAAAAAAGAGAGGAAACTCGGGAATCAACAAAATGTATGCTTACCCCACGAGCATTGCCGAAGTTTAGGCTTGAAAGAATTTTGAGTCTTGCTTGCTCTTGCCGCTGCTCGTGTCGTTGATCGAAGCTCGGAGATGACTACCGAATATATTCAACCAGACTTCTTCACGAGATACCGACTGCGCCAGTTAGGTTGCGGGTGACGGTAGCAGGGTTTTTAAAAAGGAACACGAGGTGTTCTCGGCTTGAGAAGCTACTGTAGACTAGTTTATTAAGATTTAAGATTACATTTTTATACTTTACGATTACATGGTTTCTTATCTTAATTGATATAATAAGTATGTTTATACAGTATATAATAGGTACTTAGTCTCTAATGTCCTCCATGATAAGCGTGTAATGGGTCACTGTTATCTAAATGTCGGCGTCCGCCTTATGCCGACATAACTCTCTACCCTTGCTAAAACTTTATTTAAGTAATTTTTTCATTAACGGGAAATCGAATCTGGTACTTTGATCGGAATGAAAGCGGCTAGGTAGACTAGCACAGTGGTAAAGTAGATAAGTTAGAAGTTCAAGAAAAGAGCATATTCTTACCTGAAGGGTAGGCAACGCACTGGCATCGCTGGTGACCGTGGGCGGCGGTGAATTACTTACCATCAGGTGACCCGTCGTGCTCGTTTGCCTATTAGATCTTATAAAAAAAAAAAGAAAAAGATATTTAGACATATGTTATAAATAAGAATTTGTGCGATCGCTAGCTGCCGCCGCGCCTGGACGTTCATTGATCCGAGCATCAGCTGTTTTTGATTTTGTGTTTCATTGCTGGGTTTTTTTCAGTAAAGTAATGTATTTATTATGAAACTATCATTTCATTTAGTTGTACTAACATGATGGAACGTAAATAATGCTAATAAATGTTTTAAATATATAAATGTTTTAAATTTATATCAGGTGTACCGGTATGAAGTGAGCGTCAAAATACAAATGTCTCGATAGGGAACATTTGTTTTGAACGAGCCTTTATTTTTTTTCTTTGTTTGCTATGACATCTGTGAAACATATTTAGTCTACATCAAGTCATTGAACAGACAACATCATATTTTTTCATCGTGTTAAAAATGTCGAATTTTGTACCAGAAAGTGATGAATCGCGGAAAGCATTAATTTTTTGTTTTCATCTGAAGAAAAGTGCTGCAGAGTCGCATCGCATGCTTGTCGGGGCATATGGTGATCATGCTCTATCAGAAGCAACATGCAAAAGATGGTTTCAACGGTTCAGAAATAATGATTTTGGTGTGAGAAATGAAGAACGTGAAAGACCACCAAAAAAGTTTGAAGACGCCGAATTGCAAACGATATTGGATGGAGATGACACTTTGAATCAAAAGAAAATGGCAGAAATGTTAAATGTTGCACAACAAACAATTTCTGACCGTTTAAAAGCTATGGGAAAGATCCAAAAGTGTGGAAAATGGGTGCCACATGAATTGAATGAAAGACAAATGGAAAACCGAAAAAACACTTGTGAAATTTTACTTCAAAGACAAGAAAGAAAATCGGTTTTGCATCGGATTATTACTGGCGATGAAAAATGGATTTATTTTAAGAATCCTAAACGGAAAAAAATATGAGTTAATCCGGGACAACCAGGACAACCATCAACATCGACTGCAAAACCAGATCGATTCGGCAAGAAGACAATGCTGTGTGTTTGGTGGGATCAGAAAGGTGTGGTGTACCACGAGCTCCTAAACTCCCACCTGGTGAAATCGTTAATACTGATCGCTGATCGCTACCGACAACAAATGATCAATTTGAACAATGCGTTGATCGAGAAACGACCAGAATGGGCCAGAAGACACGGCAAGGTAATTTTGCTCCATGACAATGCACCTGCACACAAAGTAAAACCGGTTCAGGATACAATCAAAATACTTGGCTGGGAGCTGCTACCTGCTACCCCACCCGCCGTATTCACCAGACTTGGCTCCTTCCGACTACCATTTATTTTCATCGATGGGACACGCATTGGCTGAGCAGCACTTTGGTTCCTACGAGGAGGTCGAAAATTGGGTGTCTGGTTTGTTTGCTTTAAAAGACGATCAATTTTATTGGCGACGTATCCACAAATTGTGTTGAAAGTTGGTCACAATCTGTAGAAAACAATGGCCAATACTTTGGATGAAATGTTTTTTACTTTCCCATTAATAATTTGTGTTTTATTTTCACAAAAAAACGCTCATTTCATACCGGTACACCTAAGTATATATTTTTTAATCCGGATTGATTTTTTTTCCTTCCCGTCATCAATTTATTTTTTTTGATGGTGATGTTCTCGCCGCAGTTTTATTGACAACTATAGCGGCTTCATCGGACTCAGGGCTCGCGGATCCGGTATCCGCGAGCTAGCCATCATCAAAGGTGTCATTACTACTATCGTCTGTCTTATTTTTCGGATGCGGTCTCCTCATACACAATATAATCACTGATAAATGAGGTATTCTGCACCACATTTAAAAATACATTGCGAAAAGTTATTAAAATTTTAAAAAAAATTAATGGCAAAAGATATACAAAAAAGTAAGTTTCCATTTTAACAGAATAAAAACGTCCTTTCTCGTTCTTATTGTTTCCGTTTAATTTCAGTCCATTATATCTATCTATACCTTGCGGTGTACAGGTAAAAATCTCGCGTTACAGTTATTTATTGAGGATTGAGATTTTTTTAAATTAACTTTAATACATATCTACGAATAAAGCAAATCAAAGACGTGAGGACGGTTAGTGGTGTGGGAGATTATGCCAACGGCAAATAAACACTTGGCCTATTACCCACAACAGTTTATTTGGTAGAATACAGTTCTTTGCAACGGCACGCGTACGAAAACACCGTAAGTAATAATCCTAGGCAATGCGGCGTGCGCTCAGCGTCGTCCGGTAATTAACACTGGCTCGGGGGGGAGGCGCGCGCGCCGACGGCCGGCTTCCTTCGGTGACGTACTGCACAATGGATGACGTCGCGCGTGCGAGTACCCACTAGCCGGATTAATTTTGTAGCAAGGCGCGATCTCGTCAACTGCACTTCCCGAAGGTAAGTGCTTGTTTCAAAACAAACAATTGTTTACATATTACCCGCGAATTTTATTTACAGGTATCGTGCTCCCCACAGACGTGTAAAAGTATCGTACGTTAAAATCATAAGCTTCATCATCATTATCAGCCGATAGACGTTCACTGCTAATCATAAGCTTCAAAGTATTAAAATCATACATTTTTTAAATTGATTATTAAATATTTAGTATTTCTATTTATCATATTTATAAGTATTGCTGCAGTTTACTCAGTCATTTTTCAATATATTGTAGTACGTACAGGGGTTAGTAAAACGTACTTTTTTATGAATAATTTAGTTTTATTGAACGCTCAAAGCTAGAATATAGATTATGGATGGAGAAAAGTAGGATCGGAGACACTATCAAGAAAATAAAAGCTCAGAATGGTAGGAAGAAGATGAAAACTCATAGCTTGCTGATTCGCACCCTTAAAATATCACATTATTTTAGTAACATTTGATTTGAAAGCGGCGCGACGTTTGTGTTTCCAAGTTTATAGTAATAGGGGGACCGGAAAGTAATGTCGTTTCTGCGCATGCCAATACTTGATTGTCATTTGTCAGCTCATTGTTTTGTTCAGAGGCGTACCAAAGACATTGTGAGGTTATAGTGATTTCTTTACTTATAGACAATTGAATTACAATTTTTTTTTGTAATTTTGGGTAAAATGGCCAGCCAAATACCAGAAGAGGTACACATCCGGCATTGCATGCTCTTTGAGTTTCGCAAGGGAAATAACGCAACAGTTGCTACCAAAAACATTTGCGATGTTTATCCAAATGCACTGGACATTCGTAAATGCCAAAGGTGGTTTTCCAAGTTCAAATCGGGTAATTTTGATCTTTCCGACTCGTATCGATCAGGAAGACCATCAGCGTTAGACAACGACGTGTTAAGGGCGGAAGTGGAAGCAAATCCGTGTCAGACGATCGAGGAATTGTCAAACAGTCTCAACAAACCTTGGTCGACCATCCAAGAACATTTGAAGCAGATTGGAAAAGTAAGCAGAGCAGGTGTTTGGGTCCCGCATAATCTGTCCGAACAGAATAAGGCTAACCGATCAATCACATGCAACTTATTGCTTCAACGACACAACACAGAAGCGTTTTTTGATCGCTTGATCACAGGAGATGAGAAATGGGTCCTGTATGATAACCCAAAACGCAAAAGGCAGTGGCTCTCTCCAAATGAAATCCCTCGGAGTACTGCTAAGCCAGGTTTACACCCCAAAAAAGCGCTTTTGTGTGTTTGGTGGAGTATTCGCGGCATTGTTCATTTTGAATTACTGAAACCTGGAGAAACTGTTACTGCAGACCTCTACAGCGAACAATTGCAGCGAGTCAATCAATCTTTAATTGAAAAGTGGCCAGCGATTGTCAACCGAAAAGGCGTCATTCTCCAACATGACAATGCAAGACCGCACTGCGCAAGGCGAACTCTAGAAAAAATTAATGAATTGGGGTGGGAGGTGCTGCCTCATCCACCATATTCGCCCGATGTTGCACCATCGGATTTCCACTTATTCCGAGCGCTGCAACACTTTTTAAGTGGCAAAACATTTGCAAATTTGGATGATATCCAAAATGCCATCTCTAGATATTTTGCCGAAAAACCAATTAATTTTTATCGATCAGGGATTGAAAATTTACTCACTAGATGGCAAAAGGTTATTGACAATGATGGGGAATACATCATTGATTAAAAATAAAGACTCGTTAAAAATGTATGTGTTTGTATTTAGCGTAAGAAAACGACATTACTTTCCGGTCCCCCTAATACATACCTAATACTATTTAGATTATTCACGTATAATAACTAGCTTAGCATGTTTTTTTTTTAGTTTTAGTTTTTAAATGCCTACGCATATCCGTTCTCGCGGAGGCAAGGACAGGTTACGTCGGCCTCGCACCGAATAAAACCCCCACGATGTTCCTGACACGTCGCCAAGTGGCAAGGGTCACGGGTATGACTTGGTGCCTACGTCCGCGACCTTCACCGGCGCTGGCCGATTGCGCAGCCCCACATCGGTAGGAAGGGATAAACCCTCCCTGCAGGGCACGCCGGAACATGCAGTGCGCCCCCACCTCAGCCTCCTGTGTGCGGACGACGGATTCCCCGAACCCGTCGCCTAGAGGCTACGGGGGCCCCGGGAGATATCCTCTCCAGGCACCCCGCGGCGGACAGATGTTGGGCCCGCCGATACCCGTTAACGGCCGCGGAGGATAGGGAGAACGGCGCATCGTAATACCAGCACTCCTTTTCCCCCGCGGCCCCACCTTCGCCGCATCGATTGGTCGCGGAGGATACGTCCTCCGCAACCCCACCTAGGCTGCAGAGGCGGTATAAATCCGACCTTGCAGCCGGCCGCAGGGGACAGTATAAAGCCGCCCCCGGGCTCCCGGCCGCTCCGGTGAGCTGCAGTTAAGCTAAGCAAAATGAATCTTTTTTATTAGCTCAATGTTAGGTACCGGTGCTCATATAACTTACTTTTACATATTTAGAGGATTAGAAGTTATTTATCGTAGCATGGTGTTAACGTACTGACGCAAGTCATGCACTACTTTGATGGTAAATGCAGGAGCTATTATAATAAGAATTTGGTATCTTGAAAAACATTTTTAAAAGGGTTAAAATTTTTAAATTCTGTTTAACTGTTACACTTTCTTACTATTTTGTTTTAATTCAATGAAGCGACGAAATGAGAAGGACGTTCACCTGATGGTACGCTGTGATACACCTGCCCATAACAACGTGACGCTAATTAGGATGATATACATTTCAGCACTTTGCACTCGTCGCCCGAGACATAAGATATTGCATTGTTACCCCAGTAATTTCACTAGTTACAACGTCCTTCAAACCGGAACACTGTAATATTTGCAAAATATTGTTTGGTGTCAAAAATAGGCGCTGGACCGTTACCAGAGACCTACCACCAGTAAATAAGACACATTAATAAGCAGCCATTATTCGAATTATGGGCGCAACTGATTAGACTTCAAATTTGGACGTTTTTATCGCAAACAATGGTTATAAAATTGCGCATATTATTAAGTTTTTTTAGTACACTTTTATTAATGAGCATTAAAATGTTTAGAATATAGTACACTAGTATTTTCATATTGATTAATTACACGAATTTCATATTTTCATGTTTTGGAATCTGCTCTTTGATTTTTAGCAATAATCATGGTAAGCATACATCTGAAAAACCCATTCAAAATAATACAATTTTGAAACAAGTAAAAATGATTGAATTCAACTCTTTAAAATATGCAACTAAATAAAACGTCAAACTGATCGATAAATCTGAATAAAAAAAAAATCGACAGTCATTGTTTCATTATCATCATCATCAGCCGATAGACGTCCACTGCTGGATATAGGCCGCCCCCAAAGATCTCCACATACATCATTGTCATTATTTACTGCGTGTCAATTAGTAATAGCTTTAATATATTTAGCAATTGTCAAAAAATGTCACTGAGATTATACGAGAATGAATTAAACTCGCAAAAATCTGACCGGTAATATGTAATTATAGATGTTTTCTTACATGTTGCGTTGCCACACAAAGGTGTATTTCACTTTACCATCTCTTTTGGTTATGATATCTTGTTGTCGCCACATGCCTCTTATTTACAGCTTAACAAAATAAAAAACTGCTTCATTTAAATTTTTTTGTGTGCTAACATCGCTACAGTGAAGAGCAAGATAACATTTTTGACCTATAATTAGAGTAAAAAGAACGAAAATATAGAATTTGTATTAACTTTAATTCTCTTTACAAGTCTGTGTTTTAAAGGTAAGAAATATTCGTAATGTGGTTAATAAAGTCTTCCTTTTTCAGAATTGAGCTACTCCTTCTCTAAGTCCCTTTCACAGTTTTTCACCTGTCTTCTATAAGATTTTACAACTGAATAAGCACATATTGCATAAACATATATAATGTATATGTATGTTATTTACATTTTCAAATTCTGTTGTAAGTTTCTATAATAATATTTAAGAACACAAAACATTTTTACATTTAATTTTTAAATAGTCATTACAATTATTGTTATCGCCTAATATTGAATATCATGTTTCATCCCCACAATTATTATAGTATGGTCATGTAGTCTTGTAAATACATCGAAAATTCTTAATTTGTTATTTAATAATATTGTTTGTTTTATTTTTTAAGATTATGTATAATATGCCTGTAAATTAAATTGGTGTCTGATTTTTAGTTTTCACAAAGATAATACATTAGATGTTACAAATGTCATAGCATTTTTTTTCTTTTTGTCCCTTTTTGGGGAGCAGGCTAAGATTCTAAGACTATGCTGCATCATCATCTGCATCATCTCTTTAACTGAAGATGTTTTACAAAAAGAGTCTAGCTATATTAATGAAACATGACATTGGCGTGAGACATCTTGCAATACCAAGGTTCCCTAGTACAAGTTTTTAAATTGAGGTTAGAAACCAGTTTCCAAAATATTATAAAGTATTTTGTTTATTAATAAATGAGAAGTCAATTTTTATATAACTGAAAAAAAAATCTTACTGTAATATAATAAAGAGCAAAATCAACCACACTAAACCCGTTCTTTAGACTTTTATTTTGTCTACTTCTAGTACGATTATATTTTTGATTTTGTTTGAAATCATGTTTCTCTTTGCCTTGCCGTCTTAATAATGATGACAATGATGCAAGTCGAATGTTCGTCAGAGCAAGAATGCGGTTTTCAGATGATGAAAATAATAATTATTATGAAGATATAATAAATTAAAACGTCATTAATAAAGTGATGTGATTACCCGCTCATTCAGATTTTTGTCGAAATGGACCGATATTTATATATCCAATTGGATTGGATTGGACCGATATTTCAAAGTGAACACATTTATTGTTCCTTAACACTAAAATTCCAAATATAATAAGCTCTTCATAAGATTAACAACATTAACAAATTCGTACATCGCCTGTAAATTAATTGCGGCATTCGGCAAAACGAGATTGATTCATTCTCTTGCCGAATGTATATTTATCTATCGTTCGTAGATCAATTTAGAAACATCCAGAACACTTCATTTTCTGATACAATACGAATTATTATTACCGATGACTCATTGTTTATGCTGCATTTTTCGTCCGATGCGTGGCCTACGGCACAATACATTCTTTATTGTTTCCGAATATTTTAGTACTACATACGATCTAGATAATTTTGTAACAGCATACAATTATTAAGATATTCAATCAATATTAGAAGCAAAATCTAATAAATAACTGATTTCTACTACAGAAGTCAATTTTTTTTAGCTTTTCTTTAATGTTAATATGTTACGAGGCGTGATATATATGTATGTATGTATGTAAATGTTAATATGCATGACATTTTACTGGTTGTACAAAACCATGATTACATACAACCTTTAGCGATATAACATATAAAAGAAATTAAATCTTATGAATTAAGTATAAATTAAATAATCATTCAAACGATGCTAAATTAATAAAGTTGTTGTTTTAAGTATGGCAACAATGTATTTTATCACTGTATAGAGAAATTTATTAATTTGTCAATTTGATCTAGCAGATCTTGTATAACAATTTTTTTATGAATGATAAACGTCTTGCTATGATCTCTATAAAAACCAGTTACTGTTATATACTTAAAAGTTTTTATTAGTACTAAGAATCTAATACCTGGTTTCTATACATCGCATCCCCAATGAAAAGTAATGCACTGAAACTACCAATGCGATAAAATAGTGCTAAAACAAAAAGATAATTATTACAAAGAGAAAGAAAACTTATAAATTAACTACCGATATTAATTTGTATAATGTTTACCGTTGTACATAACAAGATTTTGGTTAGGTTTAAAATTTTTAACAAGCTTAAAATGAAAATGTAAAATGTTTAAAATGTATATTTATTTAATGATAAATTTTAGTTATCTTCGTGTAGAATCTGCCGAAGAATATTATTAACAACGAGATTTGTAAGTCATGGTGTTGAAAATAAATACTCTGAAATTGAAAGAGAAAAAATTTTACAAATTATTAACAACAGTGATTCAGAGAGTTTGTCCAGGTTGAAAAAAAAATATTTAATTCAATGAAATATTTTAAATATCACTACTGTTTCTCTATTATGGCGTTTTTTTTACACATACATATACTAACCTTTTATGCAGGTATGATATTGCAAAGACCAGAATAAAAAAACTCTCACAATGGTTTAATAAGCATGGAAAACTAAATAATATATCTGAACTAGAAACAATTGATGGCTTTACTGAAAATACTGTGAAAAAATTTTACAAAAGCATATTAGATGGACCAAGGAATTTACCCAACAAGATTAAAGGACAAATTTTACATCCTTCACTGTCAGAAAAAGTGAGACAGGTTGGGTTTCGTTTTTATTTGCTTATGGTCTTAGTATACATAATTTATAGTTTTATGGATCTTAACATTTAAAATCCTAAGTATTAAGATTTTATGCCTGTGCTTGATCAAATTATAAAAGCTGAATATGTTTGCTGCATTAAATATATTTAAGGTTACTATTTACACCCAAACTTTTCTCCATTAGAGAGGTCTGAAGTCACCCTTTATGAATAAATATTCCTGATAAATTTTATCACAATTAATGTCATAAAAATGTTCTCTAAGAATTGCAGATTCGTCCTAGCTGTTTATGTATCATTTAACTCCATATCCTGGACACTTATTAATAGAACAAACTATGAACTTATTGATTGGAATTATCAAGGTGTAGATTTCCCTGAGGGAAAGAAAGTTCATATAACAGATATTCTAGATATTGTAAGTAATATAGTTAGTACATCTTTTAAAAGTTATCTTATCTATAAAAATACTCTAGTCTCAGCCACAGCAATAGGGTACCAAATTCACTTTGTTAATTGAGTTAATGTAAACAACATTTTATATTCATGTTCTAAATTTTTATTTGTGTGCATAAATAACCAGATGTAGAAATCCATCCATCCATCCAATCAGCCGGAAGACGTCCACTGCTGGACAAAGGCCTCCCCCAAAGATTTCCACTCAGACCGGTCCTGGGCCACCCGCATCCAATTGTTGCCGGCGACCTTGACCAGGTCGTCGGTCCACCTTGTGGGGGGTCTGCCCACGCTACGTCTTCCGGTACGTGGCCGCCACTCGAGAACCTTTCTGCCCCAACGGCCGTCGGTTCTGCGAGCTATGTGCCCTGCCCATTGCCACTTTGCGACGGCGATCCTTCGAGCTATGTCGGTGACCTTGGTTCTCCTGCGGATCTCCTCATTTCTGATTCGATCTCGCAGGGAAACTGCGAGCATAGCTTGCTCCATCGCCCTCTCAGCAATCTTAAGCTTGCGGACAAGGCCCACAGTAAGCGGCCACGTCTCTGCTCCGTATGTCATCACTGGCAACACACACTGGATTCTTCTCTCTACTCTTTCTAAATCTGAGATCAGATGTAGAAAAATATAAAAAAATATCTCTGATGATAGTCCTTAATTTACAGTTTGTTTAATTTTGGCTCTCAGCCAAAAAAGGTTGTCAAATTCTGGTTTACATTGACATATTACTTCTGTAAAAATTTAATTAATAATTCATCCCTTCTGTATCTCTTCAAAGGCTCTACATAATACCAGCACTGCAGCATTAAATTTGCTGCAGCAGATGCTGCGTGGCTACCTGTTTAACAGGTCACAATACCCTTTAGTTTAGTTTTTTTGTAATATTTTGTTTTAATAATTGTTTGTGTGTGAATGTTAAATAAAGGTTTCTGCATTTTTTTTTCTAATCTACATTCATTTCTGTATAATTTAGGCAATTCAGATTACTACAAAATTACCAGATGCAGATGTCTATGTAATGAAAGCTGAATCGACAAGTCTCCGTGGAGGTGGTAGTGATCCAAACAACCCTAAAGTGCTTACTGTAAACCTGCAAAGGGCTCAATTAATTGCAATGTTAATTGCACTTATTAACACTAAGCATAATGGCATAAGTGTAAGGTAAGATAAAATTACTTTATTATAATATGTGAGGAATTGACGTGAAAGAAACATTGTGAGGTTCACTGACACTGACATGTTCACAGAATAACAGTTGTAGTATTTTAATATCATTTTATTCTCATTTGGCCACTGTAATGGTTGGCTTTCACTCTCTTTATGAGAAAGTCCAGGATCTCGTAGTGGGAATATTAAGTGGGTTCTTTATTATTTATGAATGTGTACTGGATCTTGCACACATAATTCTTGTAGTGGATATTTGTTTCAAATAAATTTCATGTCCATATTTGAACATACAAACCAATTTTAATGACAGTTGATGAATTGAATATTTTCCTTAGAAAATATTAGTACTCAAATATTTCAAATTTTCTTAAATTGTTCATGATGTTATTTTATAAATAATCTATTTCAGTATCTACTAACAGTTTTATTATCAGATTTTTTTATCCAATGAGCAATATAGGTTTTCCTCTAAAAGAAGTCTGTTTTGTACTTATACTGACTTCTGGCCACAGTTAAGAGGTCATTTAGTAAATATTTCTGCAAAACTTTTAGCTTGTGTACTTGACCTGGTCTTTGCATGATTGGAGATAGTAGGTTGGACATACTGAGTTATTCACAAGCTAAAATAATTTAATATTTATTTCTGTTTCCAGCAATGATCACCAAGGGGAGGCTAAACCAAACCAAAGAGTATATTTCTTGCGATCTACACTACCATATAGGTAATACTTATATGTTTATATACTTCTTTAACTGTGTATATATGCAATGAGTTAATTATTCCTAAGATTAGATAAGTTTAAGATTATCATTAACCTTGTTTATCGATTTCATTACTTGATAGCTAACCATGATCTTTTCTACAAGTGCCCTTTAAACTGTATTTTTTCCCTCTCTACGTTCACGTTTCGGCTTGAATTGGTAGATGTCGCTATTATTCATATGCTTTATCATAGATTATACAGAATGATTATTTACTATTTTTTCGTAGATTATACAGGGTATTGGTGGGGAACGAGAACGTTTCGACCGAGCAGGCTGTTGAAGAGATTTTAAACAAAGCTAAAGAGCTTTGTCCGAACAATTCCCACGTACACATTAGAAACAGTTTGGTGGCCCGGTTTCACTCGCAGAAGGAATTACAAAAGGATATTCTAGGACATTCCTTGCTGCTTGCACTGACGTTCATGGACGTATGTGTTTATATAAATGCCAATAGTATCTGTAAATTATCGGGAAATTAAGGCCGACTTTCTTAATAATATACTACTTCATACTTTAATAAATAGTTTAAAAAATATTGTGTCGATAATTCGTGGGTGTTCGTGAAAAGAAAAATACGTAATTGATTAAAACTAAAACATTTTATTTTCGTTTCAACTCAGTAGGCTCTCCTATAAATATAATAAGAAGCAGATAGTCACTCTTATGTAAAGTCATATCATTATTACCCAATGTAATACTGATAGTTAAATGTTTATAGGAATCTTAGATAACATGGTTAATAATACTTACATCAAATATTTGATGCACTCAAGTTACACATCTCAATACTTGATGACAAATGCAGATTACACTGCGCACATACACAATTAATATAAATAGCGAAAGAATATCAGTAATACATACAACATAAGTAATGCAAAGAACCATTCATTGGCCATTTAATTGTTTGCTATAGACATTCAACATATATAACATATTAGGTTGGCAAATATCGCCCTTCCGCCTTTTTGTCTTTTGAATTTCGCGGCTATGTACAAAGCGCTACAGAGCTCGTATCTGGCAATACTATACATAATTTGAAAGGTCTTGACATAATCTACAAAACGACGCTATGCAGAAATTCGCGCTATTTTAAAGTTTTCCTTCGTTAAAGGCAAATCCGCTAGAGAAACGTTCCGTGAGATTAATGGTGTTTTGGGGGATGGTACTCTATCACTTCGAACCGCGCAGGAATGGTTTCGACGATTCAGAGCCGGTGAAAACGACACCATGGATAAGCCAGCCGGCGGAAGACCTGTGACGACAAATACCGATCAAATCACGGACTACATCGAGTTAGACCGGCATGTGGCATCTCGTGACATCGCCCAGGAGATGGGAGTTAGTCACCAAACCATTTTAAACCATCTGCAGAAGGCTGGATACAAAAAAAAGCTTGATGTTTGGGTGCCGCATGATTTGACGCAAAAAAACCTTCTGGACCGAATCAACGCCTGCGATATGCTGCTGAAACGGAACGAACTCGACCCATTCTTAAAGCGGATGGTGACTGGCGACGAAAAATGGATCACATACGACAATATCAAGCGAAAACGGTCGTGGTCGAAGGCCGGTGAATCGTCCCAAACTAAATCCGATCACTGTAACTCTTTTTATAAAGCATTGAATAAAGAGCAAAAAAGCGGAAGGGAGATATTTGCCAAACTTATAAGATTCCGTTAGTTACAGTAATACCCCGCTTTACGCGAGGGATACGTTCCGTAAAAATCGCGTTAACTGAAATTCGCGTATATCGAGTTTATGATTAAACATAGTCAAAATTTAATACAAAAAAATACAAATCATTTTAATCAACCACTTTAATTCTAAGAACACTATACAATACATACTCTTATTTTTTACGGAAAAATACATCTATTCGTCGTCTTTAGGGTAGCGTTTTGTTTACGTTCTTGTAAAATACGTTCATAACACCCAACACTGTTTTTAATTGTTTGACACACGGTCATCAATATTGTCTATACTCTGCAATATGTCCAATCCTGAATAAATTTTTGAAAGTGCATTTTGTATTTCCCCTGAAGATAAAACTTTTTCTTCCACTTGTTCTTCGTCATCGTAGATAAGATTATTCTGTAACTCGATCAGATCTTGATTGCTGATAGGATCGTCGTGCATTGCTACAAGTTCTAGGAGATCTTCTACCGTGACATCTTCAAGTTCAGACCCCTTAATCATTGCAGCAATGTCTTCAAGCACTTGTCTCTGCATCTGGACAATTCTTCTAGGTGCTTCCACTACATCCGGCCAAAGATTACGCCACACCTCATTTATACAACTCATTTTAACCTCGTTCCAAGCCTCTTCTATGTTGTGAATAGACGTCATAATGTTGTATGACATCCACCACTCTCGCATAGACCCCCCGTCTTTCTTCCCCGAAAGTTTGATGAATTAGTTGGCTAAAAGTGCGGCGATGGTAATTAGCTTTGAAGTTTGCTATTGCTCCCTGGTCCATAGGTTGTAATATTGACGTAGTGTTTGGTGGAACGAACTTTACGTACACTTTTAAGTCTCTGGGCGTATCAAGTGAGGTTAGATGTCCTGGGGCATTGTCTAAGAGTAATATAACTTTAGGTTCAAGCCAATTTCTGTCACAGTATGATTTGACTGATGGGCAAAAACTATTAGAATACCATTCTTGAAAAATTTCCCGTGTAGCCCACGCCTTTCTGTTGTGCGTCTGTTCAGTTGTCTTGTATGTGCCTCGCATTGCACGGGGTGTTTCTGAATGGTACACTAGTAAAGGTTTCAGTTTGAAATCACCAGTGGCATTACCACCCAGCAGAAGTGTTAGTCGATCTTTCGCAGCTTTGATACCACTGGCTTGACGTCCTTCCTTAGAAATGAATGTTCGAGATGGCATTTTTTTCCAGTAAAGTGCGGTCTCATCAACATTGAAGATGAGACAAGCAGGAATTTTCTCTCGTCTAACGAACTCTTGAAACTTGTCTGGAAATTCAGCTGCAGCTTGAATGTCTGCGTTGGTCGCCTCGCCTGTTATGTGGATATTGTGAAGATTAGAACGCTGCTTTAACCGATGGAACTAGCCTCTGCTGGCAGCAAAAGCCGGAGTGGCACTCCCTTCTCCTTCTTTTGATTTCAGCATCTCATACAAAGATTTTGCTTTTGTGCATATGAGATCTTGACTTAGTGGTGTGTTCTTATTATTCAAATCTTCGATCCAGACTGACAGTAATTTCTCCATTCTTTCTAAGATAGATGATCTCAAACGAGAAAGTTTTGTTGCACTTATAGGTGTTGAACTTTCTCTGGAGATTTTAATTTTTTTCCGATTTTTATAAATCGTTCTTACAGTCGATTCTGAGAGTCCAAAATCTCCCCCAACAATTGTTGCCTTGCCTCCGTTTTCCATTCTTCTTAACACTTTCATCTTCAATTCCAAAGTGACGCTTTTACGCTCTTTTTTCTTTACAAGCGGCATTTTTAACGTAGGGTTAAATTATGTATGCATCTCCAATAAATGTTAAAACAAAATTGCCAGCCGACCGAACTAACATTACGGAACAAATGAACACACGAAACGAACGAGGAAATCTCCATAGAACAAAGTCGAAGGACAGGGAATTTCCAATTCTTCAAAGAGAATATTCAGAGAAAGCGGGGATCCCGCCACTATAGAGAAGTTAATGACTACATTATGTTTATACGCACTCTTTCGCGTAAAGCGAGGCATTTGAGCGCGAAATTTGAAATTCGCGTTATAGTGAAACCGCGCGTAACGGGGTCACGCTAAGCGGGCTATTTCTGTATTTAAAAGTTTTTTTATTTATTCAGTTAAGGGACGTTACGAACGTAACGTTGATCTGATGGTATATGATATACCTGCCCATAATTATTTGGCTTTACTTTGTATATATGTGCAATGTATCATTTTGTCTACTACTATCGTTTTGACACATAAGATGTTCAATGGTATTACCTCAGTAATTTCAGTAGCTTCGATGCCCTTCAAAAGGAAAAATAGTAATGTTTGCACATGTAATACTGTTTGGCAGCAGAAACAGTAACTGCGGTGAGAGTGTCCAACTAGACGCTTTTCGGCAACACGACATACACATCACCATTGACATTAATATTTCTGAAAATGGTGATAGGGATTTGGTATTAAAATAAATAAAACTGCTTTCTATTGCTTCAGTTGGACTAAAAAGTGTTTATTTGATAAAATACAACGAGCTTACTTTTTACAACATTTTACTTCTATTAATGACAAAAAAAAAAACAAACAAAACCCTTAATACAATAATAATAATAATAATATACATAAATACGATGGTATCAACTTCAAACGTATTATACGTAACTAATATAAATGCAAATCTAGGCAAGATCGTTATAATTCACGTAAAATATATTAAAGAGAAATAATAATAATCATAATAAAAATTAAACGATAACTATTTTTAAAAGTTACACCAAGAAAAATCTAATGCAAAAATTTCCTATAGATCACACATACATTTTTGACCTAACCAAAGTCGAATTTTGTATTTAATACTGATTTTGGAAGAACTAGAAAATATATTTACAATTTCATTATTTTATTTATAAATGCCAACGTTACAATTTTTCGCCTGAATCTGTGACCATATCGCAACCAACTGTTTTATTCTTTAAAAAGAGAAATAAATGACTATGGAAAACAAAAGTGAAATCGGTTTTGAACTGTTGTGTGTAAAAAGTTCGATCTTGTATTCTGGGATTGTCTAAAATCAATTTTTATATAGTCTATTTCGGTGTCTCTGTTTGTAAGAAAATATACTCTATTGTAACATGTGGACAAGGGCTGTTGAGAACGGTTTCATTGAGATAAAGAATAATAATAAAAACGAAAAATTTTGCTTCCACGTTTTATAAATTTTAATAATGGCGAAGTTTTTTTTACGATTATATACACTAACACATGATCGGGATCCCAGTTGATAATAAGCGACTATATAATCTTAATAAGCGTAGCCAATATTATATTATTTATAAAAGTTTGTATTTAAAATTTTGATTTTTATAATATGATGAAAATAATTTATGGTAAAACAGAAACAATTCGCATTTATGTAATTCCTAAATTCATATAGAAGCCATCATATAAAATAATAAAATAACCCACTACGTTCCCACTGTTGGAATTCGGGAGTCTCCTTATGAAAACATAGCTATTTATTCACCGCATTAACCAAATGCGGGTTGATGGATATATATATATATATATATGATACAACACTAAAGATGAAATTATATTTTGTTGTGTCAGAAGTTACTTGTTTTAGGGGTTTGTGCGTTCGGAAACGTTCTCTACAGCCCCGGTGAATAACTTTGTAGAAACCTAATAACATTGTAAAATTACCAGTCTATTGTTGTATATTACAATAAATATGTACAAGTAATAATATAACAGCACCATTTCACTGAAACAAATATTTCCGCGTGGCAACTACGCCGCCTGCAAGGCTTTGTCGATAAACAAAAAAATCTCTTACATATCATCGCTCTATTGTATAAAAATCTATTGTATATCTTGTAAAATCTGTATAACTATTGTACTATTCGGTATAAGTAAATATTATATTGTTTCAAATAAGTATTGTAGCAAAAATAAGCATAGCAGGCGACGCAACCGCGCACCCGGTTTACTGAAGCGATGCATCTAATAAAATCTGTAAAAAACTCAATCCAGACTACAAGATCATAAATCTAATATGTTTCATCTTTTATAAAAAATTCAACAACTCTTATTTTATGTGGAACTGTTTCAACAAGTCTCTATTGTGATAAAAATTAATTATCTGTTTTGATACACGTGACAGCGGTTGGCGAGTGTGGCAGTGTATACATGTTGCAGGTTGAAAACAAAATAGGCCATCTTTGTTGGCTACCAATTATTTAGTTGACCTATTCTATATCTAAAGGAAATTAAAGTTATTCGATTAAAATATATTACACAATATAACGCCGAAATTGGCGTGTATTGCACTCAGACTGCAGCACCTGCAGATTCGTAGATATTTCTAAAACGATAATCTGTACAAGAACAAGAAAATATGAAAAAAAAAAAAATATAACTGAGAATTGTGACACAGGTTACACAACATCACGCATAGATTACACAACTACTGCAAAAATGGAAGACGATAAAATAATTCGTAGCCAACGATCTAAAAAAACTTAATCGTTTTATTCTAAGCTCCATTATGTACGCATGGAGGAGTACTCACTCAAAATACAATACACATATACTAATTTTATATAATTTAGAACCGTGAGTCGTCCTGCAATAGTCGGATATGTTAAATATTACAACCAGAAAGACTACGGTATACATACGGTCGCTAAAGAGTCGAAGAGATTTAATATTTTTCGATCGAAATATTGAAATAAATAGTTTGACAATTGACAGTGCGATAAATTACAATTTTATATGGTGCGGGTAACAACAGTAGTTAATCAATATTTAGAATTAAGAAAGCCAAAGTTCTACTCACCCTTAATTCCTTATTAAATTAAAACGTACCAGAAGTGTTACTAATTTACAAAAAATCGTATACCAAAATTTAGATTTTAATGTACACGCTAAATGGACAACTGCTTCAAATTTATTTAATTACCTTAAAAAATGTGAATTCGAAGTGAACAGAAGTTTTACGCGTAATGGCGTTAACTTTATCGCACTGAAACTTATATACACACACATGTTAAACTAAATGTTCATAGTGCCACCTCGGTGGGCACAAAGCTCTAAGAATTCGTAGCGGTTTATAAAATAACACAATGAAGGCGTATAACTGTAGGGATAAAATAAACTGAATAATATTTTGCTTCAAACAGCAAAGCTAAGAAAATCTACAAAGATAAGTAGCGTCATGTTTCTTTTCCACTGGCTGTTTTAAAAGATCCAAAATATAATAATATTTAACGATGTCCCTGTTAAAATATTCATTGCTATTAGTTAACGCCATGAATGATTAAGTAAATAACAAATACAAAGAAACAGGAAATTAAACAATTTGTCATACAAAATGAAGTCCGCAACTTTTTCACGTTTGGCTCGTTAGTACATTTGAATGCCATGAGATCATAATTAAATGCAATTTATTATGCAAAGAAGAATTAGTAGAGAATTGCTTGTGTTATACAATTGTGAAATTATCTACTAAGCTAACTAAATTATTGATTTAGCCATTATATTTAGAAAATACGGAATAACTTTTAAAAAATTGTATTTAATACATTTGACAACAGTTTGATATTATGAGTAGCGTTCCGCAAAGCATATTTCCACAATGCAATCTTATTCTCTCCTTTTTATATCGTAATAACTAAAAATGTACAAAATAAGTATGTATACATTAAGTGATAAATGTTAGCACACGAACTCATACGTAGCGACGAGAATGTTTTTTTTTTTTAAATAAGTCCTTATAATATAGTGAAATTTTATATTGCGGTTGAATTACATTGGAATTTAATTCCAAATACGTTCTATAAGCTGAAATAACGAGGCAAAAATCATTATCGCTTTTCTTCCACTCGCGGTGTCAGAAAGTAACCGAAACATAATTCTAAGTGGTAAAATTAATCTGCAATTGTTAGGAACGAACAACAAAAACGTCGGTTGTGTTTAGGAAAAAAATGTGTTATTACGAGTGTACCAAATGAACATACTGGACGGCACATTTATAATTAATATAATATGTTTAATATTTTATCAGATTGCAACGGGAAGCGGAAGAAACGACGTAATAATTTCTGATATTCACTATAAAAAAAAAATAAACTGTCATCGAGAGTATCACTACAGTACTTAACGAGTTACGTTTAAAGAAAAGCAAAACCGTGCTCTCTAAATGTATTGTACAAAGAATAATAAACTCGTATAATAAGACGCAATAAACTAACACGAGTAAATTTAAAAGGTAATACATACACGACGAGTAATTGAGCAAAACTTAACGAAACAATGAGCAATGCGAAAAGAACAGCCTGCAAGTAATTTTTTTTTATCACCCCTAAAACACTTATCCTGTTTGTTACACTCATTAAAATTTGTAAAAGATAGAATAAGTACGGTATCCTTTATGCTTGCAACACTGCCTGATTTTTTTAATCTGTGATATGTACAATAAACACGCGGGAAAACACGACCTTCGCACCTGCGGAGGTTCTCCGTGTAATTCAGGTAATGTCACAGTACCCGAAGTAATTAAAACGCTGTGACGGTCGTGTCATTGATGGTGAACTTCCACTGTCGCTACCGGATGCTCGCAACAGAGGACCTGCTGCATAACGTTTAAGGAAAGGTACTTTGCACGTTGCAGTACGATACTAAAATTTAAGACTATTTCACATTTACTTTTAATAATATTGTTTGTAATAAATGTATAAAATATCATCTGTAATCTCTGTATACTTAATCACCTTTGTTTATATTTAAAAATTAAATCCATTTGTATCGGTATAAAAATCTAATAAGTATAAATCTGAGGTTATTCGACGGCTATGGCACTGTATTGTGTTTGTATTCAAACTTTGTGCTAGGGCTCCGCGCGCCGCTCCGAACTTTGTGTAAAAAACTATTCCGTAAATTTGTATAATATAAAAATACTTATCAACTATTATTGTTTAAGGCTGCTGTGTGTGGCTTGTACATAGACGGGGTTCAATTTTATCCACTGATCGGATTTTATGCTTGGTCCTGTTTAGATCAATAATTTTTGTTTGAGCTTTGGGCACGATTGAAACCCCTTCTGCGTTTCGGTTTGTATATAAAGATATTGTTGTATACAAAAGAAGTTTCGTCGTAAATGCGATCAGTTATAAAGTTGAACGCCGGTGGAAACAGAACTCTAGTCTATTGTCTCGGCGGTTTCGGTGCGGAGTGCGGTGCCGTAGGAGGATCACACTTTGTAAACGCTGTGGAAAGTTCTATTCACGAAAGATAACGTTACATTTTTTCCTGAAAACGATGTTTTTTTTTCTTTTTATTTGTAAACCTCCAAAAGTTTGATAGGAAAATCAATCTGAAAACAAAGATGCTGACGGAGCTTTTCAGTTATGATTGCAACGTAATATTTCTCCCCGGAAGTATACTGTGGCGCCTTGGCCTCGTGGCGTGGCCTCGTGTCATTGTCAATCAAAACTGATTCGCATAAAATTTTCAAACTTGTCCAAAGAGATAATTTCGATAATTTATCTTAAAAATAACACATGGAAACTAATATAACATAATATTGCGTTATTCACTTTAAAAAAGTGATAAATAATAAACGTACTGGTATCCAACTGCGATGTGACCCCGCGTACTCCCAAAAACTTGCACACTATTACATCTAGTAGTTAATACGTAACAGTCCTTATGCGGTAGGAAAACGAAACCATCACAATAATATCATAAAATAAGCTATATAAGTCGTCTATACATACAAACAGAGATGATAAAACGTTAAAAAGATGCTGCTGGAGTATCCTGATACTGTTTACTGCACAGTTTATAGTCCGAGCGACTCGTAACTGTTTCAACAATTATAACAAAGTTGATATATTTCATATATCTCCCTGTTCCAACTAAAACCTTGATTTGAAGAGCGGGCAACACCGCGGATGATCTCGCTGCCGTAATTCTAATGTCGCGGTCGTCACGAGCTGCTGTTGCATGTTACTCGCACGACTGATGGATCGCAGTGTTGCTGAGCATTAAATTGAACTTAACCCGTGTTTTACAACTATCTGTATCTATTGTGGACGCGAATTGGCCGAGGACGTCTCGTCAATGTCAGAATACTTCAACAGTGTGACAAATTCATATATATTTTTATTCTCCCTAAATCTAATTTTATTTCGCGATGAATGATCGAATTGCTTGGTAATTCGAGATTCGATAGTCTAAGTTAAAATTAAGCAAAAAGATACCTTCTGGCGTACCCCTGTCCCGAACCCGAATGAGAAGCGCTCTCTCACACCCCACGCGTAGCCTAATTGGTAGATTTCACTAATCTCACTCATCTTAATTATTTTATCAAATCAGTCAAAAGAGAGAAGGCGAACGACCGTTTTTAAATCGGCCTTAAAAAAATAAATGCAAAATTTCGATTAATTTAGGAACGTAAAATTTTTTCATAACGTTTGGCAATATCGAGTCACCCTAATCATAATACAAGGGAAACATTATATAAACTACGATGGAACAATTTCAAAACATTCACACGACTCCAAAAGGATTCCCAATCACATTTCGCCACGATACACGAATTTTTAACGCTAAGTGAGCGACGCCTAACCTACCTAGCTATCACAGTCCTTTCTCAGTCTGACCCTTTCCAAGTAAATGCATTTCAGATTGTCGTATCGTCGGAAATATGGTAACAACCTAAACTTAGGCCTATTCAATAGAAGCTGACAGAACGAACTGAAAAAGTTACTACATTATTTGGCACCTACAGTGTTACAAATATATCATCACGATCGTGATATATTTGTTGGAGTAGTTAAATGTAACAGAACTTTTCGTTAGTACTAAAACAAAAAAATGTTTTGATGGCAGAAGGTAACCTACGTTTTTGGTTTACTTTTCCATTAACTTGTTCTCATCGGTCCTAACCCTCTCATTTAATCGGCCTAAATACATATAAATTCTTTCAATATTCACCATTACTTTAGGGATATCTTGAGCATCATTAGTTCTCTGCACCCATCGCTTGCCAGATTACATCTCTTAACACACGTAAATAAAAATTAACTTAACACGTCTAAGAAATATATGT